>VYXH01002848.1:1046765-1229205 GCA_013397275.1 Burhinus bistriatus | reverse complement strand
GGGGGGGGGGGGGGAAGGGGGAGCATATGGGGACACCATGGGACGAATGCCTCTGTGCGAATGTGCTTATTAGGGACTTGCTGCAAAACATGCAGCTCCAATTATTGCCATGCCCAGCTGAACTGTTTATGACCTGGGAAGGATCGTTATAATTACATTACAGCAAGAGCTGAGAAAGTGACAGGCTTGATCAAAAACAAGCTGCTGAGGGCTCCTGTTCACTCCAGCGAAATGGGAAGGCGATCCCAACCTCATAAAGTATTTGCCCTGTTGTCTTCCCATTCCCCTCCCAGCCATCACTGCACGGGTGATCCCCTCCGGCAGGGCAGGCGCAGGCTGCTGGGAGCCATCTCCCAAGGGGAGGCACGGATGGGGCACGGCAGGTTTCTGTGTGCCCTGCAGGCTGAGGCAGCCCTTGGCACAGGGTCAGCCCATGCACTGGCATGGCACAGAGCAGGTGCCTGCCTGCTGTGGTGGGATGGACACTCATTCCCTGCATGGTGGCTAAGGAAGAGCCAGGAAGGCAATGATAATCTTCCCCCATGTCTTCTGATGATGGTGCTACTTGAGCACGGGCTCGGGGGATCATTGTCTGCACTTGCAGGATACGTGGCTGCCCTCAAGGACATCAGTGGTCCCCAGGAGTGGTGGGAGTGCACGCTGGCCGCCTACCTGCCTCCCCAGAGCCAGGCAGGGCACGGGCAGCCAGGGCAGCAGGTTGCTGAAGGCCTGGCAGATCCTACACGCACACCCAGAACAAATCAGAGCAACAAGAGCAGAGGGCAGAAATCAGCATTTGGAAAGCAGCTCTGGAAAAAACCAAAAGTCTGTGCGGGGCAGGCACTGGCAAGTGTGGTGAGGCAGCGGCAGGAGCAGTTGGCACCACGGCGCCTTACAAGCCTCTAAAGCAGCGAGATCTCCCAAATCATCACATGTAAATCTCACACACGCCCGCCCCCTCCATATTTTATTACTTAGATCACAGTTGAAAAGCTTAAATGAAAACATGGTTTCTATTTCCAGAGCTTGTTTAACATTGCGAATGTGATACAAACTGTGGGCTTCATGTTTTTAATTAAGGTTACTCACCCGGCCATGCACGGAAAAGTAAGTCAATAGCTGCTGGCTGCATACCGCGGCCTGCAGCTGGCTCCCCTGAGGATGGTGCAGTGCCAGCTGATGGGAGCACTGGAGCTACCATGCATCCTGCAGCAGGGCAGGGACCTGGGCTGCAGGGGGAGTTGGAGCACCTGGGGCTGGAGCTGCAAGAAGCTCCATTCTGGTCCTTGCAACACCCGTCTCCCAGCCCTTGCCCCCATGCCCAGCCTCAGACAGCCGGCAGGCCAGGCTGGCATGCCAGAAAGTGGCAGCAAGGCACCTTTCCAAGGGATATCGTGCAGAAAGAGCCTAAAAGTGCTGCTCTGGGGCGTAATCTGTCTCAGTGGAGGAGCCAGGAAAAAATCAACCGTGCTGTCAGGCTGAGAGGAGAATTTGCTCCCGAGGCTGTGAGCGATGGAGCTCCCCAGTGCCAGCCCCGCTGCAGCCAGCGTAGGGGCCGCAGCCCCAGCCCGGCTGCCCATGGTGGGCAACCGCCCCGCAGACCCCAGCTGGCACCGCCGGGGCAGGCTGGATTGCTGCTCTGCCCGCTCCTCTTTCCCCAGCCAGGAGCAGGGGGAAATCCAAAACCAGTTTGGTAGAGCCCTGTCTATACTCCTAAGTGCAGTCCTCATTTCTGGTTTGCGCTCCCAGCAAAATGTTTCTTTGGTCCCTTGCCTTGTGCTCTGGTTATTTTTTAAATGCTTTCAGCAAACATTTCCTTGGCGTTGCATTCTCACAGCTTCCCCCTCCAGCTGCGGATTCCTTCACAGTAAACATATATGTTTGAAATTCAAAGAATTTCTTCACGTCCCTGGTACACTCTGCGCTATGGCAGGCTGGGTGGCTAAATATCTACAGCCATATATGTGGAAGGGCCTGAGAAGTCAGATAGGTGAGAAATTGTTTAGCATTATGCAAAATGAGGTGTTATCTACACTGCAAAATAGCCACACTTGCAAGGGAGAGCAGCTGCAGAGACCTGTTGCCATCCATGGCAGCAACCGGGTCAGCGCTGAGTGAAGTCCTGAGGCACAGGTAGACAAGGACAAACCCGCTTGACCAAGTTGGCTGAAACGTTGCCTCAAGGGGTTTGCTCTGCTTCTGCGGGCAGCCAGAACCTGGCAGAGCCGCAGCCTTAGCAGGTGCTCTTCCGGCTCAGCCTGGCAGCCCTCAAAGCACTGGGGTAAGTAGGGGTGAAGTTAAATCTCATAACATGGAGTTTTGCTAAATTTAATCCTAAGGAAGGAAGAAGAACTGTCCCCTTTGGACATTTCGCAGGACCAATGCCTAGAATAGCCCCTGGCTTAGAGCAAGGGGGGCTCAGTGCCCTGCTGGGAGAGTGTATCCATCCTTGGGAGCAATGGGGTCACCATACTGGACATACGACATCTAAGACGGGAGGTAATTATGTTGGTCTACTAGAAAGCAAAGATAGGCTCTGACGTTGCCACCTAATTACAGGCCTTTTTGCATACAAATAGCTGTGGAGAAATGAGCTTTGGAAGGTTTCTCAACAGCAGTGAAGGAGCATCTGAAAAATAAAATGCGTACTTATTCCTCTTCTTTGTGGGTATTTGGTTTGGAATTTTTAAGAGGGTGTGCTGAAATGGAAACATGTATGCAGAAACCAAATACACCAACAACATGGGTGACCATCCCTAAAGCAGCTTTGCTGGTGGTGCTGCCGCAGGTAATACTGTCAAACCGCGGGGCCAAAGACTGCGGGGAGCAAGGAGGGCAGCAACAGCAAGATGGCAAAATGGGGAGGTTGTCAAGAGGACATCGTGAAGCCTGGCATATATGACCATTAACCAAATCCTGGTTTCAGTTGCAGGTCCAGCAAGACTAGACTGAGACAAAATTACAGACTGTAACTCCAGTGTAGCACTCAGCATAACTCAGATATTTCCTTATCATTTACATCCAGGAAAGCTGTTCATTAAGGGAGCTAGTCTGCGGTCTGCAGGCCAGTGAATGCTGGAGAAAGCCAGAAGAGTCTTCACTTGATGAGAAACGAAAACGGAGAGCTTGCACCAGACTCTGTACAAATGTGGGAGAGGACTTTGTGTGAAGGTCCAGTTCTTGTCATCCACAAATCTGCAGGAGGCTTTGCCTGCAGGTTATGTTTAGAAAAGAGTAGACTGAGGGCACAGCCTGGGTTGTAGAGTGGACTTATGTGCTACGACACGTAATATTTTGTCATCTGGCTTCTAGCTTAGCTCAGCGATGAAACCCAGAGCCTGGGTTGTGGCACAGCACAGGCAGAGGTCAACCATGAGGCTGTGCCTTGAACCCGGCCTTACACATGGCTGTCAAGTGTGGGGGGACCGAGGCCACTCCGGAGGCAGGGAGCTGGGCTAGCAAATGCAGGGAGGGGGCAGGTGTCTCTTTGGGAGCTGCAGCAGGCAGTGCTGTCCCCTGTTTCTTCTAAGAAGCAGCGTGCAGTGGACACGGGGAGGAGGAGGAGGGCTGTGGTGTTTGCAGGAGCTGTGTTTTCCCAGCGCCCCGTAACTTAAGCTCTGCTGGGGCTCTGTGAGTGGCCACAAGGGCAAAAGGGCTCCTGAGAGGTGCCAGATGCTTTTCCTGGGAATGACAATGCCGTGTAATGCAGCATTAATTAGGGGGAAACGTGGTTAGCAGGAGAAGCTTTGCAATTTGGTCCGGGAGAGAGTCGGTGCCTCAAGATGAGGCCTCTTGGTTATTAAGCTTCATCCATGTGCTTGAGCCATTCTCCGTTTCATGCTCTTAGGACCCAGGTGGGATCTGTGTTTGGCCCACAGGACACCCCACTCGTGGCTCTTATGGCCCACCTGGTTTCTTCATTTCTCTGCCCTCCGTGAAGTCAAGCTGTGTGGGTTGCTCCAGTCTGCACCATCCCTCCTCTGCTGCTCGTTTTTGCTTAACCCCAAGGAATACAAAGCCGGAGACTCAAGCTTTAAATATGTGCATGAGCCCTTGTTTCTTTACAAATAGGAGTTGAAACATTCCAAAAGAGACTGATTTTCTTAATTATGTGTAATGTATCAATAAAATAAAAATTTGTAATTTTGCTATGTTATATATATTTTATTCTTTTCATAACTAAGTTTTAAAATCTGTATTTAATAGTCTCTGAGGAATTTAATGTCTTCAGTGCTTTTACTGGTCAGGGAACGATTCAGTTCCATTCCATGCAGTATCTCAGATGGCTGATGTCTACTCTGCATTTGAAAAATGAATGTGGGTTTGTTTGGATTTAACATTAATGGTTGCAGGTCACATTGCAGAAATCACTGCTTTGAAAAGTTAAGGATAAACGTTGAACAATAATAATTATAATTCTAATCTTTCTTCAGCCACCTGTGCAAAAATAAACACCATACGCTGTGTTACTGAATTCCCTACTATTTATTCCTGTTTTCCCATCTAGCACCACTGGAAAGCATAAAGTCAGGTATTTTTACCACCAATATTCTTCAGTATTCTTCAGTTAGAGAGGTCAATCCATCATTTTAAATAATTATCTGGAGAACAGTTCAAACCATGAGGAATTTTTGCTCAAGTCTGCCTTTTCTGGGCAGGGAGTGAAGAGAGAGAGAGAGAGAGAGAGAGAGAGTGTGTGTGTGTGTGTGAAGAGGGTGTGTGTGTGTGTGTGCGTGTGAAGGCGGTGCAGTAATGCACAGGGACACCATGGTTCACGGGGCATCTGCCTGGGACCTGTCCCCTGGGACTTACTCTACCAACCCCAACTCTCGAGCATCCCCAAATACCCAAAAATGTGAACCAACCCGGCAAGGTGGGGAGACGTGCGTGGGCTGAGGGGACGGAAGGGGCAGCTGCGAGGGGCTCACTCCATTCCCCGCTTGAGCTGCATGCGGTTCTGTGTGACCTCGAGGATTTCACAATCCCCGTGCCTCTCTTCTGCAGCTGTAACACGGGAATAATAACGCTTCCTCCCCTTTCTCTGCTTCCTACTCTGCTTTTGGCACACAGCTAATACAAGAGGGCTTGATCTCAGTTGGAATCTATCAGTGCTACTGACATGTTAATAATACCAGTAGAAACGTTTCCTCTTTCCTTTGCACTGACAAAGCTCTGCACGGGGTAGCAGCTCCCAACACATCAGCCCAGAGCGTATTCACTTTCAACCCCAAATCTGAGGCATTTTCCGGAGACAAGACAGAGAGGATACAAGATTCAGACTGACTTTTAGGATTTTAAACAGGGAGAAGTAGTCATAACATACTTCAGTTTGATGGCCCTCCAGTTATTGCATAAAAAAGCCTCCAAAATATCCTCAGCCTCTTGGCTGCTTGCACGGCGTAAAACCTTGTGCGGTTGAGTCAGAGTTTCGATGATTTTCTGTCTAGAAGCTCCTCTGGTAGATGTCAGGTCCTGGAGAGGACAGGCAGAGTTGAAGCATGTTGCCTTGGCAACATGGATGTAATTGAGGGGATTTTGTGTCTTGAAGGAAAACCCCAAAGTTAATGCCAGTTTCTATAAAAGCTCTACAAGGTTGGGCAACGGAGCTGCCTGGGGAGAGCTCCCTCTGGGACTCAGGATCCCGCTCTCTCCGGCTCTGCTCGGGAGTCACCCAGTAGTGGGTTGGTTTCCTGCAGAAGAAGCCTGAGAAAGTCTGAGGATAAAGTAAGGTTGCGGAAAGATTTTCTAAAGAAGACTTGCGATTAATGGCTTTGGCCTGAGTTTGAGAATCTCCTTCCTTACTGCTTGCAGGCACATAAGAACATCTCCCTAGTTGCTCTAGCATTTACACAATTGATAATTTATAAATCTCTAATGACTTAGAAGATTTCTTAAAGTTTTCCAATAATAATAAATACAAATGTTTATTCAAGCAGATTAGATCATATTAATCTGTTTAACTGCTGCTGATAGCTGTATTATCTCCTTTTTAGTAGAACTGAAGTTAAAGCTCTGTAAATAGTTTTAAAATACACAAATGCTATTCTAGCAGAGGCTAAAGCCAAAGACTCAAAATGCAGTTTGGCTTTCATAGCTATTGCCAGCCTCGAATGTCAATACCCAAGGAGAGGCAACAAACTCATACTCTGTCTGTGTTTTCCTCCTTGTGTACAGAATCGATGGGCTCTGCAGGGCGCAAAACATGAGGTGTAGCAGCATAACTCATGTACAAACTGTTACTATTTGTTATTGGTGAGGCTGAGGCATGCGAGCCAGCAAAGGAAATAGCTGGCACATCTTCATTAATTCCTTCTGGTTCTAAAGTAGTTTTCAGGAAATAATTCTCCAAGACCTTGGCTACACGCACAGCATATTTATTCAGAGTTGGCAGGGGCACCAGAAACCATACAGTTCATAAAGCCCTCGTTTCTTTGGATCCTGAAGGTGTTTATCAAAACGATTTTTAGACAGATTAGAGCCACACACGTACACGGTACCAGTCCTACAACATTTGCTGGTGTCTTCAAGCACTTTGGGTTTAATCCTAACCCCCACCTACCCTATGAATAAGCTTCAGAAATTCCCCAATGGCACTAAGGGTTATTTTGGGAATGGGGAGCCATCCACCTTAGCATGTACAGTGAATATTGGCTTTGCAGAGTTTTCTCTTCTGCAGGTTATTTGAATATAACTATTATCTTTTCTTCTGTATTGTGACTATTTGACTTGTGACCTCAGGGATACTTTTCTTGTTGCTTTGAGATCTAGCCATGACTAAACCCAGAAGTTTAGATATATATTCAGACTTTTTTGTCTGAAAAATAGACTGAAAATCTTGAATATCAGTGTCTCTCATGAGATGTCCTGATTTCATGCATTACAGCAGGGCCAGAAATAACATGAGAACAGCTTTTCTCACAGTACTTCGGTAGTTCTTTTCTGGCCATTGCCAAAAGCGGGATGTGAAGACATGCATGAACATTAAAGCAAACTCTTATTAGAATAGTTCAAGTTCCTTTTGCATTGTGGTAAAAATTTGTGTCAATTTTTATTCTATTCAGACTATTTCAACCCTTTCAGTACTTCAAAAATCCGTCAGTGTTTTTTCTTCATAAATCATTCTGCTAGTTTAAATGTGATTTGTGGGTTTTCATCTTTTTTCTTTCTTTCTTTCTTTCTTTTTTTTTTTTTTAAACACAGGCCAAGAATATGACAAAGTGCTTAGAGCCAAATTGCACATTCGATTGTACGCATAAATGTTGGCTATCCCGCTGGCTATCCCATTGGCTTTGCAAGCATTCCTCATTTGTGTAATATTAAGCGTCCAGTAAGTGTTTGCTGGATTGGGACAGAAGCTGCCCTCAGATGCCCGGGGCAGGACTGCAGCTGCCATCAATGGGGACGTGCCCCAGGGCATAAGGACAGAATCAGTTTCAGGTTTGCATAATTAAATTGTTTCCTTCAAAGCTGTCAACAAATTCAGATGCCAGTCACCTCACAGCGTTTCCACAAAGTAGCAAAATGGTATAAAGTTACCTGCTTCAGCTGCCAGGGTAAATACTGGGAATAAGTGCAAGCACAAAGCAGGGTTGCCGCCTGCTCCCGTGTGCTCCTCCAGCTCGGGATGTGCCAGGGGCAGATGGTGGTGCTGTGCCTGCCCAGTCCTGGCAGTGCCCGTAATGGTACTTACGGCACTGTTGTGAAGTGCTCCTGCCTCTTTTCAGAGCAATAGTCTGAACGTGTGATCTGCCCCGGTAGTGTCTTGACCCCTCCTGGAGAGAGGTTCTCCACCTGCACTGGAGTCATGGTGGCATCAGCCAGGGTTCTGGTCCTCTCTACAGAGCGAGTCTTTCCACATCTCTGAACACGGGTGCTTCCCAGGGTGCGGCGGAGGTCAGCAAAGCCTTCTTGAACTTTACGTTCTCCATCAGGTTGAAGCAAGGCAGCCTGCTTTAATAGACCAGGGCAGCCCTTGCTTGCTGATGTTTCCTCTTTCCCAGTTCAGTAAGGAAAGAAACACGGGGATGTGGTGAGCAGCTTGTCAACACAGCACCTGCAGGGGTACCTTGCTGCCACTGGCAGGCTTTCCCTGATGAGGAGCCAGGCACCATGTTCATAAAATAGGTTCTCCAGCCAGAGGGAAGGTGAACAGTGCTTTGGACTGCCCAGGACTGCAGTGAAAGCCCAGATCTTCTCAACTGATCTGTTCACTAGCTGCTAACCCCAGATCACCACGTATAACCAGGTGCTTGGCTCAAGCACTTGGTCATCTTAGGAAAGTTGTCACCCTGTCAGGTCCTGGGTAGAGTGGGTCAAGCCATGGTTACACATAGAGAAGAGACCTCTACTTTTGTGTTGAGACTCTCCCTGAGGACAGCTGAGGTATCAGTGGCTTACTCCAGATGGTGAATCAGAGCATGAAAACAGCTGCCTCGCAAGCCATGAACTGCTAGCCAGTTCAGGGTTTGTGGACCTAGCCCTGGGATTAGGAATCCCAGGATCTCAGATCAAGAGGGGACTCAGGAACAGCTAAATCCTAGTAGAGGGTTTTGCTGTTTGCCTTTCTCCAGAAAATAATGGGGCTAAAATCACCCGACTACAAACTATTGGAGTTGAAAATCGACCTCCTTCTCAACATTTGTTGACCCTCCTTCAGGGGCCTATAATATCTGCCTGTGTGGGTTGGAATGTAGGTATCTGGGGAGGAACAGATGGCCTTTTGCAGTGCACAAGTGACACACTGCTGATTTTGTTTAAGAAGCACTTGAGGATAACACCCTCAATAGCTGCTGGGCATCCTGTAGTTCAGTGAACACAACTGTGAGACCTTTTTCAGTGTTGTCACAGTCACTGTCCTATAAAAAGCCGTGACTGAAGTGCCTGCGTCCGCTTGGAGCACTCTCTCCAAAAAAGAGGCACTTTGGTTCGTGCCTGTGTTTATGTGGGAGATTCTCCACAGATTGAGCCATAAGGTCCCAGTTAAGGTAATTCTGTCTGGCAGCAGCACTAGATAGTTTGCAATGAACATTTACAAACCAGCCAAGGAATATGATTTCTTACACTAAAGATCCAGCTTTTTAAGGTTCTTACCCATGCAGCTGCTTTAAGCAGGTCTCATGCCTCGGTCCTCCCTTGGATGGACTCTGCAGCCCTGGACCGGGTGGCTGATAATACAGAAATGCTGAAAATGCCTGGAAAGGACACAGTCGTGTCAATCGTCTCCAATGAAGGTAGCAGTCACAAACACATGGGTTTGCCAAAAGTCTCTGGCTAGTTCCAAGAAGCATTCATTTGTTTGCCTTGCTAATCTACCAGAGACTGAGACTGCTCGGAGAGATATCAAGCCTTTTGTAAGCTTTCTTTCACCCTGCTTCTTTTGAGATCTGCAAGACAGCAGCCATCCGAGAAGGTTTTGGGAGACTGCACAGTTATCAGACTGAGACAGAAGGAAATCGTCTGAGCTGGAGGCAAGGCAGACCATGGAGCACATTTTCATTTTGCAAGTCCTTTTGCTTCCCCTGTGGCTCAGCTGCTTGTCAGGGCAGCCTGTCTGGACAGGCTGGAGGGATGCCCTCCTGAGGTTGCATGCCCATGAACTCCAGCAAATGCCATGACATGAGGAGGGCATTTGACTCACAGATCGTGTTGGGATCCCCCACTGCAAGAAAAATTTCTGTAAGGTTTTTTTGAGCTCCCTTCTCATAGCAGAGCGAGGAGGGTAACTTGTATCGCCATATACTTTAAAGTCTTTCTGGAAAGGGGAGCAGCATGAGGGTAGTATAGGGTGTACAGGGCACATGCCCTTTTCCTGAGTAGAAGCAGCACTGTTTCACACGCCTTGTTGGCTGGAATGATTCCCCAAAAGAGGGGTTGCCTTTGGATCCTGACAGTCTGGGTTTCCATCCCACCATGCAGCATCCCAAAATCTGCATTTATCAAGCTAAGAAACTAAATCATCTTTCTTTGCTTCTTAACAATGTCCTTCCTTAATAAATCTTTTTTTCCACCTCACTTCCTTCCACACAGTGAGGTGACTGAGCAGCACCGCTCCCCGCAGCTGAGGATGCAGCTGCACTCGCATGGGCCCTACAGCAAAGAGCAAGGTGAGAAACAGGGTGTGTGAGCGCAGTTGTGCTGCCCCAGTGCTCCCAGGGCTGGAGCACGTGGGGTACCTGCACACCAGTGGCAGATGTGGGAATCACTGGGAGTAACTCCTGCATCCCTCCCTTTAGATTTCCCTTGGGCAGGAATGATATCCTACAATTCATCTTTGGATTGTCACGCTGTTACCTGTCTCCCAGAGCTGCCCAAGGGAACTAGCTGCTGCTGGTCACAGCAGGCTGGGTTTGCAGCACGTCCTCAGCTGTCCGGAGCTCTCCAGAGCCAGCCTGCTGCCCCCTTTGGCTCTCACTCAGCTGCTTTGCCATCACTTTGTTTGCAGTTATTCAAGACATGTTTGCCCAAATCACACTTGCTACTGGCCAACACAAAACGTTACCTGCCCCAGCAAAGTGAGATTGCACCTATTTTTCTGCAAACCTTATTGAGTAAAACCTTGAAGGAGTACCTGCAGGTGGCAGCCACTTTTTGTAACTGAATTCCCTCCACATTCTTACTACTTTGTAAAACTGCTATTAGTTGATTATAGAAGCACAACTTGTTACTTCATTGGCCTGTTTTATGTTAGAAAAGTAAATCTGGTGGACTTCTGACAATTACTAACTTTCTCATTGGATTAAATTCTTAGACCGTTTTATTGTTTCATTCTGCAGGGTTTTCCAGGGTTTTCTTTGGCTGCGTCAGTCTTTCTAAACTGCCACTTAGATTTGCTATGAAAATAGATGCCTCTGTGCGTCCAGTGCGCACCCCGCCAGAGGCACAGGGGAAGCCCTCAGCCCAGGCTGCTTATTGAGCCCCTGCCCAGCGCTGCAGGATGCATACAGCTCTCCAGCGGGGCCCGTGGCACCAGGAAAGCCCCTGGAGAAGCTCTGTGCTTGATCTCAGCCCTCTAAGGGACGTAGACACTTACTTTAGATTGCAAAGAGATGCTTCACAGCCCTAAAGCTGCTTCTGGAGTTGAGCATTTTGGCCAGCGCTTTCTGAGGCCCCAGCAACACAGCTGCGTTTTGTCCTCATCGTAATGGTTGTCCATGATACGAACAGCTGTTCCCAGGCCACGAGGGTCCTCTCTCTTGTTGGCTTTCTCTGATGGAGACTCTCTGAGACCTACAGTGTCTGAGGGTGCTGTGGGGCACTTGAGCCTGCATTTCCCATCTCCCAGAGCGAGGATGTATATGGTAGAGTATAAAGTATTTTCCTCTGAAAGCTGAAATGTATTTCCGTTCTTTAGGATGGTGGCTGTGGATGTGGCAGTCATGTAGGAGAGGAGACACGTGATTCAAACGCAGTTCTAGCAAAAGTTAAAGTGGTTTCTGTTACACATTCCTACAAAGTTCAGAACAGATTAAGTGGTAATTAGATATCAGTAATTGCCAGTGGAACTAAAATGATAACATAGATCTCAGTAACTGTGTTGATTTAGAAATGTCGACAATAATGAGTCTACACTGGTACTTGTAGAGCCCTAAGACTGGTGAAAACAAGTGTGTCCACACAATTGAAGTGTCTTAAAGTTATGCAAAAATCTGAAAAGCAATGTGGAGGGACTGAAAAGAGTTCTGGGTTTGGTTTTGTTGTTTTTTTTTTAATGCTGAGTTTGGAAAGAATTAGGCCTCAGTTACTTCAGAGAAATCAGTCCTCTTTGTTTTGTACCTCTTCACGCCACATCAGATCCAGTGCTTGGCAGTCACCTATATTCCTTAGTTGCTGCACTGAAAAACATTCACCTAGTCATTACATTCTGGGAAGCATACCAAGGCTGGCCCACAGATGTCCGTTTTTCCGAATAATTTTCCCTTTACATGACACCCCACCACAGACAGTTGTGGAACGGGTTGGAAGGAGGCATCAATCTGACCGTAACTTCTGCTTCTGAGCATATTTTGCCCCTCATCTGCAAGTGCACATGGCATATTCCTCTCCAAGAGTTGCTCTAGCTCCACTTTGAATATTTTCCTCACGCAGGGGTAAGGACTAGGTAGTCTGCTTTCCAAATGGTGTAATTAAAAAAGAAAGTCAGCCGTGAGTTCAATGAAGGTCTGCAGAGCAAGACTGGCAGCCACGGGGACAGGAATTTTCCATATACTGGGCAAACACAGCACAAACAGTGGCAATCCTAGAGCCTCTGCACTACCGCACCCGTTGTGGCCCAGCGCAGTTATGAAGGAGAATGTGACTTTGGTTATCAGACTGAAGCAACACTGATCTCTTCTCTCAGAACCTTAGGAGCTGTTTTTCCTTTGGGCTGGCTGCCCCCTGGAAAGTGGGCAGAGAAGACCCACTGGTTTAATACATGGTAAGGTCTTCCAGTGGGTCACAGCTTGGCCCTAATCAACCCCGGTCCCATAACCAAGGTTTACTAAACTGCTGACCATCTACCACCAGTCTCCTTCTCCTCTTTTTTTCACTTTTTGAGTGTCTGTTTGTCCCAGTATGGGTTCCCCCACCCTTCCGTCATTGGAAGGTTTAATGCTGAGTGAAAAACCACGAACAGCCTTTGAACGTGTTCTGCCAAGTCTCTTTACAGTACAATACTGGCAGGAGTAAAACACTGGGGCCAGGCAAATATGCAAGCTTCATCACATTAAAGGAAGCAGAGCAGCACAGTTATTGCATCATTCTACGGCTTCCCAGACGTTGTTGTTATTTTTTCATTAGAGCAACAGAACTGCACTTGGTGCGTTTTGCTGAAGAGCCAAGGAGGCCCCAAAAGGCTGTCGATTGGAGAAGAGAACACGGCAACTGGAAAGATGAGTGGTTTACTGCACTAATTTTACAGGGCGGCCTTTACCAGTCTGTGGTAGAGGGAACCAGCAACATGATCTGTGTTCACATTTTTTTAAAAGAAGACACGTAGCCAAATGCTTAAAACTATTTGCTTGTTCAAGACAAGTTATTTGGAAATTTAACTACTACTGAATCAACCAACATTTTTCAACACTAAATCATTTCAATTCCATATCATATGTTTTTAATTTTATCAGCATCTGTAACTTTTTAATTACCTTTTTTTTTTTCAGAAGCACTACACAAATCCCCAGTTATTTAATCTGGGTATTAGAAGATGCAGTTCGAGGCTCAGCCATTGGAGTGAAATTCTGCTGCCAGAGGCGCCCACTGAATCACAGGTGCTCCGTGCTGCCCTCCTGCATTCAACAAGCCCCTTGGAGAAGTGGGGTCTGTCGCAGCATGGCTGGGCAAAACCTTACCACTGAGACTGTGATGAACAATTTTGCCCCCCCAAATCTTCTAGGCAGATTCTCACCTAACAAAGAGTGGAGAAGCTTTAAAGGCACTCCAGGATCCTGACGCAATAAGGACTTGACTGAAAACTGCTGGTTTATGGCCTATTGTTTCATGGTTCAGCTTAGTATAATGTCATTCTTCTGGCCTTTCTCCAATACGCACTCAAAATGACAACAAGCAAAGGTTTTGACTGGCCAGCTACTATCTTGTCACCACCTCAGGATTCCCAAATGATGGAAGAAAACACACAAAATTAGTGAAGATAGTTTTGTGCCACTGGAGAACTGAAAAGGTGATAGGATTAGGCCATACCATATAATTTGGTAGCCAAAGTCAAAGTTTCCTTACGTGGGTTTATGAACCTTTCAGAAAGAAAACATTCGTGTTCAAAGTAGAATTGATTACATTCATTGTAGAAGAAAGATCAAGCAGCTGAAGGGTACCGTGCTCCATGTAGACTAGGATAAAACACATAACTTGCCAATGACAACAATTGGAAAAGAGAGAGGAACTTGCCAACTGAACGCTGTCTGGCAGATAGCACAGAAACAAGTCAAGAGGATAAACACAAGCCATGGTGATGCTGTCCATGGAAATCCTCCCCAGCAAGTCGTATAACTGGACTGATAACTAGGCAATAGGATGAAAAGCACACGTTACAATGTAAAATTGCACTCAAGGAAAAGATTAATGAAAATGGATGACTTTCGGCTGGCTTCAGTAGCCAAAGCAGCAGAACACCGAGCACTGAGGAACATCTCTGTTTAAGCAGGGGAGGTAACAATAATTGTTAAAATTAATTCCTTCAGAAACGGGGCAATGTAACTTCCCACTGCAATGGCTACGGCTGCAGGCAGGCTGGTCCTGGCACGTGCCAGGTCACCAAATAGCAGAAGATGAAGTTGTCTGAATTGAGAAGTGGCCAAGACGCAGCATTGCTTCTTTCTGTTGTTCTGGATCCCGAGCAGTGTGTGGCAAAGCTTAAGTGGCTAAAGAAGAGACAAACCACAATTTACAGTGGGGGAGCAGTTAGCTTCTGACTCTGGAAATAAACTCTGCAAACAGCCTGCATGGAAACTTGAATACCACTGCTGAAGAAACACGTTACATGTTTCCATCACAGTCATCCTGCTGTCATGTGTAAAACAAAGATTATTTTGGTGGAAATGTGCAAGGAACAACGATTTAATTTATTATGAGATGAAATTCTTAAACTAACACATTATCTAGTTCAGCCTCCTGGGATGATTCACATCTGACCCCCAGCGTCAGCAGCTCATTCGACTCATTTTAGGAGACGTGGAATGAAAGTGGTACCGTGCTTTCACACAAAGCCATCAGTTAGCCTAAAGCAAATTAGTGAGTCAATTCTCAAGACAGCCCTGTGAATCTCAAGCTCATTTACTCGCCAAAGAAAAGTTTCAGTGACGGAGCAGAATAGCAAAGCCCCTAATATATCACAGATCCATTGCACCCAGGCCATGAAGTTTGTATTTCCCTAATAACTTGGAGACAATATTTTGTGTCAGAACACATGCACTTGTCATTAGCATGAACATTAAGAGGAAATGAACATAAATCCCAGATTCAAATGTGTAGTTTGAACATCCTGGGACAATTAAATTATTGATAATGGTTATCTGTCACCAAGCAATAAATCATAAAGACACGGAGTGGTAGAAGAAAAGCTATCTTGCTGATGACAGATGCGTCGACTGAAAGATGCGGTGGGCCTTTAAGCTTCCAGAAATAATTGCATAAAGGTGAAAGATTTCTTCTCTTGCTTTTCTCATCAACTATAGTATTTCCGTACTCAAAACAATACTTTCTCGTGACAACTTTTCTTACTTGGCCTCTACAATTTCTGACAGTTTAATGAAAATGAGGAATGAAGCTGAAAATGAGCAGCGGGTAAAGAGCACGCCTGGCTTTATGGCTGTAAGTCGGAGCGCAGCGCTCCATGCAGAGCCGGGAACTGACTCCCAAAATTGTGAAAAGTGACAGACACTCTCTTCTGACAGTAACATCCACGTAAATAAACTGAAACTATTAAAAGACTGTGAAAATACAGGAATCACATAGAGAAAGGAGGAAGCAGACTGAGCAGGCAATGGCAAATGAACAGGACAGAGGCTGAACCCCCTTTTTAAGTCACTTCGTTATTGCAACTAAAATAAGACTCTACACTGAATTTGCACATCAAATTTTTCTGCACTGAATGTAATATTGAGCTCCGGTGCTCAGTATAACCGTATTTCCTAAGAGGCTACAGGTTTATGTGGACAAGTAGCAGCTGGTGGAAAGAGAAAGGAGTGAAGGCTTTTCCCTTCCCGTCACAGGAGCCGGGGAGCAGGAGCTGGCTGCTGCCTGGTTATACGCGGTGGGAATGCCGGGCCCGGGCAGCTGCGGCTGCTCGAGTTGGTGCCAGGGCTTGAATAGGCTGGCGGGCGCTGCCAGGAGGGGTGTGTGAGCAGCAAGTGGGACCCAGCTTTGTGAGGATCCCTTTTCAGAGGGCGGCAGTGCTGTGAAACTCAACACAGCCCTGCGGAGAAAGTGGAAGCTTTTCAAATGTACATGCTGTACTGCGCCGCTCAGAGAGGCTGGGGATCACATTCATTTATTCATTTTCCAACAACTAAATCTCTTTGTATCAATTACATGGAATCCACCAGTTTTGGCCAAAAAAAGATGTATTTTTTTAACACTGATGCTTTGCCTGTGTGGTGATCCGTATCGATTTCAGCATTTCTTCTCCTTGCACAGAACTTAAAAACGGCACACATGGTAAAGGAAAAGAAAACAGCACAAATAAGTCAGCTTAAGTCTGGGATTAACTGTCTGAGGCCTTAAAATAAAGGCTTCAGATCAACTGCTCAGAGGCGTAAGGGCTACCAGTGTGAGTGAGAGTGGCAAGCTGAGGACATGTCATTGTCAGGAACATGACATTTATTGCCCTGACGCCTGTGTCGTAAAATTAAGTTTACATTAGAACTTATTCCATTTGAAATCCATGCTAAACGGTCAAGAGTGCCTTGAGAGGTCATGTTAAGGACAACAGTTATTGTCAGGGGTTTTTTTTCCCCTCAACAGTTAGAAAAATAAGCCACCATTTTACATATTTTTCATAAGCAAGACTGTGATAAACTATTTGGATCTATAGCTTCTCTCACAGAAAAGACAAAAATAAAATCAAGCCTCTCCTCTTTCAAATGAATTTGGCAATTAGCATTTATTTTAGAAGTATTTTTGGGTACAGTGATGAAGCATATGATACTACTACAGCTGTGACATCAGTATAATAATATGGATATATTTATTCAAAATAATCTACCAGGCCTATGGGGCAGAGCTGGAAAATGCCTAAAATAGTATTTGCTTGGTCACTGGTTGCTGATGGAACTTGTGACAACCCCAGGACTATGTTGATGTTTGCATCGATCAAAAAATACTCCTTGGATTAATAGTTTCATCTCCACACTGTCAGCACCTGTCCATATTTTGTTTCCTTTAAAATACTCTCTACACCTTCCCTCAGGGCCCCACACAATCCTCCTCTTTCAGAATTGCATCATTCTAAAATGAAATTTTAACTGAGCCTTCACGTCTGCTTCAGAGAAAACATAAATAAGAAGTCGGATTTGCATTATGTCTTCCTTAGAAGCTTCTGTTAGCAGTAAAATTAGTTGCCTTGAGTAGCCATGCTAGTTAGAAGAAAAATAATGAAATTACAAACTCCTTCTGAAACAACAAAATTATTCAGGGCAGTAAAAAAATCATTCAGATGTGAGTACTCAACAAACATAAGTTATTTAAACATTTGGGTTTTTTCAGTTTTGTCAGCCGTCTGCGCTTATAATTAAGACATTACTGCTCTCAGGGAAATGCTTTAGTATTATTTGTTGATCACGATACATACAGGGTCTGTAATCTACAATATCAATTATTGTTTATGTGGTTATTGAAAGCAGCTCTAATTCTGCATATAAATTTATGCAGAAAAATAAAGTAACTACATCAATACAATGTTGTCCTCAGTTTAAAAACAAAAAAAGCCACAATAAGATAACGTGTAAACATAAATGTAATCCTCCACTTTTTATTGACAGCTGGTAAATCTAAATTTGAGCTAAACACATGTTAATTAAAACACATTTCACCAGCTACTTATAAAATTAAGCACTATTTTGTTTGATGTTGGTGGAAACAGGAAATTTGGAGTGATGTCTACTGCTACAGCTGTTTGCAGTCCTTATATAACACCAGATGTGAGATTGATGTATCTGTATTTTGTCCTCTCCTGTGAATTGCAAGTGATCAAACGGGCAAAAGCATAATGACAGGATGACTGGACAGGTTTAGCATGAAGGGAATTGTTCAAGACATTCATAAATCATTGCACAACCACACACGCAGTGAAGGAAAATTTACTGTAATGTCACAGATATGAAAAGCCATTTATATCTACAATGAATTTCAAATACAAGCATATTAATTGTAGAAAAAGTCTTTGACATATCTTAACTGATAGTCTTTTGAAAGATGTAATACTACAAGACACACAAAACTAGGTGTGTTTTATAAAACCTAGATGTGACAAACCAGTAATGTAAAAACAAACATAATTTCCCACAGATTTATTTTTGTTATTAAATTATCCTCATATAAATGAGCTCTGCAATGAAACACAGATGCTAGGAGTAATCATGTATTTAAATGTAGCTGTATTGCAAAACAAGTGTGTTGGTAAAAGCTGCTAAAGCATCAGCCATACTTTGCTTTTTCTGTTGCTAGAGCCAATCTGCGAATGTTTGCTATGCAACCAGCTGCTGCCTCCTGCAGAGTTTCGTCTGTAGAGCCGACCATAGCCAGTAGGAGCTAGCAAAAATACAAAAGAGAAATAGCATAAGAAAAACAAATAAGTATCCTATTATTTAAATAATATTCAAAACGTATCTAGAACAATTCAATGAATTTACTCACACACATAAATAAAATACTAAAAATCACATTAACAACACTGTATTATATACGTATGTATACCTATATATGTATACTTTTGTATACCTATGTGTATTAACATACACACAGAGCATGCTGCTTCATATTTTGTCATATTTATACCTGTAATTTGCTATTTTTGTGTCTGATTTTCTGTTTATTGTATCACACCTGCCTATTGGTTGTGACCTGATTTTTAATTCTAAGTAGAAATTGCATATGCTTTAATTGAAGTCATGGTTTCCCCCCCAGGTACACTAGTATATTTGTACATGCTCAAGATTTTCAATAAACAAAGCCATACTTTTTTTTTTGGCCGTGATGGTGAAACTGGATCTATGTGAATGAACCCTCATGTCCCACTGACTGCAGCAGGTTTCTTTATTGTCACAGCAAACCACACACGTTAAACTGCTGGAGGGATACAGATCTGGGCATACCATTCTTAAACATTTGCATGTAAAAGTAAAAAACAAAAGCTCAAAAAAGGCGCCAAACTTTTGGAGTTGATTCAGCTTTTCAGTCATGTGGAGTAGATCCTTTACTCTGGAAGTCATTCAATTTTTTCAGTGGAAATTCCCTTGGAGTAAGGTATTGTTCAACACAAGTATAACATAAGACAGGCCTTCATGATAAAACATTTTTACATATCAGAAAACCATTAATAATGGGTTTGGATCTCACTTCCTCAGTGTGTTGCAAGTCAGTGATGCAACTGCAAGTGCAATATATGTCGGAAAACACAAGACTCTTGCTTGGCTTAAATCAGCTCCACGCAATCCCCAGATTTCTGAAAATCTGCCAAGCTTAATGTGCGTTCAGGTATTTTGAAGCTCAGACAGCTCTAATTAAAACCTGTATTTTCAGTCTGCAATACTTAGGATTCTGTGTTCACCCAAACAATGTTGAGTCAAACCACAGAGAAATCTGTTATCACTCAACTCCGGTACATATTTTTCATACAGCCAAAATATTACACAAAATTATGAACTGCTAAATATAAAAGCATAAATTGAATGCAGACATCAAATCATATGCTACCTTTTTCTAACCTTCCAGCATTCACGAGGCATGGGCCACAGCTGCACACATATGGCATTTGCTTATAGAGATCAAAGCATTTTATACTTGAGGAAGTATTTGTGTTAGCCAAATGTACAAAACAAGCATCTTGCCAGTCACCTTTCACCCTTTGACCCCTACATGTAACTCGGAAGGGTGACTGTGATGGGCCTGAAGTACGTCAAAAAGTGTATGATGTAAATTAAGCATCAATGATAATTTTTGCTAGCAATTCTTCCTATAATTTCCATTAATGTAATCAGATACCTACGTAAAAATAGCTAGATAAGAATTCTTAAAGTGTGAACACTCCTACAGGGACATGCCAGAGTTAAAATGACATGAGGAGAAATGATACGAGAAAGATTTATATTCTCATACTTTACTTGCATCCAAACGTTGGGCCAGGGGCAGCAACCAGAGAAATCAGTGGAAATTTCACCACTGACTTCAACTGGCAGGAAGACCAAGCAGCACATCTGTGTACTGATAGAGCTGCTCCACAAAGCACAAAGGCGAGAATGCAAGTCTTATCAGATGCTTAACTCTTTTTTTTTTCTTCAAAAATATTGCTGGATGAAGACCTTTCTTCCTTGCTATTTTCCACCAGCTGATTTCTCATCAGCTTGAACTATAAAGTGTTTCTTTGGGTACCTCACAACTTTCTTATATAACTTACAGAGGAAAACTCGTATAGATCCTTCATATCCTTGACTCAAACCCCAAAATATGTATGCACATAGCATTCATATGGTGGTTTTGGTAAAGCCGTAAGTTTCAGATTTGGGGGCAAGGAAACTATAGGCCTTATGTGATTATTCACTGCACCATCACAGACCTAGTGGAAGGCTTTTTCAGCGTAGTGAGTGTTGAACTCAAACTTTTATAGTGATTTTAGCATAAGACTTGATCTCACTTTGTAAGAGCAGAAGTTCACAACAAAAACAATGTTTTGGAGATATATTATCTAGTAGAAATATAGCAAAAAGCAAAAATAGACCTTTGCCATGTCAGGTAGGACTCAATTCAAAATTATTTATTCATTTTAGCCAACATTTCTTTCTAGGCTCAGAAAACTTAGGAAAATAGATATTTTTCTGTCACTTTCCATGCAGAGCTCAATACTAAGCAATAAAAATGGGGGGTGTGGGGGGAAAGGACTTGTCCTCTTTATTGCAGGTGCATTTTGGAAAATCAGGGTTAGGTATCAAAGAACAGCCTACTACACGACACTGGTTAAAAGTACCCAAATAGATGTCTTAAGAATTAGTGGTACGAATGCAACCACTGCAAACAGCAATTTTTATAAAGGTATCAAATACTGATTTTTTTCCTTCTGAGTTCAGGAGATCAAGGATCAGCTCCTCTCTAATTCATTGTTCTTCCAAATCACTTGCCAGTGGTAACATCCATAAGAACTGCCACGTCATACTAAATCCTGTACTACGCTGTGGCTCAGGATTTTCACAATACAACTTCAAAGAAATATTCTTGGAAACACAGCCTAACACAGTAGCTGCCTCTAAGGACTGAGGATATACAGCAACATTTGTCAGTCAACCTACTCCTTTTGTGCTAACAAAAAGGCAGCTGAAGAGAAGATTATCGAAAATGCAAAATATTTCAATATAAGTCGGTCCATATTTAGGAATCTAACTTTGAAGATTCTGATATAAACCCTGCCTTAAATGAAATAAAACTTTATTCTTTCTGTATGTACCAAGAAAGTTTTAACTCTTTCACTTCCTGACTGCCAATCCTTGACCCTTCCATGGGATCAGTTCAATTTACTGGCAATGTGGGTCATCCAGTTCAGGTATGGAAATGTATTCATAGTTAGTACATACAGACCATACCCACATATTAGATATATTTGACAAGTCCAAGAATCTTTTTTTATTCCAATGCACCAGTGCAATATAACATGTCCTTTTTCTTGATGCAGTGCCCTTGAACTTCATGTATCCCTTCCCTTTACTGTTCAGGTATTGTTTTCTGACACATGTAAATGTTAACAGATGTGAGAAGCAGTAAAAAAGCATGTGGTATAAATGCTTCTTTCTGGCACATAAGAGTCACTTTCCATAGACATAGAAAGCATTTGCAGTACTATGTAGCCTTCATTTTCTGTTGGCAGGTATCTATATTCTACGTCGAGAGTCCAAAATTTTTGCACAGTTAGCACGTCATACCAGCAAATAAGCATAAATACAAGCTGTTTGGAGATGTACAGAGCATATGTAGCATTTCTGGGTTCCAAAAGCAAGAGCAATGCACAGCCAAATCATTTAAATATTCAGAACAATTAAGAAGATTTTGCTATTACTATCCCAGCTTTAAAATAGCACAGAATTGTGATACTATATTAGGATTGCACAATCATAGAATAATTCAGAATAGAAGGGATCTCAGGAAGCCTCTAGTCCAATGTCATACTCAAAGCAGAGTCAGCTACAAGGTTAGACCAGGTTGCTCAGGGTTTTATCCAGCCTGATCTTGAAAACCTCCAGTGACGGAGATGGCATCATCTCTTTGAGCAACCTGTTGCAGTGTTTGACTGTCCTCATAGAGAAAAAGGTTTTCCCTACATTCAGTCACTCGTTTCATTTTATGCCTGTTGTCTCTCATGCTCTTGCCATGCATCACTGTGAAAAGCCTAGCTCCATCTTTTTGATGACTGACCTCCTTGTAGGTACTGGAAGGCTGCTATTAAGTCTGCTTGAAGCACTCTCTTCTCCAGGCTGAAAACGCCCAGTTTCCTTAGCTTCTCCTCATAGGCCAAGTGCTCCCACTCTTGATCACCCTGGTGGTCCTCTGCTGAACCTATTATAGTTTATCCACGTCTTTCCCATACTAGAGGGCCAAAGCTGGGTGCAGTAGTCTAGGTGTGGTCTACTGAGTACTACAGGGAACAATCACTGCCCTCAATCTCCTGGCTGTGCTCCTGCCCACACAGCCCAGTATCGTGTCTTCTTTGCTGTCAGGACACACTGCTGGCTAATGTTCTGCTTGCTCTCTGCCAAAATCTCTATGCCCTTTTCAGTAACACTGCTCCTCAGCCAGTCAGTCCCTAGCCTGTATCACTGCAAGTGCAAGTGCAAGTCCTTCTCAGGTGCAGGACTTTGCATTTGTCCTTGCTGAATTTCCTAACGTTCCTGTTGGCCAGCTCCAGCCACGCCTAGGTATCTCTGAATGGCAGCCCTTCTCTTGACTGTATCTAAACTGTTCCCCCTGCCCCAACTGGTGATTTGGTGTCATTGGAAACTTTATGAGCAAGCAGTCCATTGCCTTCCCCAGGTCACTGACACACGTTAAATGGGACATGTCCCAACAGAGAGAGCCCTTCAGCACTCCCCTTGTCATCAGCCTCCAGGCAGAGTACAACCCATTAACTACCACCCTCTGAACTGGATTATCCAACCATTTTTAATCCATTCGGTTGTTCACACATCTAGAATATAATACATCCTAACTTGGACAGAAGTGTGCTGTGGCAAACAGTGTTGAAAACCTTACTAAAGCCAAGGTAAATGACATCCATTGCTCTCCTCTCATCTACAAACTTAGACAAATAAATGGCAATCTGGTTTACCTTTGGTAAATCTATGTTGACTGCTCCAAATCATCTTCTCCTTCTTGCGCCCAGAAATGTGTTCTAAGAGGACTCCCTCCATAATTTCCCCAGAGGCCAACATGAGGCTGACCAGTCTTTAGCGCCCCACACTGGGAGGAGGAGTTGTTGTTCTGAAGACATGCTTTGCAGATTCTTAACTGTTGGGTCTTATGCTTTCTGGCATACCAAATGTGTAACAAAAACGGAAAGTCTTTTGTTCCTCAGGGCAATAGTAAGAGGTAAGGGGGTAATCCATAGTATTTGCTTGGATATTCATGCATCGTGAATGATCTCTGATAGCACAGCTTCCTTAAAATACTATCTCTACAGTCACAAAATAACCAATTGAAAATTTATTATTTCCAACAAGATAACATAAGTATCAACATAAGAAATTGAAAAAGTGTCATTCCAAAATCAGTATGGATCCCTGGATGAGTAAGACAGTAATAAAAACGGGCTAGTAATTCTCTTTTCTATGAAGATGTCTTTTTAGAATTTTTTACTTCTACAAAAAAAAGTACTCAAGGGAATTTTAAAGCAGAAAAAGCATAGACAAGTTTTGCAACAATAAATCCTGAATCTGACAAAGTCTCAGATATTAGTGATGCTCCATGTATGGGTACAATAATTTATAAGTACTCAATTTCCTTTGGTCACAGTCATTGCAGCTTCCAGGCTCAGAGGTGGGAAAAAGGAAACACAGGAAGTGGTGATTTCAGAGAGGACACAGTTTTGCATGTATTACTCTTTAAATAAGGGGTTTGTCATGTGATGTTTCTACAATAAGTTTTCCAAAACAGTGGAAAGTGTAGAACAATACTGCTGGAAAGAGGTTCCCTTGCTTGTATAAAACAGATAAAAGATCAGCCTATTCAATACTCTGGAGTCCTGTGAACATGAATGCAAACAATGAATAAAGAATAACTGTAAAAAGAATATTTAATGCCCTTTTTTCCTGGTTTCTTTAGGTTTTCTGCCCTGTAAAATGTTTTATTTGATTTTTTCTAATGAGAAGGAAATATGGACAATCTCCTTCAACAAGATTCATATCTATACTGGGAAGCTAGTCAGAGTTCACATAGAGCTTAACATTCCTGGAACTGAAGACATTTACTTCAATACAACTGCTGCTTCTATCTGCTGTGCTGGTGATGACATCTTGTAGATTGACATAGCGTTTCCAGTTGGTGGTAGGACTTGCCATTTTTTTTTTAAATTTAGATTTAGTATCTGACTTCTTTTACATGCAACATTTCCTAAAGGATGCTAAATTTCTAGCACTGTGATTTTCTAATTACATAACACTTCTTTTCCAAAAAGGACATTTCTCACATGCTTTTTTATAAATCTACCCTAAAAGAAAAAAATACTTTAAATAAAAGCATATGGTAGAAGCTTATCCAAGAAAGTATCAGTCTAGATCCAGCCAGCATTTTGCTAACTTTCAACACCATATTGCACACTGGAAAATATTAAAGCACCTAGTTTGAGTGTTATGTTACACATATTCCTATGAAAATACTTCTCATAAAATTAGATTATAAACAATAAAACATACTCCACAAACAAAGCATAATGAAGGTTAAGCTAAGTCACTGTTTCTAAACTAAAATTCAGGCTGATTTCCTGCTTTCCTCTTTCAGCTGAGTGAAAGGGTAAGACAACACGTACCATGCATGGCCTCCTAAGAAGATGATGCTTGTGTTTTCTGTTAATTTTCTATTAAGTTTTGCTCAGGTGGCACAAAGGGAATAAATTTCAGATGTAAAGCCCTGTGTGCTAGGGAACACTGAGCTAGCAGACGTACAAAATCCAGTACCGAGAAATTCCAGTAAAAGCAAAAGATGGGCAGGGAAGACACCTACTGTGCTAATTGCCTCTCATACAAGGCCTCTCCTCTCTGGGACCAAAGTCAGAGCAGCCCCTGGTGTAGCCTGATTCACTCACCTTATATGTAAAGAGGAGGGAGCTGAAGCTCTCTGTCTAGGGTGGGAGAAATCCTAGGAAGATTGTACCTGGCTTCTTTTCCCTTCTTCTCATTCCTGTCTTTCCTCTCTCTCTCCCATGAAACACATCTCCATTCTGGATAACAAACTTTGGGAGTCACTCAAGCATGGCTGAGGGGATGAGGAGGTCCAGCGGATACAGCTTGGTCTAAGATACACCTGAACGTGCTGGCGGTCAGCAGGCTGGGCAGGAGCTCTCTCTTCTTTCTCATCTTTCCCTTCCTCCCTCAGAAAACCAGTGAAAGAGTACAGGGGCAGGCAAACCTGTACACTTTCTGCAAAGGGGTGCAGGACATGTTAGGATGAGAACAAACTTGTCTGCAGTTTGTGGTGCACTTCCAGATATTTAACCATTCCACCCGTCTCAGGACTTACGACAGGTGACTTGTCCTCTGCAAGTTGTTTCTTTTTCCTGTGTGACTGCCTGTGAGAAAACAGTCATTGGTAAGCTGCATCCCACAAAATGCTGGGAAACAAGGGAGAAAGAAGAGTAGGGCTTGATAGATTCAGTGAAGTATTCTGAACATCTGATTACTGATACCCTACCATGAGATGTTTACTATTTCTTTAGAATACACAGCTTCCATGAACTTCAACTGATTTTACGCCATGATAGCTCTGAAGTTTAAACTTCTCCTGGGTACAGCTTTATTTTTGTGTTTTTCCAACCTATCTGTCCCTTTTTGTCTATTTATTTTTTTTTAGTCACCTCCTGTATTACAACTACACTGAAAGGTATTTGGGACACTTTAAAATACACTAAGTTTAAAGGTTTTCCCATCTCACATTGTTACAGGATTTCAGAGGGATATTCCCAACAATTTCAGATGTAACTCTAACCAAATATAAACATACCATGCAAAGGCAATGTAGCTAAATTAAAGTAGTACTAAAAATTATTTCTAATCTTTGTTTAAAAGGTACAATTATATATGACCAATTGGAGTCCTTAAGGGCAGATAGTTTCAATCTACATTCAGCTGTAAGAAGTCTGGTGCAATATTAAGAAAGAATTTAATCATCATGAACATTCCAATGTACAAAGAGACTTATGGGATATGAAATTCATCCCACGAAAAGCAATAGGCAGATCTGATAATCCAGAAGTGATGAAGTCAGGATCTTACAGCATATTTCTATTTGAAACACTTTCTGTATTTTATTTTTATTTCATTGTAGTTTTCAAGAAAAGATTAACATATAAAAGGCTTTTGGTGGGATAGAGAGAATAAAGAACTTTTTCATAATCTTAACAGAGTGACATTTTTAAAAGAAAGCTTTTTTCAATTCACTGGAAATTCATTTTATTAAGATTAATACAGGACCCTGCTTACCTACTACATGTAATGGACTTTCAAAACAGTAAACTTATGTCATGGATATTCTTTTCCTTTCATAATTTAGCTCAGCAACATGTTGGGGACTATCCTTCCCTTATATTGCTGCCAGCCTGGTCAATCTTTCTTCTTTGTATTTCCTGCTCCTTTTCCATACTTACCTGCTTTTTCACACTTTGCTTGCTTTTTCGTTTTACAGGAGCATGACTTTTACCTTGCCTTTCCTTCCCAAGTATTCCTGAGGAGGTAGTATAGGAAATTGAGAAAGAATTGCTAATTTAGTTTTGGTTTTCCAAACTCATTAACATTACTATCAATATGAATACTGTCGTTTTGTCTGTCTGTCTGTCTCTAGTAGTCATATGAAGATTATATGAAAGTTAAGAGGGGGCAGTTGCAAATAAACTACCACCAGCAAGTCAGAGGAAAAAAAGGAGGTTTAAGCTGTCCATTACCCCTCACTTACTGAAGGGTTCTGCCTGACTTCTCAGCCATACCCTGAAAACATGGTGCAGTTTTTTTTCTCCAGTTTGTCTGATATTCCTGAAGTGCACCATAACTACTCTGTCTTTGAAGACAACATTGAACTACAGCATAGAGTTTCCAGACTAGTGACAAATTTTGCAATGTTTATCTCAAATCGTATCTTATCCTGAGAACAGGGTACAAAATCTGACTGTACTAGTATTTTAAAAGTATGGTAGGTCTACTGGTATGCGTGAACTGACTTCAAACTCTCTTCTGTATTCAATTCCAAGTACTGATTTTGATCCTAAAGTTAAGATATCTTTAGGTCCAATGGTCTAAGTGTCTGTCTCTCTGCCTATATGTGATCATTATAATCAAAACCAGTGAGGTGCTTTTCCTAGTAAATCTTACATATCAAAGTCTAGGGACAAAAGCTGGATGTTTTCACTGTAGATCCATACAATAGCATTTATTTCAAATAACGAGCCAGGGTATTTTAAAGTTGGTTTTTGTGTGGCATATAAGAAGACTGATCTATAATCTCATGTTTTTAGATGCGTGGGTGGCAACAGTGCATACATTTACATAAACTGGAGGATGAGTGGTATTGTTCAACTTATAGTCTGGTTTTAGACTAGCAAATGTACTAGAAAATGTTCAATTAGAACACAGCATAAATAAAGGTATAGATGGTATGAACACAGCTTAGCTTCACTCATGCAAATATGAAAATGAATGAGATGCAGCAAGAAATAAGCTGGGGCTGTTCATGGGCAAAGGTCTACGTATAGTCCACATATTCATTCATATCTGTAGATTTAAATGTATGATATCAGAAAAAAATGAAAGCAATGATCAACATGGAGTGGAAGTTACTTTTCAAGATTATCAAACTGCTTCTTTTTTACTATTGGAGAAAAACATAAGGAATAAATTATTTTATACTGAGGAGTCAACTTCCTATAATCAACCCAAATTTCTGAGTCACTTGAGCATTGCTTTATGAACAGAGTGTGATATAGTTATAAAATATATTTACTGGTGCTGGAAATTTATATGCTTTCCTGAAGCCTGTGCTGGGGAAAAACATTACCATGCACACTTATTGAGACAGCTAAATGCTTTAGTTTTTTGGTGATTAAAATATAAGGGGAGGCTTGAATTAGCACTCCATTCAGGTCATAATCAGCCAAAGTATTTGAGATTTGCATATAGTTCTCTAGAGTGGAGTTAGATATTTTTTTAAAAAGAAGCCAAACATCTCCCCAGAACCACTCAAGGTCTCACTCTGGCCACAAACTGCTTGAGTGGCTGCTGGATTTTGGAAGCTTTGTGAGATAGAGATTTTTAAAGACACTGCGTAGTCTGCAAGCAAGCAATAATACCTGCCTGCCCGACTTGTGTATGTCAGCTAGGAAATACTAGAGGCCTTGATCTGCTTCCTTCCATCTCTAAAGATTATGAAGTAGGGAATGAAAAAATTACGTGAGTTAAATCTAAAACTTTCCTCTGAATAGAGTGTGAGACTGTTCCTTGACTTTTTATTGAGTAATTGCTCAACCTTAATTCCAAGCTTGAAGTTTTGGAGATTTTTTGGCTTATCCATTTGCTTGGGGTGTTTTAGTTTTATAAAAAGAAAGTTATAGTTATGCTTGGGCAAGTGGAGCTTGTAGCACATGTATAAAAGCTCTGCTAAAGCCTGTTAAAGCATGTGGGGGAAGATGTGAAAATTAATTTCCTAAAGCCATGCAACTGTATGCTTTAATACAGAAAGAAAAAAAACCAGGTGGCTGTTCTAGCCAAATGCTACCACTGCAAAAGGTAAAAAGAATCATGATTAATACTCTAAACTTGG
The DNA here is from genome assembly GCA_013397275.1 of Burhinus bistriatus. Taxonomy (NCBI): domain Eukaryota; kingdom Metazoa; phylum Chordata; class Aves; order Charadriiformes; family Burhinidae; genus Burhinus; species Burhinus bistriatus. The sequence continues at coordinate 1,200,498 of VYXH01002848.1, read as the reverse complement.
TATAGTGATTACTTTGTACCTCAGGTAAGATGAAATGGTTAGAAAGGTTAGTTAAGTAGCTACCCAAAATATTACTTCACAACACTAATGCTAGCACAAAAACATCATTAACAGCACGTTGGACATTCTTGGGAGAGTATACTTGTGGCAGAATGCCACCTAATTATAACAATATGGGGAAGCTGGTGTAACACAAAGCACCACTCTTACACGGGGAATGTACTCTCTTTTTCATCAGTTCCCAACTCAAAGAGGCTACTTTTTAATGAAAACACTGCATCACATGCTTGAATCATGATAAAATTAAGGAACTTAATATCCTTTCCTGAACAGGAGCATATTTATGCAGAATACTGACATTTGTCAAAGAGTGGTTTCTCAAAAGACAATTCCCTCGTATGCATTTGTGATGCTGAAGGATTAAACAGAATATCAATTTTCCCCCCCACTTCCCAGGCAGGCAACAAAAATTTAAAGATAACTAACTCTTACATTTAACTGCAAATTTTATGAGAACTCTTGAATTATAAGAAGAGCAGAAAGAGGAACAAAATCAGCCTGATGAACCAGAAGCAAACCCAAGATCCAAGTCAGGGCTTCGGGGTGTCCCTAGCTGTACGTTACATTGAAAATTCTTCTGTCCAAATTGTTTGCGAGGACTTTATTGCCTTGCCCAAATATATGGACATCTTTTCAGTTCTAACAGATAGTTACTGGCAGCCCCTTTGCATCTGCTGCACGTGTAGTGTGTCATACTGTCCACTGTAGTAAATCCAATGCTTTCATGAAAGGTAAAAACTTTGTACCGAGCTGTGATGTACTTGCACAGGAGATGTAACCTCCATGGCTCAGCACTGGGAACTGCAGTTTGCCATTGGCTCTCATTTCTACTACCATGAAGTAGAGATGTAGTAGTACTGTCATCAAAGTAGTAGTAGTCATCAAAGTAATATTGTCTTCAAAGTTTGCAACTTCACCATTTACCACCCTTCCCATCATCATTTATGATATACTGAATGGCAAGATCCCTTGGCTGCAAAACTTGATCTTAATTCCTACACTTTGATTCCTCATTTTTAACCAATTATTTATCCTTTCTAGGACTTTGTCTTCTCATTGCACAGCAGTTTAACTTTGCTGAGAGTTTGTGGTGAAGAGTGCTGCTCAATGGTCTCTTAAAATCCAAGTGTGGCTAACTCAGTATTTCCAAATAGCAACATTATTGCACATGAATAGACTATACAAGGGATGACAAGACAAAATGTTTTGAGAAGCAAAGACTAATAAAATAGTCTCTATACAGTGAATGTCCAGCAAATCCAGTACAAAAGTATGACAGACCTTCTTTAGATATATACACGCTCTATTAGCCTATAATGCCTCTGGAGTCCAGCAATTACCTCTCCTTGGAATTCTGCAAAGGAGCTATGACTGTTGGATTTGTACAGATTCCACAGATACAATGTACAGAGATAAAAAGAGCCTGGATTCATCCCACATACCTGTGGACAAGGTAAAGCAATAGGCAAGAACTGGTGAAGGACAGGACCCCCAGAGGACAATTCTGATTTTAGGTGTTCTATGTACCTTCTTGAGATTTTTAATCTTTCTATATTGCCACAGAGCCCTAATTTATGTATCTTAGCCTGAATCCAGTATTTGGAACTGTCATATCTGTATGGCAGTATGGAAGCACATTTATGAGCGCCTGCTTTCTCAATCCTACGCCATGGAGAGGTTTTTTTATTATCTTTATCTTCAACACAAATGCAATGACTAGACTAGGTACAACTTAAATTCACTTTCTATCTAGAATAGAATTATTTAGGTTGGAAAAGACCTTTAAGATCATCGAGTCCAGCCATCAACTGAATGCTGCTAAGTCCACCACTAAATCATGTCCCTAAGCACTACATCTACACATCTTTTAAATACCTCCAGGGATGGTGACTCAACCACTTCTGTGGGCAGCCTGTTCCAATGCTTGATAACCCTGTCAGTGAAGAAGTATTTCCTAATATCCAATCTGAACCTCCCTGGTGTAACTTGAGGCCATTTCCTCTTGTCCTATCACTTGTTACTTGGGAGAAGAGACTGACCCCCACCTCTCTAGAACCTCCTTTTGGGTAATTGCAGGGAGTGATAAGGTCTCCCCTCAGTCTCCTTTCCTCCAGACAAAACAACTCCAGTTCCCTCAGCTGCTCCTCATAAGACTTGTGCTCCAGACCAGCTTCATTGCTCTTCTTTGGGCATGCTCCAGCATCTCAATGTCTTTCTTATAGTGAAAGCTTTTCAGTTTACACAGATACAAAGATAATGTATAATTTGCAGTGTATCAGACTCCTTTGGTAATTAACTAGCAATACTGACCAATATTCTTTAACATAAATTTTTTCCTTCAAAACTTCCAGAGATTAAAAACTATCATAAACAGTTGAAAGAAATCCTGTACTGATTAGCAGCTAGTAAATGCAGCCAATTATCATCCTTGGAGATAAATGCAAAATTAGATAAAATACAATTTCCAATAAAATGAAATTGCATGGACCTTCACTCATCATCTAGGAGAAGATACATTTTAGCTTTTACATACAACTGGTTGTCATATAATCCCCATTGCACCATAATCTGATCCAGCCATCACTGAAGTCAGTGACAGAATTCTCATCAGCCTCCTGTCTCCTGGCTTTGTGCCAAAGTACCGAACACTGACGAGGAACATCAACACTAGAGCCCATCCCATAATCTACACATTGCAAAAGGACTTTTCCTTAGCATCTATACCTTGAAAGTGACAGCAGTAAGATGTGCCATATTACTTAAAAGATACCGCAGAGTGCTCTTTGAAATGGCAACATAAAAGAGGTTACAATGACTGGGGCTCGAAGCCAATTTGAACTGAGTGATTGATTCTACAGGAAGAAAAAAAAAATAAAAGAAGTTTTCATAGATTACAACAATGAATGCATAATTCAGTACATTACGGACTCCCAAGTGACAATCAGCCTCTATTTACACATATGTATACATATGTATATGTATGTGTGTGTATATATATATGTATAATTGTTCTTTGTATTTCTTATGTTCAGCTTCTTTGAATAGCTCCTTACATACAAGGAAACTATTTTTGATCAGCTGAATGCCAAAAATAATTACCTGGCATTCTGTCCTTGTACATTAAGCCCGGTATCTCTCAATTAAGAAAACTATTCTTAATATCTGACAATTTAGATAAGATATTATTCCATAAACATAAAAATATTTTAATATTATTCTTTCTCATTATTGCCAAATTAAAAAGAAATACTTCACATAGTCACAAGGGTAAGACTGGTGCAGGGAGCTAAACAATTGCAAGAAGCTGCTCTGTGTATTTCTGTGGTTTGGAAATAGTGCCAAGACGGAAGGAAAAGACATTCTCTGCATTTTCTAAAGCAAGATAAATACAGAAACGAAATATAGATGAAAGATGGAACTGCTACCTATGGACTCTGCCAGATTCCTTGGCTTTTTGGCACACCTATTGAAGCTGGCAGACTTAGCCAGTAGCAATCGTTTCCATTAAAAGGAGCAGCATATATTTTGGTTTAACATACTTTGTTTGTGCATTTTTAAGCTTCAAAAATGTCTATTTAAATTTTTTTTTAATTATTCCTTCTGCACAGTTGGCTGCAATTGCACTTATTTGAAGCGGCTCATTTATCACTAAAAGAGCTGCAGGGCACAGCTACTGTTAAACGTCTCCAACAAACCTACAGCTTAGTGGGACAAGCTTCTTTTTATACGACTAAAAGATGTTTAAAATGTGCCAAGAGGAGCTTTATGCCAGCCTCTAGGTTTGCTATCCAAACGTTACTAAATTAGAGGTCTCGTGAAGCACAGAGTTTGGGCAAAGATAAGCTGATCTGCCTTAGGCTGCTGGTTTTTCCCATCTGAGATGAGCCAGATTTTAACAGAACACTTGCTACGTATCATAAACTTTAGTAATGTGAAATTTTGAAAAATCATCTAAAGTCTGAGGCTTAATCTATACTGAAGCCAAACTTCATTACCTTTGACAATGGTGCAAAAGCAAAATGTTTTACATGTAAGTACCCCTACTTTATGAATGGTGAAATTTTGCTTATTATGAAGGTAAAGGCTTACTGGTTTCTGTTTCCTGGAGCTGAACCTGTAAAGAAAATGTTCACACCTGGCAGTTCCTAACACAATAGAAATTGCAGTGGCGTAACATTGTCAGTTTTCATTAATCCTTCTGAAATGAAACAAAATAGCCCAGTATTGGACTTAGTTTATTCAACCTCTTATATCTGAAATTTTGAAATGTGATGTGATCAATACATTTGTGGGTGAAGGGATTGGGCACACTTTCTGTAGCCAACAGACATGAAGAAGTTTTGCCATCTAGTGCCCTCTTTCTCGATGTCCAAGAACTATAACAACTAATTTACAAAAAGCAACAGGCATCAGTTTGGACTATCTGCCAAACACGCTGTATCTCCAGCCTGAACTGTGGAGCCTGAATAGAGCCAACAGTGATAGTTAAAAGCAGGTTCTTCTAAACTTAAAATAAAAACCTAAATATGTTAAGTATGCAAATACATACTATTGTACCCTGCTACTATTATTGTGTAGGCATTATAAGAAATATTTTTTATTGATTTATAAAGATCTTATCTTAAACTTTGCTTAATAATGTAAAACTCTATATTCTGTATTCAGTGTTCTCACCAAAGGCCCCCCACAAAAACCAACCAATCCCATAGCTAAATATTCCTAAAGAAGTAGGTGCCAGCGCTTTTACATTTCATTTTCTGGACTTCAGATAAATATGGTTTGTGGCAAAAAGTTGTTTTGAGAATATTTTCTGTAGAAATTACTTGTAATTGTCTTCCGTATTCTGTAATTCACATCTATTTATTTCACAAAGATGGTATTATGAAAGTCTTTTCACATAAAATGGCTAGCCAAAACTTCTCATAGGGATTTATGACTTTAGCAAACAATGACCAATATTCTGGAAGGTCTGCACAATAAAATACACAAAATATATTTTTTAATACAGTCATTATAACAAAGTATAAAACAACTCTCCAAATATTAAATCTACATTTCACAATAACTTTCATAAATCATGGTTAAACCAACTGTTTATATATCTTAGATTATTACAAGGGAATGGAAGAGCCTAAGTGTGATTAACCTTACTACCATTAAGAATAGAACTCAAAAAGCACAAATACCTCTTATGTATTAACTCATCACAGAATTCAGAAAATACATTATAGCTGTTACATCTCCTTTGTCAAAAAAAAAAAAAGTTAACAAACTGAAAAAAACCCCATGCATCTCTTCAGGCTATAGCCTGACGAGAAGACAGGAACAAATCTGATGGATTAATTAAAAAATACATATTCAAACATATGAATAATCAAATCAAGTCCCACTCTTAGGAGCATAAGTCTCTGCTTTGCCTGCTTTATTGTACCAAGCACTTGAAATTAGGTTTTCAGCATCCTTGGTGAAGTTCCTATAAGCTACAATAACTGATATTGTAGAAGGCATCTATTAATATTTTGTAATACTAAGAAAACAGAGTACTTCCATGTTGTGCAAATAACTCAATAAACCAGACCACAGAGTAAGGCTAAAGATCAGTTCTATGCACTGGTAGGTTGGATAGAAGCTTTCAATATTAAAAAATGTCAGAACATGAATGGAAAGTCTGATCTTCTGCATTTCAGATATGTAATGTAATCATTAAGTTAAGGGTTCCTCGAGCCCAAAATTAATTAGTTCTGTATGTACAATGGAATAAGAACAGGAGAAAATGGGCTTGTTCATAGTGCAGCACAGCAATACTATGGATAATAAAAGCAGCTCAGAACAATGCAGAGCTCAACAGAGGCTAATTTATTCTAACTTCGTGTAGCCTTCAGCACAGACACACACATGCAAAACCTGCCAATAGCACCAGTTATGGTTCCCATATGGTATAAGTGCCTTAAAGTCTGGGTCACTGGCTACTATCCAGTGGTCCTGTTTCCTCCGTTTTCACAAAAAGCTTACAGTCAGTATTTGGCATTTATGTTTTACTTATGATGACTGAGTTGCAGCTATGCATTAGCAGTAATTGTATCTTGGTTTACTTGAACTATCAAATATGATCAATACAACTATTTTTATAGTTACCACTCCATTCCTATCTGTTTGTTCACCTCCACCTTGTTGTGTGCTACATTTAAAGTGAAATTTTCTGGGGTCATCTTCTTATGTAGGTATACATCACTACCTAGCAAAGTGAACTACTTATCTGCAATCAATGGCGTTAAGCATAATCACAGTGCACCAAAAAAAATGAATAAATAGAAAAATTAATACCTTTACTATTTATTATTTAATTAGTTTGGAATTCAAGCACAAACTTTAAGTCAAAACATCAAGAAATCCTCATATGAGATACTGGAAATTACCTCACTGCAAAGATTTCTCTAAATGTTTTAGAATATCTATGTACCACCTGATCAGGTACTTGCAAATTTAGAAATTCATTGGCAAGCAGAACAGGCGTTTTTTAGCTTCATACTTTACAATCAAAGCCATTGGTATTCATTTCACAGACCTTAATCCATTTGTGTCTACATAATTCAAAAGTATTTACCACCTCAGCCAGTGAACTCCTTCAGTTTTCTAATGAATCATAACTCTGCCAAACCTGGAATCTTCCATTGTGGAACAGCAATATTTTGTTTTAAAGGCATTACAAGAAGAGTTAGTGTCTTGGTCTCTTAAAATTTTCCTCTCTAAAACAATAAAATGCTTGAATACATTTTGTGGCTGCTTTTAAATTGTGAATTATTCTTACAAATTGAGAGCTAACTCTGACATTTTTAAAGTGTATTGACAACAATTCAAATCTGATTTAATCTCCTGAAAAAAAAAAAAATCAAATTATATCACAAAGTCTAAATTCACTGGTGATTTACATTAACAGTATTACCTAATTTTTACTTCTGTGCACGAAGGCCAACATTATAGCATGTGAAGGTCTAACCTGGGGAACAGTTTCCAAAAAGACATGGGACTCAAAGTAGAAAATTGACTGAATATGAACTTTGAGGGCAATGCTGTGGCCAAACAGAATAATGAAAATCTCTGATGTTCAAACAGAGCTTACATAGAAACAGGGAAGTTATTTTACCTGTTTTAAGTATTCATACAGATATTACTGGAATACTGAGTTCTGTTCTGGAGTATGTTGAAATTCACTCCAAAAGGGAAGTTCAAAAATAGAAAAATCAGAACTGACACACAAATATAATTAAAGAATTAAAAAGATTAAAAAGAAATTCCATCAGAGATTACACTTGCTTAGCTAATTAAAAAGATGACAGCATGACAAGTAATTTGATCTTATTAAAAAAGAATGTATATGAGAACAGAAGTTATGCAGGGCTTTTCAGTTTACCAAACAACAGTATCATACAATCTATGCATAATTGTATAGACAAACCTTAAGGTACAAATAAGGTGAAAATGTTTTTATGGAGAAGGTATTTAACTACTGGAACAAGTTATGATGGCTCTAGTGGATTTTCCATCGCTGGAATTTTTTAAGTAAAGAGTCAGTGTTTTTCTAAAAGATATACTCTATTCCAAACAGAAATAAATTGAAGCAATGTCTCTGGTTTGTATGAGCAAGGCTAGTTAGACTAGATCATTAAAATGATCCCTTCTAGTATTATAATGTATGTACCTATGACTATTTAACATGAGAATAGTGCCCAGTTTACAGGACTATAATCTTATGTAGGCTTTTTAAATACTGGCACATTACCTTCCTTCCAGCCTTGCAACTTCCCCTGTACCGCAAGGCTTGTTGAAAATCAACATTCAGGAGGATATTAATTCAAATTCAGCTGTCTGAAAGCTAGCTGTTTAGTCTGAGTTAGCAACCTAGGTCCTTTCTATACTCAGTGCAGAAAACGAGGCACTTTCATAGGTCTATTCCTTCCAGATATCTTGAGCATCTATTTTCAGCTAGCACAAATGTGCAGGTGCCTTTCTCTCTTTCCATTGACTACAAAAGATGTCTTAGTTTAGACTACTTTAAACTCCATACCTAAAAGTGGCCAAAGTTAGCTGTAAGGAATCCATCCTTAATACTCCAAAGATCTTTTTCAAAATCCCTGGATTCAAGTTAGTTAGATCGTCTAATTTAAAACATATGGCTTTATTAGATTGTGTTCAAGGTGTGCTTCAGTTACTGCTGGGCAGATAGTGTTTCATCACCATCATAGTAGATAAATGCCTCTCATCTGTATTTTTCTAGGAAGAGAACAAATTTTTTTTTTAACAGCTCTTTCTTATTGCATTACTATTCAGAATGCTGTCATTCCTATCGAATAATGAACTGGACTGTATAGTCCATTTGAACAAGTCCTCCACTGCCTTGGGATAGGATTCACCCCATTAAACATAGATACCTACAATGTAGATCTGAACTTTGAACCTGCACTCCCATTATAGCCAAAGGAGACCAGAAAATACTGCCAGTAGAGACTGAGGTGCCTTATTTTTGCATAAATGTCTAAATTAGGACAGATGAAACACAATAAAGAATCTATTCCCGTCCTTGACTATTATAAGAAATTGTGTGACTATTTCAGATGGGTATGTCCACAATGTAAACATTTAAATTTAAGATGAATGATGACTTTGATGAATTTTGTTCTTCCATAGCCTGATTTTGGGTGCTTATCTTCCCTCTTACTTTTTTTCATTATCTTAATAATTTCCTCAGAGGTCTCATTAGCCTCATCATAAAAAACTGGCCTCAACTCTGTAGGTGATGAGGCCATTTAAACTTCCTAGGCCTTCTTTACACAGAAATAATAATGATATTCCACAAAACCAAATCACTTACAAAGTCAGAAATTAACTTTCAGAATAGCAGAAATTAAATTTCATAATAGATTACTTTTTATCTTTCTTCATTTGCAAAGTAAGAATGACCAGGAATAATCAGTTACATGCTTTTCACTTGCATATGCTTTCAATCTTTTGAAATATTGAAGTTTTTTAGAAGGTATATTAAGAGCAGTTTCATAATTGCCTATACACACCACCATCCCCACTGACTCACTTCAGAAGCACATCCCAATCTACAGCTTGCCAACATAATGAAGAAAAAGTGTGACTGTAACACACAGAAGCATTGTATTAATTTGACACGGTGACATGTTCTCTAGGACAGTCATTTAAATATTCTTTCAGGATCTTCAGATGACCTGAATTCTTCGTTTAAAACATGTTTAGACTCATCTTTTCACTACTAAAGTAGTTGCACTTCCCCATCTGTCTACGCCTTGCAGAACAGTCTTTCTACAATTCATCTTAAAAGAGCATCCCTACTCTTTAGTAGACAGTTGGAGATCTTTTCACAAGCAAGTTTGATTGTTCTAAGGTTTCAGCAGCAGTCAACCATTAGCAGACATCTCTGTTCCTTTGCAACAGCTGCATTTTAAGGGAGATTTTCTGCTGTTTCCATGAAGAATGTGGTGGTGGCTGGATAGTTCCAGTTGTCTGTGACTTCTTATTTCCCTTCCCTCTAACTGTGACAGACTCCAAGTGTAAAGAACATTGACTGGTACTCCTGCTTATCTTGACTAACTGCTAATCCCCCACTGGATTTTTCTTCTCCCTTGGTTTGTGGACAGCTATGTCCAATCTTGAATTCGGGTTGATGCCTGTTCCTTAGTCTGATGTCTAAAAATTTCTCCTTCTTCTAGCGTCCCACATGTCATTACTAGGTCTTCGAAAACACAAATCTCTTTTCCAGCACAGCCATGAATTTTTACTTCAGAAAGAGGAAATATTTTCTGGTGTTTGGTAGAAAGAAAGCATTGATTCATCTGTCACAGGTCATAACCATTGTTCCATTCCCAGTCATAAGAATATTGAGTGTGGAACTGAACATAAAAGAAAAACTTCATAAACTGCCTTGCTAAACTTCCTCCAAAATCACTCTGTTTGTCTACTCAGAATTTCGCATGGCAGCTGACATACACCAGTATTTCCCAACCTTTCTGTCACATAGCCTCGCTTCAGAAAAGTGAACATATTTTGGGTGCAGTTACGAATAGGTGAAAACTTGGTTTTCCCTCATAACTTGTTTTCTCTCACATCTGTGTGCATGTACCTGTTGTTTTGTGATAAACAAACACTGTTTGCAGAAGTGGAAAAATGTGAAATACGAGAATCTGGTTGAAATTACTTTCCCTATATACTTTTATTCCTGGTTTCCTGGACAGGAACATGTATATACACATTGCGTAGTGAATGGTCAGAAAGTTTGGTGCTTTGAGAAAGTCTCTGACCAACTTCAAGCACGCATCAACTGTCATTCACGCAGGGTAAATGTTTCCCTGAAGCATCAGACTTTCTGTGCGTGTAAACACAGCAGATGAACATGTGCTGAAGAACACCTGGGATTATACATGTATTGCAACCTAGTCAGAACTACAGCATCTGTGACATTAATCCAACTGGGCATGATTACTGAAACACCAGATATCTGGTAAAAGGATGAAACAATATCAAAGGAACGCAGACAAATTTTCCAGAAGCAAAAATATGATTGCTCCTGGAAAAATCTGTATATAACAACCCCTACACATATACAAAGTATGTTTTCAGTCAACTACTCACTGGAGAGGCTAGAAGAATGAAAATACTCGGTCATTATGTCATCACTGAGAAGCATTGTGCAAAGATACCCAATAGCACAGACACAGTGCTGCAACTACTGTCTCACCTGTGCTGGGCAGACCAACTGAATAGATGAGGCAAGACTCAGCACTGTACTGATTCTCGCATTTGAGCAACTACATCTCCTACACCCACTCTCCTTGACATCTGGGAATGCCTCTTTAGCCTTTCTGAAACTGCAGTAATTGATTCTTGATGGTAATTCCAACAGTGCCAGCATAGAAGTCAAACTCATAAGCGTTGGTGGATTGGCCAGCTATGCCCTGAGCTGTCATGGTGTGCCTGTTTATTTGCTTCATGATCTGCTCAGCTCTGGCAACGCAGAACAAAAACACTTGGACTAGAACATCTGGAGAAACTATCATACGTCCAACAGAACATATATTCTCAGGCTGCCCACAACACTTCACTTACTATACGGGCATCCTCACTGGACAGGAACTGCTATGTCTCACTGGTCTGATATATCCTCCAAAAAGGCCTATTTGTTGCTTTACTTTGCTTTGCTGCTTTGCCATTCTAGGTATAACACAACATATAAGCATTAGAACATGGTTTGAAACATCACAGCAGGATAATTGCTAATTAAACCAGGCTTTATTTAGGGTTAGAAACTCTAGATGACCATGGGTATTGTCCTCTTGTGGGTGGAGAATTCTATTCTCTGAAAAATAGGAGCAAAACCAAACTACATACTTCTTAAAAAACGGATATGCCTATACTGCAGTCATAGTACTAGAATAAGGCAAATCACCTGGCGCTGAGCTCCATGCTACCTAAGCTAGAGAGGTAAGAATGCTAAAGATAGCTCAAGACACCTAGCTCTTATGACCTCTCACTGCACTTTTGTCACTTTACAGCCTAGGAAGAACAGGTTTTTCACAGTTTATGAACATGGACTTCTGAGCCATGTTAACTTCATACACTGGTATTGGATTCTCTGGCTATATCCTAGTTCAAAGGCAAATGCATTTTGTACTATGCCCTGCACTCCTCATTCCCAATTGTTCATACATATTGTGGTTCCAGTTCTGCGCCTGCATTTTTTCTCTTGACACAGACCAGAATGCATGCATCCAGGTTTAGTTCTAATGTACAATCAGTATGTAGCCAGGCTATGCACTTGGCCATAAGAGTTGGGAACTGCCCCAGGGTCCTACTGTTTACACTTACCCATTTTATTAATTTGCCCTGTCTTAGGGATTTCTTAAAGACTTCAAGCAACAAAGCTTTAATAACAGCTCCATTTATACTTATTATGTTAGAAAAAATGCTATTTTAAAATATCTGGATAATTGAAAATACAGAAATATTATTTGTGAAGAATGTTTTTGTTTGTTTAGATATAATTACTTTCATATTCTCCAGATTAAATGTCTGCAGGATTCGTAATTAAGCACTTCCATGAATGTTCACTTGAAGGTAATTGAAAACAATTACAGAAATTGAAAAATTAAATATGTACAGGTGTTGAATAAGATAATTCCATGTAGGTTACCTACTAATTTGTAGCTCTTAGCACTAATTATGGGATGTGTTTGAAGAATTTCTTCAGCTCGATGGATTTCTTAAAATAATTAGTACCTTCTAATTTTAAAAGTATCAAACTTGTTTTCAAGGCTCAATTTACAATTGTAAATTGTTACACCTCATTGTTATACATTTTCTGGGTGACACTAGGACTTCAGATTCTACTCTATGCACACTGACTTCAGTAGGACACTGAACAGAAGACAGTTTACTTGAAGAGCTGGACAGATCTCCTCTTAAAGATTTACACTTATTCAGTACATTTGATGTGCATTAGGTGATAGTCTTTGGTATGGATGACATCAACCATCTGACTAGTTTGATTTAGTTTATCTGAAAACACACTCCACCAAACTTTCACTATTTTTCCTTTTTGGGGGACTAGCAAGAACTACTCCTTTAGGTAAATCCATGACTTCCAAGAATATTTAATTTTTTACTGTCAGTAAGAAAAATGAGCAGTAAGGAATCATAACATTTCTTTTCCTGGCTATGTATTTGTTTCACAGACACCTCCTGGCTAGGAAGAGATTCCAGTCTACCAAACTGAACAGCTTATGGCATGAATGACCAGTGCAGCCTTTTAAGATTAGAGGTGATTTCACTGATATTCTGAATCACTTCCAAAAATCCTTCCCAAGACTTCTGTATATTGTAATACTTAGCAGGTATGAAGACTTATTCCAGGTCCTTTGTGGCAATGTGAGGTCACAGGTGTTTTTATTTAACACTTTTTAACCTCTTAATTCTTGATCAGGTTTGGTGGCATTTTAAAGATGCGTTACAGAACCAGTTTTGTTTGCAGTCAGACTGCCTTCCCCCAAAAAACTGAGATCTTGTGAACTACAAAGGAGAATTAGTCAAACCTCATGGAATTTTGAAATACTTCAAGGTACGTGGGATAGCACTGCATCTCTTAGTCACATACATTTGTAGCCCTGACTTAAAATTTAAGTGAAATTTCTGTTCATGGAATAAATATTCCATTTCTGAATAATACAGAGTGGAATTCAGACACTTTATCTTACATATCTCCCTAAGTATCTAAACATCAGAGTGATTAAGTCTGTTCCTCTGACAGTATTTCTTTTGAGATACCCATCTAAATATAGTGAAGAAGGTTTCTGCCACATTAGACAGGGTGACTGTTTCTGGATACTGAATGGGAAAGCTCATTATTGCAACTATGGCTATTTTCCCTAATTGAATATGCCATGTTTATGGCTTAATAAAGTCAGTTGAGAAGCTGGAGAATACTGCGTAATTATCAAAAGACAGTGAAGAATTGGTTTGCAAAGATCAATCATTATTTTCCATATTTCCTATTACTTTCATTATTTTCCACTTGACACCAATCAGTTGATCTGAATCACAGAATCATTTGGGTGGGAAGGTATCTCTGGATGTCATCTAGTCCAAACTCCTAGTCAAAGCAGGGTCAACAACTGAATTCAAACCAGGTTGCTGACAGCTTTGTCAAGTCAGGTCTAAATTCCCTTGGATAGAGATTCCATAGCCTCTCTGGGGGACTGTTCCAGTACCTCATTACCCTCACAGTAGAATTTTTTTCCTTATATCCAGATGGAACCCATCAATTTCAATTTATGACCACTGTCTCTTGTCCTCCTACCATGCCTGCCTTCGTCACCTCGATAAATTTCCTTTAGATATTGGCAGGCTGCTACTAGGCACTGCTGCCCAAAGGCCTTCTTTCTCAAAGCTAGACAAGCTCAGCTCCCTCACAAGTCATGTGCTTAAGTCCCTAACCATCTTTGTGACCCTCCACTGGACTTGGAGCCCAAACTGAACATAGTACTCCTGATGTGATTTAGTAAGTGCTAAGTCACCACTCCTGACCTACTGGCTATGCTCCTTCTAATACAGGCCAGGATCCTGTTAGCCTTCATCACTCCCAGGGCAGCATACTGGCTCATGTTCACCTTGCTGAACCTACTCTCCAGGTCCTTTTCAGCGGAACTACTACCCTGGCTGTTAGTCTCAACATGGACCAAATGCAGCTGCTTCCTGTCATATTACTAACACAAATCTGCTTATATGATACAAATACATGTGTGTGATGGCACATGGGATGAGAATTGGTCATATATCACCTCATATGTTCAGGTCATCCATCAGCTACGAGATGAGAGGCACTTTCACTTCAGTTCTGTGATGGACGCACAGACAAACCCACATTCAAACACTCATCCACTACATTACAAAAGTGTAAGGTTCTTGTACACAAGAGAAGTGGACCCTGGACAAAAAGTTTAGATGCAACAAACATAACCCAAGTTCCTTTACTTTGTAGTTTCGTTCATCCTTTTATCAGTTTCCTTCTCTCCCTTAACATATTATAGTCATTCCAGAATATTTTGAGTAATAAAAAAATTAAACATCTGTGATATTTTTCTGTACATCCCTATTTATCTGCAAGTGCAAATAACTGTTCTTAATTAGTCTAAATATTTTAACTAGGACTGAAAAATAAAGATGAACCTAGACCAAGATGGAATTATTACAAAAGTATACCATCAGTATTGGCTTTATACAGTACATTCAGTGTGCTACAACTTATAAAACCTAAAACCTGCATAATAAAATAAATTAAAACAACAAATGACAGGAGGGCAGAAAATGGGTTGTGTCAGTTGAATAGAAAGATAAGCAACATTAAAGTCAGATGCTAGTTTCAAATTGAGCTGTAGTACAGTATATATTCCCCTGTGCTATGTAGCCAGTGTAATGCAACTGTGATGGGAAGATGTTACTTTCCAGCACTGAAAGGGCAGATTAGATCTGAGTCTGTTCAAATAATGGCATTTGAACCAAGTCTTTAAACATTTTTGACCAGTGGATCTTTTTAACCTGACTACAGATATAGCCAACTACAGGTATATGTATGATAATGCAGGACCATTAGACTGTGCCAGAATTGAAACTGCTCACAATACAGTGCACGATCATTAGCGCAGGCATAAATTCAACATTAATAGTAACACTACATCATAAGTCAACTCTTACTTTCAATACATTTACTTGAACATGAAGTAAAATGAAAAGTCTGCAAACAGTGACTCTTTCAGGAAATTTATGAAAATTGAGAGCTCCTACAATCTCCACCTCTAAGGCCATAATCCTCCTTTCTCCTTTGCCAAAGGAATAACTACTGGCTTCAAACAGTGAGACAAAACTTTGCTAGAAAAATCTTTTTGAGAAAAAAAGTCTTTCTAGGTAAGGTCTTTGCAGAACGTGCTCATACTTAACTTCTAAAATAAGAATTTTCGAAAGTAAATGCCAAATTCACTGAAACAGCTCCAGGTAAACAAAGCTTTTGTATTATTCTATCTTAATTTGTCCCCAAATCCAGTTACACTCAGTTCCTAGGTGACTTTCTGCCATACTAGGCAACTATCCACTAAGATAACCCAACTTGTTTTGCAAAATTCACTTGAGAATGACAAAATGCTGATGTGATGTCACTACTAGCCTAGGTCAGAGTCGAGTCAAGTACTCTAGAAGTGAACATCCACATCATATTTCCATTCCTAACAACCACCTACCTGCAATATCTTTGGTACTGAAATACTGTTCCCTAATACACTACTTAACCAAACATTTTTAGGATAAAGTTCAGAGAATATGAGGTACACAGCAGTATTCAAGAACTATTTCAAATGAAAGATCTCTTCTTTTTGACCATGCCAGACCCCTTCAATAATTTGAACTCCAAATAAGAAAAACCTTCCACCTCACCTTCACCACTCCATTTTCATGCATGGTGATACAGTTGTTGGGATCTTCTGAAAGTTGATATAAAGCCTGAGCTGTAGCTCTATGAACTGATGGATCATTTGACTTCAAGTAACGTACTAAAGGAGCTACAGCCTTGGTCTCTCCAAAGGTAACTCTATTGCTCCCCCACATGCAACAGCTGGAAATGGCCTCTGCTAAGTAGCGTCTTAATTTGTCATTGTTCTGAGAAAGGTAAAAACATAATAAATTAAAGATAATATAATAAAATAAAAAATTCATAGGAAAGCAGAATTGTATTCTCAAACATCTTTAAGGCATCCCAATTTACCTGCAGTACAATTAAAAACTGGAGAGAGCTGTAAGGCATGAAGCTAGTAGTCCCATATTCTCTTTGTAGGAAGTGCTGATTGGAAATTAGACAAGATTAGCATTCAAATGTAACATATGGCCCCATCATTGAGATTCTCTGCATGGTTCAGATTTATTGCTCTCTAAACCCTTTGTGCTTTTTTCATACAGCAGCTTCATATCTCAAAAGCAATATTCAGCAACAGTGATGATTACAATGAAGCTCATCTTCCAAAGCAATTTTAGTACCAGCCACAGAGTGTTTTCATGTCCAATATACATCTGATAGAGGAAGGATTCTACAGGTCTTCCTTGTAGCTGCTACAAAATCTACTGCTTTTGTCATAACCTTTTAGTTGGGTATAATGCAGCGTGACATAAGAAACTCAGATACTTAGTATAATATGTTTAGAAGTTACTTACTGTGTTTGCTAGTTTGGACAACAGAGGGACAACTCCATGATCTGTTATAACAGCTAAATTTTCCTCATCTTTAGCTATATTTGTAATGGCTGCACATACACTTGCTAAAACTTCTTTGTTCTTTGATTTTAGCAAATTGACTATCAGTTCCAAGCCACCAACAAAGGATCGAACCATTTCCCCAGCATCCTAAATGAGAATCAAAAGAAATATTATTTTTAAATATTCAATTTGTATTTATATGCAAATGTTAAAAAAAGAGATTGGCATGACATAATTATTCAAAACTGCAGCTATTGCTGTGTTGCCTTCACCAAGAAATATGGCCAAATCAGAAGATAATTGACATATGAGAGTTAGACTACTTCACATATGACCATTTAGGCAGAAATGCAATGCCTAAATAAAGGTATCTAGAGTCATTTTAGATATCACAGGTATTCTTCACAGCCTCAAGCTGTCACTCCAGAAGGGTGCAAGTCTCCCTTAACTGCTGTATCATATTTGCCAAGTGCGTGCCTCACATACCTTAGGACATGTAAACCAGCAATAGATACCCCTGTTTAGGCTCTCATAGTGTCTTCTACTTTCCACATTCTGACAGCTAAGCCAAAGAAGCAGTTGTATTGTTTTCTTGTATCAATGCAAATGAGTATTCAAGAATACTTAAGAGGGGAGGTTACACAAGTCAGGATAGCAACTGTGGGAGAACCATGGTGCACCTCAGAATGTAAACAATCAATGTAAAATGTGACTAAAGGACACAAACATGACTCCAGAAAAATGTCTAAGTATGCTTTTAGAAAAGAAATAGAAAACTAAACAGAAAAAAAAAAAACCACAGAAAAGAAATAGAAAACTAAACCTTGATCTTGAGTACAGTATGTAGATCTGGTCCATCTTTTCCATCTTGAAAAAGTTATAGTAAAATTGGAAAAGGTTTAGAGAAAGATGACAAGAATAATCAAAGGTAGGGAACTGCTCTGTAGAAGGAATGACTAACCAACTAGGACACTTAAGGCTATAATAGAGAAAAACGTGGAGCGGTATGATAGAGGTGTATAGAATCTTCAGTAGAATGGAAAGGGCACACAGGGATCTCTACTCTAGGAGGAGACCTGGGAGCATCAGATGAAATTAGCAGGTGGCACGTTCAGAATAAAATGAAGTTATTTTCAAATAAATCATAGTTAAAATGTTGAAGTCCTTGGAGCAAGATTGCAGTGTGTGTTAGAAGTTTATATGTTAGAAGTTAACTAGACAAAGTCACAAAATAAAATAAAAAAATCCATTAAGGGTTATTCAGTATAAAAGTATTCCCTCTGACTTATAAAGTTGCTGAGCCACAGATTTCTTGAAGGTGGGAGAGCATTCTGGGGAGGGGAACCATGGCTACGAGTTTGCCCTGATCACCTACTTTTCCTTAGGCATCCCCTGTGGGCTAGTATGAGAAACAGAATACTGTGTCAGTGAACCTTTGGTCTGACACAGCATTGGCTGCTCTCACACTCTTGTGTTTATTAGTCCACTCAAATTATCAAGCACATGTCAATGTGTAAAACAGAGAAAACCAGCAGCTTGGGCACTGTGAGACTGAACTAATGGGTACGGAATTCATTTGGTTGCCTCAAGCAAAGAGGAACTGACAGTATCTGATAAAGTGATATGCAGCATACTACTTCATGTACCCTTAAAAGTACACAGGGTATAAATCTAAGTTTTGTTTAAGCACAAATTCTTAACTGATTAAGTTACATAGTCACTGACCAATGGTGTACACCAAGATTCATTGCACTCCGTTAACCTGAGATGCTTGAAAAGAAATGTATCTCTTTCTTCAGTCAGATGTTCCGCCATGTAAGATTACATTATTTTAGACAATCTCTTTTCAGTTTCCTCGTGGACAGAAACAATGCCAGAATAGAAAAACATCTACTTCTTTGAATGATTATTGTTTGAATGATACACTAGCAAATGACTTAATTATGGCTAACAGGGATTTCTGTAGAAACATAAGACTTAAGAAAAGCAAATGAACTATTGATTATGAAATAGATACAGGTCAGAAACCACTGTGGGCAAGAACTTCGGGTGTTTTTTGATAGTTATCTAATTTTTATGGAACTATTTACTAGAAGTATGCCACTAGTGCCCAAATCGTACCCTTCACGAAAGGTGCTGAAAATAGGAACTGAAAATAGGTTGGAGGAGATTCTCGGTGACATTGTGGTGGCACATCTGCAGGTGGCATTGGATGGCCTGGTGTCAAACTGTTATTACACTGGAGAGTAAAGGCAACTGGCCAAATGGTCAGCAGTAACTTTGTAGAAGAAATTTTAGCCTATGCACCTCAGTGATGGTAAATGTGCAGAGATGGAAAGAAAGGTCTGCAAGTGGAATTTCTTTCATTTGCTTTCTTCAACAGATCAATAGGAGAATTTTGTGTAAAAACTACCAGACACTATGCTGAAATCCTTTTGGACTGAAAGGTCTTAGGACTTCATGAAAGTGCAAACATGGATAGTATGAACTTTCTTAGGGCTAGGGAGTGACCCTGAGACCAAGAATGGTTTTGATTATATTTATTTCTTTTTAGGGGCTGATTTATGAACAGAGTAAGGTCCAATTGTATTGTGTTAGCTTTGCTGAGCAAATCCATCAAATTGCTCATGGACTTGGTAAACAAAAATTCCAGAAGATGCTACAGTTCATCTTTTTTAGTTCTGGGTCCAAATGCCAAACACAACTCTTGGCTGTGATGTTTCTTTCTCACAGAAGCAAAAGCAGTGGTTAGGCCCATCAGTAATGAAACTTTTTCCACCACAGGCAGTGCAATTCTTGAGACTGGAAGGGAGAGGTTAAAGCCATACAGTATGAGGGTCAAAACCAGAAGCCACAGCATGTGGAAAAAGGATAGTATCCAAGAGCAAACTTCGTGCTGAAGTCCTAAAAACCCAGAAAGAACAAATAACAGAGGTCCTTACAGAAATTAAAAGAGGATCTAAATGCTTATGCAGAAGAAGGACAATAAAGGTTTGTGACTCAGAAAAGCAGCTGAGAGAAACAGAGAAGGAAGGGCAGTGCTCTGCCACTTCTATTACCATGTGAGCTGCATGTAAAGGGAGGTGGGTTACAGCGTGTTTCCCATGGATACGCTAGCATAAAAGTTTCTCTGTCACTGCTAGTGTGTATCTACCACAATGTAGATGTATCTACAGACAATCACCTGAACAAAAGCAGTATTTCTTGATATCAGTTTTCATGTCTGTCTTGAAATTTTAAAATTTGAGCAAAGGGTTACAGAGAAAGATTTCTACACATAAATTTCTTACCTGGCCATATTAGAGGGCGAGACAGCTAAATGAGAAGACACAGGAGCAGGAAAGAAAATGAGATATTTTACTTCAATTCCTTGAAACTTACTACAGAAGTGTGCATTACCTTGTGTCTAAATACTGGCTCAACAAATGAGAAAGGCTTCTGTTCAACAGGGAAACTCTACAGTAAAGTGTCTAAGACTTGAAAGGGGCCATACTATACATGAAAACAATTCTGCTTTTCTGCATGGTTTAGTTATCTGTGTATTATTATTCATGCTCTTGAAAGATGTTTCATGAAGAGATAAGATAATCTGCATCCCATCTTAATGAACTAATATGTACATTTTATGTTTTCCTACCTGTACATATTTTCTTTTCAGGTGATTATAACCCTAGTTGTTAAATTTCTCTTCTGACAAGCTTGTGCTTTCCACATTTTGTAAAGGAGTACGGTCCAATTAAACTGATGGAATAATATATAAACAATCCAGCAGTAAGTAAAAGAAAAGAGTTTCTATAATCGACTGTGAAACCAGCTAAACACAAGGACAGAACCTTCTACCAGTGATGAAAAGCAGAGGGAAATTGCAGAAACCACATGTCAGGAAAGTTTCCCAAATGTGATTGTGGGTGTAGTCTGGTGGTCTGTGCAAGACAAAGAGAAAAGTAAAGAAGCAAGAAATTTGAAGACCAATGAGCAGAAAGAAGGCGAAGGACGGAAACGAGAGCTTTAAAATCTGTTATGTTACTTACAAGATTTTATTTTTTTTTCTGAAGAAATTTAAACGACAAATGTAATCTTTTTGGTATCATTTAGCAAAACCACATACTTTGTACAGTAAATTTCTGTTTTTCTTTTTTTAACTGGAAGATGTGTATTTATTAGATACAATTGCCATACTTTAAAGATATTTAAAGAAGAAATTATATGAAGTTGTGCCTGTAATTGCAGAGGTTTGGATTTAATTCTTTTGAATCTATGTTCTTTGAGTATACTTGTATTAATGATCAGATAGCTGTTCATACTATAAAGTCTAAAGTAATTTCTTTGATTTTATTTTCCAAATAATCTCAGGCATTTTCATTTATACTTATTTTTGTAACAGAAGAGAAGGAAAATCATATATAGCATGTCTTTGGAAATATTTTTTGCACTTTTCATTTCACATAGAAAAAAAAGCAATCTTTAAATTCCCCCTTCTAAATTAATCAACACACTTTTTTTGTGAGACTTACTTATCCCAAAGGGTTCGTCATTTCCAGCTACCAGTGTGTGATAAGCTTTCATATTTACCCGTAATCCTTAAACTCCACTGTAGAAATATAAATGTCATTGTATCAAAGTCTGGGTTGTTTACTATTGGGTAATAACACGATTTTGATATTGAACTTTAAGTGGAAAGGGCTCTATTTCCAGCCCAAGACTACAGTTGTACTTCAGTATTTACATACTGCAAACTCTAATCTATTAATATAGCCATTAAACTACATTTACTTTCTTTAAGTTACGTATGCAGTTATTCAACAAACTTCAAGTACCTTGAAAAGCTTAGAGAACATCTTAGGATACAACTATATAAAAAACAACTTGAAAGAAAAGAAGAATGCATTTGAGTAAATTTAGGTAATTTACTCCCCCACCTTACCTATTGTGACAAAACCTTACTTCTTTGTTGTCCTAACAAGGCTACTCAGTTCGAGTTAGGCAGGGGAAAAAAATGGTATGGTAAGAATAAAGCCTAAGAAACAGCCTTTATAGATAAAAATACTGATAAAATCACTCCCATTGATACGCAATAAAATAGATAATTTTATTGTATACATCTGAGTGTACACGTTAATGACAGGTTTAATGCTTCTGTTTTAAGAAGAATATTTCCTGAGCTGAAGAAAGTAAGAGGCCAAACACAAAGACATTTAAAGAAGCAATAAAAATGTTTCAAAAAATTAGGGGCAGGGGAGCAAGGGCGTTTTGCTCTATTAACAGGAAATACCTTCATTTTAAATCTTCGTTATTATTATTATAACTTTTAATGTAATATTTAACCTGAGGTGATAGATATGAAGAAATACAGATTGTTAAACTACATTTCAAGTGGCTGAAGAAGACAGGAAGAGGTAACAGGATTTTTCATTACTTCACATGACCACATCTTCTAACTAGTAGGCAGCAAAGCTTTTACCCTCAGAAAGCATGATAAATATTATTTCAAAACTGGATTCAAAGGGAGGAGTTTGCAATCTCAAGCAGTAAGAAAACCCCTATCAGGCACAGATGCTGAGGCCAGAAAAGTTACCTGCTGTGCTAATAAAAGCCACATCCTGCTACTCTTTAATCACATATTTTCATCCTGTTTAACTGCATGATTATTAATAAAATTTAGTTAACTTTCCCTTTTCACTTATTTCTATATTGGCTTCTGCCAAGAGCAGAAATATTGTGAGACAGACCAGCTTTACACATATTTTTTTTAATCAGGAGCAGAAAGCATTACAATATTTGCAGAAAGACAGATTTGGAAAAATCACTTGATCTTTGCAGTATTTATACAAGAAGAACATTCAGGATTTTTGAGTTCTCTTGTCATCATATTATATGGTTTTCTGTGGTTATTTTCATTAAGTAAATAAAGTTCATCAGCCTTGAGACATGCAGTTTCTGTAAAAGAACTACTGAATTCTTTTGTAACTGAATTCCTTTCTTATTTCTTCCAAAGCGAATACTGGTTTCTTTATTTGAAAGATTTAAAGCTAAACACCGTATTACAAAAACACATTATGTTTATCTTTAAAAATACTCTACTTGAAAGATAAAAGTTTCTCCACTAAAAACAAGTAGTATTTCACTCTTAGAACATCTTAAAAAGCTTAAGGTGTCAAAGCTAATTTGTCAAATTGAATTGCTTTTGCCCAAAAAAGTGATGGTATGGTTGTGGAAATAAACTTTCGTTATCAAGAGTCATCTTTAAACTACCTTTTCTTTAATGAAGAAAGCTGTCCATTTCCATCCCCTATTGCCAACTGAATAACTTATCAACCTAATGCACAATCCAATTTAAGATTCAAAATAAAGAAATGCAACAAATAAATTTCTATATTATAGCTGTTCAGTGAAAAAGGGAAACACACAATTTATATAATGAAGTTATTAAGAACTCAATGGTATTATTAATCAAATTATATTGAAAGGCTAAATTAATTTCTGTCTATACAGCTGTGAAAGCTTCCACTGGAGCAGAACTGATGAAGACATACCTTGTAAATGAGACTACTTCACTACATCTCACAAGTGTTCTGTCCTGAGAAATGCAATGTTGGGAAAACAACAGCAGACAATCAATATGGATTTTCCTGTTTTCTTCACCTCACTGAAGCAGCTAAACGCAAAGCAGCAGACTAGCTTTAACATGGCTCCAGTGCTACTCTGCAGCCTGGAAGAGCAGAATTCCTTACTCCTGGCTCTTCAGGGATTTGATCATCGCACAGTTAAATACTTGGCGAGTATATTGCTATTGATAGCTTCAAGAAACAAAAGCAAAATCCATTAGCCAAGCACACAGCCCAAGAAAGCATGCAATGCATGTTCTCTAAAAGATGGTGGTGAGGGGGAAAAAGTCTACGTAGGCATTCATGCAACTTGTAGTTGTCCTTTTGTCTGTTGTTTTCCTTATTTTTCAGTTGGCGGACTACACCTATTCTTCCCCCGCCTCTCACAGCTCTCACTCAAGTTCAGTCCTGGGTAAATGCCAAAACCCTATTTTCACAGAAGCAATGAAACTAGTAATATCAAAGTCCTTTGAGGCCACGGTAGAGAAAACGTCATGATTTGCTTCAGATTACTTTTAATAATGGAAGTATGAGAAACAGATAACACTGAATAACTGGAAAAACTAAACATTGTTTCCATTGGTTTTGGATTGAATTGAATCCAAATAAGTGTCTAAGCAAAGTTTTTGTAATTATTAATATGTTTATGAGATATTCATCACTAATATGTAGTTTAATATTGTAGGGATGCAAGACAGCAATATTGGAATGTTCTGAGGACAGTCTAGGTATACAATCAATGCAGTGACAACACAAACTAATAAATGGCTATAACAATTATTGTTTGTGTCTTTGCAATCCTGGCATGCTTCCATAAATTAGAGTGGTATATGAGAAGGCAATCATATCATATTGTACCACTTACCATCACAGACCACTGAGAATCTGAACAAGCATGAAGTATAAAATATGTATTAGTTCAATCAAAAGCTTCTG
Source organism: Burhinus bistriatus (assembly GCA_013397275.1). Taxonomy (NCBI): domain Eukaryota; kingdom Metazoa; phylum Chordata; class Aves; order Charadriiformes; family Burhinidae; genus Burhinus; species Burhinus bistriatus. The sequence continues at coordinate 1,176,085 of VYXH01002848.1, read as the reverse complement.
TGCTAGATAAAATGATTGCTTGAAATTTTCTGGTTTATATTATGCAGCAAATCAGACACAACGATCTCCGTGGTCTTTTCCTGCCTTAAAATCTGTGGAAGTCCCATGTGGCAAGTGAGAGGGTAAAGATAGGAAAAAAGTGAGATGGACAAGAAGAAAAAACAAAGAAGAGATGAAAAAGAAAAAATGTGAGGAGGATGGGGTTTAAACTTTTTATAGATTTTTAAAATCCAATTAGCAAGTCTAATTTAAAAGTACAGAAGCTACATGAGAAGCTGTTGACTAGCATGTGTAGCTATTATAAACTAAGTTACGAGGAAAGCTGGTCAAATATTTTCCAGTGGAACAGTATTCCATCAGAAAATGCTAATGGAATGGAACCAAAACCTTCCATAAGAACACAATGACTTCTTGAAAAGTTTTGACAGAAACCAGGCAGAAAGGCAGACTAAATTACCAACGTGCCTCTTCATCTTTTCTCTTGTCAGCCAGATGGCTGGTGAGTAGCCTGCCAGGCTGCTTGGATTCTGGTTTTCACAGAATCCCTGACTTCTTGCCTGATGAGCTGCCAAACAGCTGGAAAGCCAGGTCTCCAGGAGCTCCTAAGCTTTTTGGCTTCTTATGGTCTCCAAGCTCTCAGGCAGCTGCTTTGCATGGAACTTAGGACCTGAGGCTCCCCAATGAGGGAGATCTGGGTTATGCTCTTGGTTTCCTTTTGCTTCCCAGCTTTCAGATTATGTGTTTTATTGGAACTGGACTCCCATATTTGTAGACATTAAGGACCTCAGGGCAATTTATGGCAGTCTGTTCAATATCTCTAGGATAACATACCTATAGGAGGCCCAAACTCCTTATGATAGTTGGTTCACTAAACTACTAGTCAGTCTGTGTCAAGAATCATTGGATACGCTGGTTCTGCATGCACCCTGGCAAGCATGGCAGCCAGCTATGGATTCACCGAGTCAGGTTTAACTTGCTGGGCTTCTTAAATCTCCATGGACCCTGGTGCTCTGGAAGGCCTGAGGGGCAAGCCAAAAATTCCTTTTTGTCTCTCTTACAGTATTCTTTTGAAGCCTAGTTCATAACAAACACTTAAAAGTTGGAAAGTCTACATCCAGATACCAGGGATTAAAAACTGCATAAAAATGAGATCAAATATAGAGAAGCAGGTATGATTTATGTTTAAAATGATACTGTCTAGAGAAAACAAATAGGAAAATGGAAAGAGAGCAGTAAGAGTATTAAGTTTAAACTGCCAAGGTTTCTGTATAGAATTGCAAGAAGCACAGCAAGGAAAACAAAGAAACAGGAAAATGCTGTACATACTCAAGCAGGTAATTTTGACATTATAGACTTAACCAAAGAACGGTAAATAAACAAAAATGTATTGGTATTACTTAAGTAAAATTTTAAAAATATAAAACAAATGAACAACAGTGTGCATTATGGGGCATGACTGATCTTTATACACTCCAGTTTTAAATTAGTAAAATGTGTAAACAAAGCATCTCAATTCATTTAAAACAGCAAATGATTTTATTTGTTAACTATCATAAGAATTTCCAAGTTCAACTACCTTTCTTTGTTACTTTTAGTAAAGAAATGTTCTCTGTGGTTTTATACATATGGTTATGTTAAAATTTCCATAACAAGCAAAATCTGTGTAAGAATCCTAAATAGCATGGGTCATCAGCAGCATATTTTCCACCCACAGGTTAACTCCAGACTGCTGGCTCCAGTAGAAGTCACTTCCTCGGTATATAAAAGTTTTGTAAGAGTGAAGGCTACTTGACCTTCACACATACCCATCTCATGACCCTTCCCTCTTAAATCTGGTTTAGTTTTGATTTGTTTTTTTTTTGTGTCAGCACGGACATTTTCTTTCCCCATACGTAGGAAATACACAGACAACTTTAGATGGCTGATAATCCTTCATCACACCCATGAAATTCCACTGCAGAGCTGAAAGCAATGCAGTAACTTGTGCAAGGGGGAGGCATGCTTTATCAGAAGCGTAAGATGTCATTTTACAATTGCATTTTAAGAAAATAGACTGACTTTCTCTCTCTCTTCCGTCAAATCCCCAGTCTCAGACTGTTTACTTAAATTATTTGGACAGACTTTGTACATAGCTGCCTTCCTGAAGTTCTTTAAGAAAGCCTTTATAATTGAAGCTATAACCAAGGCTAAAACTGAAACTTTGAAAGTTGAAAGCTGATATACAAGCATAAGCAAAGGACAGAGGAAAGGATGAGGCCTGACATTACCATTCCTATTCTAATGTTTGCACCCAAAACTCTACTAAATACAAGGATGGAAAATAACATCTAAAACTCCCTGAACCACCACCACTCCCCCCCGACACACTATTTAAAGGTTACTCTGTAAGGAAATAGGTATTTTCATACAACTTAAGCTGGCAGCGTTCCTCTTATTGGCACAATGCCTTTGGATGAATTTTATAATAGCCCAAATAACATCTTTGTAGAGTTTCTCTAAATTTTTCTGTTTGGGCTGATGTATGTTGGGAAAACACTACAAATACTGTTTTTCAAAGAAGCATCATAACCAAATATTGCTGTTCCAACATCAACAGAGTTGAGTAGACTTTTCTTAGCCATTTTTCATAATCATTTGTGTTTCTTGGACAGTGCACTTACACTTTGTCATTACCAATGTGCCTGCAGTAGTAACTTTTCCTTTTGGAAGTAAGGAACTAATTAATAAGAATCTGCTTCTATAAAGATAATTCTTTTGAATAAATTACATTCTTGTCTCTTTATGTCTTATATTTTAAAGAAATGTATGGACTAATTTATCCAAAATCATCAGATATTTGTCTAAGACTCATAAGTAGCACTCACAGATGCTGTGCAAATTTTCTCAGTAGACCTCTACCACCCAAATTATATCACTGCCAGCCTACCTGTAAGATCTTCACTCTACAAAAAATTCTTAAGGCTAAAAATATTAAGAACTAATGCTGGCATACAGAAGCGATGAGTGATACCAAACCAATACTATGGCCGTCAGAGCTGTAACAGTTTATGTAGTACTGTGTACAACTTATATCCTCTATTTAAAAAGTCTTAGATTTGTCATGGACCAAGTATCACTGACCTATATCATATTGCTGTAATAAACAATATCACTTAGCTGTATCATACTGACACAAATCTATTCTATGGGAAGTATTCTGAACCAGCTACCATAATGTAACTGTTGACATATATAATCTAGGGTTATGGGAGCTTGGATCCTGCTCCCTTTGCAATTAACTTCCTGTCTAACAGCAGACAAATTAGTTAAACCCAAAAGCTTAAAGCTGGCTAGCACCTAAACATCTTGAGAATTCCAGTCTTGGCCTTTTGTGACTTTTATCCCCCTAACAGTAACACAGAAATGGTAGACTTTCCAATCTCAAACAGATTATGGTGAGAGCAAGTGCATGAGAGATAATCACATACTATACTAATCACATACTGTAGCAATAACAGCCCTATCAGTATGATAATTATCTTCCAAGACTTTATAAATATCATATAAAATAACCTTTAAGTTGTATTTACAGAGTATGTCTGTGCAGAAAAATGGATGCTGCACTACATTCTTATAAAAATTTGCTTCTGATACTATTAGCAAGTTCTATTTCATCTATGAATCTCCGCATTACAAAAGAGAATCCCTATAGCTTCCACAAAAGAAAACAAAAAGAAAACAAATCCAGATTCCAAGCTCACAGATATTTGAAACATGGTTTGCAGTCCCAAGCACAGGCTTGGAAAAGCCAGAATGCACATAATCCTTTTAAAGTCATATGCTTATTAATGCTTTTGAATCAAACACTGCATAAACCAACTGTGCTCCTTGGAAGATTGTGTAAATTGTTGAATATTATTAACTTTGAATAAAAAAATCAATAGTTTGTTTAGATAGAAAGAGTTACTGCACTTCCACAGTGTGGCTATAATCGCTGCTTTATACATATTTCTTTCCATTTGGTGTCAGAGGAAAGGGTATTATTGGTAGGTTTGTTTCAGTGTGCCACTCTGCCTCAGTCTCACACAAAGAACTCTTTGTGGGGTCACAGATTAGCATTTGGGCAGGCAGCCAAGAGAGATGAAAGGAGGATGGCTACACTAAGGATGTACATAGCTTACACTCATCAAATACCAAGGGGAAAAAAACAAGAAAAAAAATCCATGTAGTCTATAATTACAGTAGCTGTCCTCTATACCCTTAGTTTCTGAAAAAGTGCTTTTAGTCGAAGCTCTGGCAATGTGGAGTTCTACTCTGGCATTGCAGAGTCTTACACATAGTAAGTATTACCTCAGTTCTGAGATAAAGTAATACTTTAACATTCAGTTATAGCACTATTGTTCAAGAGAGAGGCAAGTATAGTCATATCTTGACAGATGAGACAAGTATACACCCCACCATTAGGTAACAAAAAACTTCATTATGTTAGACTGTATATGTTTAAAAAAAGATGGAAAGATAATTCAGAATAACCAGTATGCTTGAAAAATGGCAAGCAAGCTGCCATTGTAGAAATCATTGTGAAGAAATAGAAAATGCTTGTTATAAAAATCAAGACCAAATGTTCTCACAATGCATCTACATCTATCCATCTATATAAATTAATAGCAATCAGACAATGCTCAGTTTCAAACAGGAAACAATACCTGCTAAGGATGCTAAGGATATCTAGCACTTGAAGGATTTCCATTCTTTACATAGTCAGGCTCTCAAATGATATGTAGAAGGATATATATTTGTGGTACAGTAGAGAGAAGATGCAAAAGCTGCATTAAATATGGAGGTAAATTACAAACAGAAGATATTACTGTACAAGGATTAAGGACAAAAGTCTACTTAGTATTCCAGGAAACTTCGAATGGGAAACAAAACCTTCACCATTTATTTTACCACAGGTGAGTGGTAAGAATTCACTGAAGATGACTTACAGCTCGTACTCACCATTTTGTCTCTATTTGGAAACTGACATGAAATAAATTAATAGCTCAGTCTTCTGTGCACAACTGACCTGCACAACAACCACTATTCACAACTGGCACTTTTTGTTGGCAGTCTGAGCAGAAAATCTAAGGATTACATTGGCACCAAGTCTGAAATATGCTCTGAAACCAAATGATGGTCTCTTGAGAACACAGCTGAAGTACCTCATAGTGGAGAACAACTACAACTACCTGTGCTATTCATAGCCTGTGAGTAGAAGCTTTCTGTTTTCAGCATTGTCAGATTTTCAGCATGCTTTATTTGAGAACAGTACATTTAGGTCCTGATAAGTTATTAAAACATATTTTCCAAATACAGGAAGCACTGCAAAGGCAAAACAGAATGCTATAATAAGTGCTAGATGGAGGACTATTCACTTTTGAAAAGTGAATACATACTTTTTTTAAAGCAGTTAACAGAATAAAATAAAAGAGAGTGTAAGTAGCAAACAGCAAAGTATTGCTGGAAATCATCCAAATATAAAAATCATATGTGAGTATATATATAACAAAACTATTACTTTAAATCCTTTCTTACCTTAGCATTTTCAATGCAAGGACAAATAGCCCAAGCTGCACTTGCTTGAACATCTGGATTAGGATTTTTCAGCAATGACCATAACAAACGAACTCCATCTAGATGGTCAATTATCCTATTGCAGAAACAGACCAAAAAAAAAGAGATAATTATGGAGTAGACAATGTTAAATTTTAAATTACATAAGTTTGTTTGGAACACTGCTTTAATAGGTATTGGTACCATTTTCTTTAACATACTGTTTTGTTTTATGTACGTGTTTTTGTTTTATTGTCAGCTAATCACCATCAATATAGTTGGTATACATTGTTTACTACAGCAGATGGGTGTGAACAAATGATGTAAAGACAGAATAAGTTTTCTAACTAAATCTCATTAATGCCGTTTACTTTTTTCTCAGCACTGTCATTCAAAATGCTTATAGAAGATAAAGTAAACTAAACTACATTATAACCAGAACTCATATAAATGTGAAAACAAGAATGTGACTTTAATGGTCTGTATGCAAAGTGAAATCTGAATTCAAGCATACTGGCTTCTTTCATATAGTAACAAATACTGTCCAAAACAAATATTTATGCCCAAAACTATGTACTTAACTTTTTATTCAGTCTATGCTTAATGTATGTACCTTACTCTACAACATATTTTAAAATACTATGTTTCTAATCTAGCATTAGAAATTAAAATGGTCACACCACAGTGCATCCTTTGTTGGGCACGAATAACGTGTAACTTGTTTCCCATGTGTTCCTTACCAACAAGACTAACACTGAACACTACGTTGTAATTACTTAAACACACTGTAATCAAAGTATCTTCGTGTATAGCTGAAAAATGAATTATCATCAGAATCATCTCTACACCATCTGTGTTATGTTTACATATCAATCAGCCTCGGGGATCATAACTTCACATTAGGGTCCACTGAATACCTTAAATGGAAAGGAAGGTCAAATAAAATTTAATAGCCTTTACAAAGATGCCTTTTTTCAAAAAGGTATGTTAAACCCAAAGCAGATGAGCTGAAGATAAAGAAAAGCAAATATACCTTCATTTTCTAACCTCAAAAGTAAAAATTCAGTTGTATAAAATTAGTCTACATCTTTGATTGTAAATACAAGAGAAATTTAAATACAGATTGTGCTTAAAAACATCACATAAAACATCTCATTTCTGTTCAGGAAATTTTAAAACTAATTATAAAATCAGCTTTGTATGTAATCCTACCATCATTTGAAGCAGAAAAAATAATTCAGGACATGAAGTCTGTCTAAAATAACCAAGGACGCAAACTGGTTAAACAACTATGTTTTCCAAAATAATACTTTTTTGCACAAAGCTAGGGTTGAGACACTATAAGTTATTTAAGATCTGCTAATTTTAATACAGCCTATTTTACATACTCAGCTCCAAATCCATTGCAAGAAACTCATCATTCAAAGGACAAATTCAGAATCTTAAAGCATCAACATAAAACAGCATGATCACAAATTACACAATAACATATATATGTCCAACATAGTAAGAATGACTTAAGTAAAAGCTTCAAAACAAGCTTTTAAATCCCTCCAAACTCCCAACATCTTTAAGCATTTTAACATTACTTTCCTGTCATTTCAGAAAGCACAAGGAACTTTTTCCTATATTGGAATTAATTAAAAAAGAACCCATGAATCTTTCTTCTAGTCAAGCAGAGTACTGACCATTTACCAACATGAGGTACTTCCTCCCAAGAGGGGCTAAATATAAATGACCCAGCTCCAACCAGTATATAAAAATCAAGAGATAGAAGCCAAACACTGAGCTCAGCTTTTTCCACCACACATAAAAAACCAAGCTCTAGGCTGATTTATCTTTCCGTTCTATTTTTTTGAAAGCTTCCTTTTCAATTTAAAGTTTACTTTCATTTCCTTTTCAGGTTTCTTGTCTTCTCTTCAGTTTTTCAAGGTAAACTAGCCTCACTCTATGGTTCATTTTCTAAAGAAGAGTTTTGCCTTTTGCTTCAAGACCAGAAAGACCAGTTGTCTTACACCCAACAGAACAGCTCAGAATATCTGAAAGTATAGTCCTCAGTCCATTAAACATGTACAAAACCAAACTGAAAAACAGTACAGAAAAACTAAACAAATCTCCAAAGTACATTGTTCATCACCAATTGCTGCTTTCTCTCAGTTACACTACATTAACTCAAATGAAAAGAACTTTACATAAAAGAATGATGCTCCGAAATTCTCATACTGGAAGAATAATTGTGTTATCACCACACAAAATCTTTTATTTTCACCTTGCTGAGAACATGTACTTGCCAATTAAAGAAAGCATTGCTAAACAAGTGACTAATCCTGTCTCAGTTCAATTTCTCGTCTTTCTATGGTTTCACTGCACAGTGTAGCAGATGAAGAAACTGGGTGTTAAATGAGTATATCTGCAATAAAAGCAAAGGGAACACTAAAATAAATGGCCCTGAAAAATGTTTCCTCTATAAAAGTGCTTAGACATTAGTTTCCTTTCTATGTGAAAATTCCTTTTTAAAGTGGACAAAAACACACATTTAGGTTTCTTTACAAATAAACAAAGAAAGAGATGGGAAAATAGACCTGTAATCATGAAAACTTCAGCTCTGATGGCATTATGCTAAACAATATTCTGATTTGCTTTTGTATATAGCTTTTATATCTAATTTTCTTCCAAAAATTTATTATAACATTATTAGCAGGATGCTGTAATAAAGCTACTTACCACAATAAATACAAGCAAACATACCTTAAAATTTACTTTGGTTGGCATTCAATTCTATATTCATCTGTCATTAGTCACTCTGCGGTTACAGTCACTTTAAATGATACATATTATAACTATTTGTTGACATCATGATGATAAAATTAAACTACAGTTAAACCTGTATTAAGCAACCACTTAAAGGACTGTTAAAGGACAGTTATTTTAATAAAGATACAGAACATTTCCTTTGAAAGCTGACGGGAATTTCATAAAAGCTGAAATAATACAATAGTTACTTGATATCCAAAATCTTAATATTTAATATTTTAAAGTTCAAATATTTAACTACTTCATAGAATAGCTGAACTACATGTATGTAATGTATCTAATGCATAGAACACTATTAACAGCCACAACCTTGAAAAGATTTCAAATCATGAAAGTCACCCGAAGTAGAAATGTAAACTTTATTATAGGTAATTGCCAACTGGTGCTTCACTGTAAGTACATAACAATATATAAATATGCAGAGTTCAGAAGCAAGACCCCAGATTCTGAGCTATCGTTGCTCTATACCTTAACATCTTAAAAAGGCAACTGGAAGGTGTATGCGCAAAACATCTTCCTGGTTTCCACACAGAACAGCTGACATATGGTGTATATAGAATATGTCTTATGGGCAAATAATTTTAATGCAATTAAACCTATTCAGAGATTACTGGACAGCCTCTGGGAAATCTCAGGTTACACTGAATTGGTATTTGCTATTTGACTAGTGCAGATAATTTAACAAGATAATTTTTTTTAATTACTTTTGTTTGCTGTTTACAGTCAACAGTTGTTTAATAAGACTTTTCACATTATTTCATTTAAGAACCTTGACATCATGACATCATTGAACATCATGAGATGTCTGTGCAAGACGTGAGTTACAATTCTAGAAATTTACTTTGGTTTTTTATCTATATATCTGAAACTAGCAAAGCTGTTAATCTGAAATAGTACTTCTCTTTCAAATTCAAATATTGAACATTTCCAGTAGAAACTTCAACACTTTGCTTAAACACACATGCATACACACAGCCTAGACATCTGTTTGTCATATCTATCATCTTTTTCTGTTACAGTCTTATTTGCTTTTGAGAAGTCTAGTTTAATTGCCTGCCAATTTAGACCACAAATACAAACGTAAATAAACAAACTTATACTGACTCTGTATTGTGCTCACTGGTAAGATTACAGGGTTTAATTCTGGCAGAATGTAATCTTGTCTTTTTTGAAACCACAATTTAGCATACTTCTTAAAACCTTCACTAGTTGCTGTGGACTGCTTTGATAAATAGTATTATATACCAGTGACTCAAACTCCATTTGTTTGGCTAAAATAATTGTATGTTTTAGTTTATAAGATTCTAAACCCTCAGTTTTGAATGCTAGAGATAAGGTCTATAGGTTTTCAAATGAAAAGGGCAATTAAATAATATGCAATAGTCTGTTTTTAGTAAGAGAAAAAGAATAACTTGTAAAAAGTTCCTCAAAAAGACAAATGTACATAAAATATGTGCAGTGGCATCTCTGTCAGTGGCCATGCAGCAGACTGAGAATGGAGAACAGCTTCATACTGTCCAGTTCAGTCATACAGTCAGTTGTCCAGTTCAGTCATATAGTTATGCTTTTTTAAGTAAAGATAACTTATTTTTTGCTGTGAGAGAAGCTGGCTGCTGTTCTTTATTTTACATAGCTCAACAGAGTCAATAAGAATCACTTAATTGCTTGAAGTTGCCTTAAAGTAAAAGCTTGGTGCAGAAAAACAACACTATTGTACCTTCCACTCAGTAGTTGTGGCAGTTAAAGTGTCAACTAGGAAACGTGACAGATAAAATATATAAAAGACATACAGAAGCTGTAGATTCACGTACGCCGACCTACTAGTCTTCTCTCTTTGCCAGTGCAGGCTTCCTCCATGGAACATTTGATAAATGTACAATATTCCCCTCAGAAGTTAACTGCACTGTTTCATAGAACACTCAGTTTTTTATTTCTCATCCTCTTCATTACATACCCTTGAATCCTTCACAGAAACTACATGAGCTCTACTCTCAGTCTGTACGGTTTCCACATACCTACTGTATAACCACACTGAAAATAGAAGACTGCTCAACTGAATATTCAGTCTCTAACCCACACTTTGTTAAACACATGCAGCTAATGAAATCTAAGGATATATTTGAAAATTCTCAATCTTTACGAGGGCTTGATATTCCCTTTAAATTTTCCGGCTTTGTTCTGGATTTCTAGTACATATGAAAGTCAACGACAGTAGAATCCAGAAAAATCATCATAGTTTTCAGAATTCCTGTAAGGCCAAACTAAACCAGTAACTCTTTAAACACCGCTTGTCTGTACCAGATGACAAAGAAAACAAGCCTTAAGACCTGCCAGCCAAATTTGCCAGGAGAAAAATTAATAGTAAAGAACAACTGATCTCCTGGAACCTGTCAAGCCATTCTGAGGAATAAGTGACTATGAAATAATGAATGTAATAGGGATCCAGCCAGATGAACCACAAAGACCAGAAACAGCTAAGCATCAAACTGCAATAGGAAGTTCTCATCGCCTGTATATACTTACAGGCTACAGGTGGCTTTGCTTTGCTTCTTTCTACAAGAGAATCTTGGCACATCTCCACATCCTTGTTAAGATGTGTCCTCTTGGTTAAGAACTTCAGAAAATCTTCACCAAAAGAGAATAAACTCCACAGTAGTTTCTAACAAGACTACTTATTGTTTTAGTCCCAAATTCTGTAAATGGAACAAAGTGATGCTACAGACTATGTATCCTTCATGTCTTTTGGTGACTTACTCTTCCCAAAAAGGAAGAGAGCAGCTTGGATGAGGAGCTACAATTTCAATTCCTGCTCTGCTGGTCTGAGAGGAAGAGAAGGGAGAGGAATGGATGTCCTGTATTTTTTTTTTTTTGCGGAGAGGAATTTAATATCTTAACCCTGTGAGAGGCAGAGCTCTCAACCAAGCAAATAGTTTAAACATGTAACTAGTTGCACTAGTGTCAATGTTTTAACTAAGCATTGTTTTTAAACATTTTGCTGGATTGGTATCAAACTTATCCACACTTGGATGAATCATGCCTTGGGAAAAGATGGCAGCATTATCTTTTCTAGTACTACAAGTCTAAATAGCACAATACATCAGGTACATGTCACCGTCTTGCTAATAATAATAATTTGAGTAATGTTTTTTTTGTAGTAGTAAAAAGTACATTCTACTTTTGATCTAAGATCTTGTTTACTTGTTAATGTTTTAAAATCTTTTTAAAAACATTTTAAAAGTTGAGAACCTTCAATAGACAATTTTTTCATATGAACCAAATTTGACATTTGATCCCTTCGTCCACTCTTTGCGAACTCCATAAAATTTTGTCCCAAACAACCTGTACTCTCTCCTTCTTAAAAACAAGATGGACTTTGTTCAGCACAATTTTAGCAGCAACTTGTGTTATTTTTGGTGCTTATACCGACCACATTCCAGTATGAAGCTATCCATACTGGATACTACAAGTGATAGCCCTGAGGGACTATGTCTGAGGTCTTATAGATATCAATTTCTATTTATTGGCATTTAAGTTTCTCAGTTCATTTACAATGTTAATTCTGTTAGGTTTATACTTTAGTCTAAGGGCTGATTTCTAGTGACATATGTTGTGAACGTGATTTTATTGATGTATACTTCTATGCTACACGGCTAACTGTTCATACAACCCATGTTTACAGTTGTGTACCATCTAGCCTTTTGCCACTGGGTGACAGCCAAAGCATGAAAACAAAAGCCCTATTCAGGAAAAGAATTCCCTGCACTGCTATATGAATATCAAGTGAATTATGCAAATCAGAACAGGAGTTTAATAAAACTCTCTTTCTGACCTTCCTTATGTATAAGGAGGGAAATATGCTGAGAATCTTGAGGTAAATATCCCTGTAAGGGAACAGTAAGCACAGTAAATGCCGACCTCAACATTTAACTGGAACACTTAATCATAAAATTCAAGGATCTTTGTAAGCTGTACAAATCTACATCACAAAACCAAAGAGAACAGCAACTCTCTCTGTAAAAAGACAGTCTTTTGCTTTGGTTTTGCAAAGGAATAAGAGGGGAGAAAAGGGTAAAAAATAAGTCTGAGCTCATAAAAGGAATGATGGAGAGGGACAAAACAGATAAGATACAAATAATACTCCACTTTAAAACTTTTAAAATTCTTTTTCATGACAGTAAATGTGCACATTTCCTTTTGGAATTACTTTTTCTTATTTAGACTATTATTTATGATTTGAGAACAAATGTAAAAGGCAAAACAGGTACCTATCATACAGCACTTTAAAATGGTGCTCTGTAACTTTGAATTTTAACTTTAATAAAAATCAATTTACTAAAGGTTTATCAGATTTTCCCCAAAATGCAAAAGCTTCTATATGTTTCCTTAATGTCAATTTTTTTTTTATATATAGCATGTTTTACAGTAGGATGTAACTAACACACACAGCCCTGTGGAAAACAAAAAGTAAAATATCCTTTTAAATCAGATTAGACTTGGCTATATTTGTGCCAGAATTGCTCAAAAAATAGTTTTTTTCAATATTTAAAATGCTATGAATATGAATAGCTTACATCATATTTTCAGGTTCTGTTGCACAAGCTCCCACTGCTTTGGTGACATTCACAAGCAGTGCCTGATCAGTTCCAGTAAGTAACTTCACTAGAGTTGGTATTCCACCACATTTACGGATAGTAGTTCGATTTACTGGCTCTTGGCAACATTCTCCCAGTGCTCCAACGATATTTACAAGAACTTCTTCAGGCTGGTCAGTGAGCAGTCCTACCAAAGCTTCTATGGCTTTATACTCCCGAAATCTAAAATACAGAAATAAACCCAAAGTTGTTATTTTCAGTATGTTACTGTTATAAGTTTAACTTTATAATTAAAGTATAATTATAATTGAAGTGTAATGTTTAATTTCTGTATGTAAAGTATCGTGTTGAAGTAATCACAATATAGGTAAAACACTTCAATCAGTTCTTGAAAGTGTGACATAGAGCATAATTTCTTACTCTACCTTTTAAAATACATTTCTCTAATTCAGCTATCTAGGAATCTGCAGAGTAGTTTGAGGGTTTTTTAAAACTCGACATGTGGATGCAACATCTGTAAATAGCTGAAAACATACTGGAAGACTAGCAAGTACTGTGGCATTCTAACTTCCAGTACTTTTTCCTGCCATGTTAACAATAGCTAGAGTAGTAGTGTATCAGATGCTCTTCCACCTCTCTGGACCAAAGGATCACCCTTACTTTTCACTAAAAGTTAGCCTTTAGAGGGTTTGCCCTGACCAATTTTATACTTATTTCAAGCCTAATAAGTGCATTTTCCTGAGGTCAAGCCTATAGTTCTAGTACATTTCTATTGTACTACATCAGATTCCATTTTGAAATCAAGGAATTGACATAAATTTGAGTTGCCTGCTATATTAATACTTCCCTCATTCTTCATAGCACTTTTGGTACTGAAAATCAAAAATATGTTTTTAAAAATCCTGGAGGTCCCATCCTACAAACAGATGCATGCTAAACATCAGAAGTTCATCCTTCAGAACAGGACTTTACCCAGTACTGGGGTTGCCTTCTAAGTTCACTTTGTTCAGAACTCAGAAAATTCTTAACACTCAACAAATACTCTATCTTCCTTTCATACATTTTCTATGATACACCTTGACAATTCCACTTGTTATATCAAGCTAGATCTAACCTGTATATTATCTAATAATTGTGCTTTGGTTTATACCTTTGTGTAAATATGCATAGTTCCTTCCCTTAAGAGCTAATTTCTTTGAGGGTAAGGAGTTCTCATTCGTGCTTCCCCCCCCCAAGCCCCTAGCTTCTGAAAATGTCTACTTGAGCTACAAACACACTTTATTTTCCAGGAATCAGTTGTACATGTGGCTTTTCTTTCATACAAAAGAATTAGTATTTTTGAGATTTTGATAGCAGAGTTAGAACTGTTTCAATACAAGTTAATCTTTCCAAGCTGGTTTATCAGTACAACAATTAAAATAACTGAGAAATGAGAAACTTTCATTTTTCATGATTCAAGCCTTTGCTTAAGAAGGAATATTCCTCTCTTTGTTCAATATAATGCACCATAAATTTTTTCAAGAGAAAACATAAACAGCATGAAAAAAAGAGCAACAAAGCAAGCAAAAAAATTAAAAAAACCCCTATTTTTCTCCGGCTAATTTTTCTCTGGCTACTTTATCTGTGTTGCATATCAACTGCTTCACAGATGGAATGATAGGAGCTGGCTCTGCGATGGGCAGGCTACACTCTGACAGAGCTGTTGGCTCAGGCCATCTTGTGTCCAGAAGCAGTACGGCTGCTTGCACGCAAACTGGAAGCTGAGCTATTGAGGCCCAGGCACCTGTATCAGCACATTGCTGAGTCAGCACAATATCTCAGCAATGTACTTCAGGTATAGGAAATACTGTGGAGGAGTTCAAGATAATTAAGTGGCCCTGCAGGAACCTGCAGGGTTTGTTAGTTCTAGCTTCGTGCCAGACTCAAGCTCATCCCTCCAGATCTACTTACGTGTTTTCATATTATCCTCCCTCCCTGTTCTGTAGTGCCCTCTCATCTTTAGTTTGGATAGGGTTTACTGCTTCAAACTCAGCACTACATAATACATGAATTCAGCTCAAGTCTGGAGCTGTGCCTGGCTAGTAACCTTCGTGGAGCATGGAGCACTTGCCAAAGATATGTGAGTAGCCCAGCAAAAATCTATTCGCATTTGGACAGAATTATTGCCTGCAGCTATACTAATAAATAAAACAGGCGATGGCTCATTCTCTAGCCCTGAGGACAAGCAGCAAAACATAGCATCCATATGGCTAAAATCTCTTATCCTCACAATTCAGGGTGGCCTCACCCATTCTGCCTAATGGAAACAATCTGTTGGCTGCACTGTTCCCAAGGAGTGTCTGGGCATTGTCTGGGAGAGCGCTTGCTGGCACAGGCCAAACTGTGTAAGGGACTGTGCTAGCAATTAAACAGTATGGATAATCATAACACAGTGCCTGAACCTTGAAAGGTTTGGCCATGTTTAGTTTACTAGTTAGAGAGCCATTCAGTCTATCTCATCACTGATTGACCCAGAAACAGGATACCATTGTGCAGATACCCAAAGCCCACAGAAAAGAAGGATACACCCTTCTGAAAAGCCAGGTTACTGCTCAATCTACAATGCAAAAAGCAGCAGGTCAGCAGTAGAGTATGAAAAGACTATGGCTTTGTATACCAACAGTATGGGAACTCATTTAGGACAGTAAAATGCCAGTCTGTAAACACTTATTACTGGAATTCTTTCTGATTTTTATCCAGCAGTTATCTATCACATTGCTTGTCCTACAAAGTACACTAAAATTAAGGCTGCAGGAAGAGGTTACCTCTTATTGATACTCCTTTCAGCCTATGAATCTTACATTCATCTGTACAGAGCAGCGTAACTTCAGCAGGAAGCCTAGCACACACTCCACTGGAGCAGGCTTTTTTTTGAGGTAAGGTGCATGAATCTGATTAATGAATTTTAGATGAGAGGGTTGAGTATTCTCAATCATTAAGCTGTTCCATGAAAGGTGGAGGGTGATAACTCCTGCTGTCACATTCTCAGATAATCATTCAAAACCCTGGTACTGAGAGGTTGTAGGTACCTATGGTAGGACTCGGATCAGTTAATTCCACTCATTTAGAAACTAGCTGTCCAGGCTATGCTACTTTTCTGAGCTCGTTCTGTAGTTGAGTGAGGCATCTAGACCTAGATTCCAGTATATTTCTAAAGTAGGTGGACCTAACATGTATTACACATCTACCCTAGAATGAGATAATTTGCTTTCTGTCTCTCTTGATATAAAACATTAAAGCTCTCTCTACCATGCAGCATTGATTCTGGTTTATAAGCTACAGGGAGGAGTGGGGATATCAGATACGCTCACGTGTCAAACATTTTGTATGAGCTCGTACACCTGACTCAGTGTCCTATATCTTAACTATTCTTTAGAGGCATTGTGCCCACTGACTCTTAAGATTCTAGGAACTTCACACTTTCCACTGTACCCTGACGAGGTCAGGTCGCAATTTTTTAAGTACTATAAAACCTAAGTTGAAAGCCCAAGTGATTATAAAGTATGGTTTTGAAGAATCATGACATAACAATTTTGAAAATGAGAGGCCCATAAAATCAAAACATGGTAATGTAATAAATGTAAAATTAAATTTTTACTTGGACACATTTTCTCCACTGATTGCACACTTCCAGATTGCTCCTGTCACAGCTGCTAAAAGTTGTTTGTTTTCAGAGTTACTAAGCAGAACGGATAGTGGTTGTAGACCTCCATGCTGTCTAACCAGGTCACGTGTTTCTTTATCTTCTGCACACTATACAAAAAAATTAAAAATATATATTACGTAAAATGTGTAAAATGATGTCTTCCAAAGCTAAGTGTATGATGTTATAACTAGTAAAAACTAATACAGAAGAAAACATAAATATTTTATTAAAGTATCTGAATATGCTAACAACTCGCTAAGAGAGTTTGACAGTAAACCACTACTGTATATGCTGCAATGCTTATACTGTCACATTGTCCACCTTGTGGACAAACAAACATAAAAAACCAAAGCAGCTCTTTGAACAGTATGCCCCACCTCTTGCCATTGGTTATGTGTGCAATTTAGGGCTGGCATACAGGAAGAGCAAGTAGGAATTAAATTACAACATTAAATATGTAGCTAAAGTATTCTCAGAAGAATTAAGCCAAAGATCACCAACATATTTATAAAGTAATTTCTTACACATTAGAGAAATGGTAAAATTAAGAAATATTAAAACTGACAACCACATGGAAACAAAGGGCTGATCGTGGCTCTGATCTACTGATTATAAAGATACAGTTACCTTAAATATGGCACTTGCACAATGCATCTGAAGCTCCTCATGTTCACTACTCAGATTTTTCACTAAGTTCTCAATCATTCCTTCTGTCCTTATTGCAAGTCTGTAACTTGGCTAAAAAGATAAATTGCATCTTCTCAATCCCATATATTAACAGTTAATAACACTAGTCAATAATAATACAATGCTTTGATATTGAGAAGCTTTGTACTTTATTTTAAGCATGCCATCTGTATTGTCTTGAAAATACTATTGATGTTCTCAAAGTTAATCAAATACATACATTCTTGGCAGTGCTCTTCAAGTCACCTGTAAACACAGGTGCTGCAATGCCTATTTTGTGGCAACCTGGCTTAAACAGAATTCAGAATATTCTGAAAGGTGTCCAGACTCCCTGCTCAGAGCCAAGGAAGAGAAAGATGCTTCAGAATGGGATCAAGAAATACCCACTCTTTTCGTTAAGAGCCAGCAGCCAAAACAACAGATCTATTCCTAGAACAAGGTTAGAAAAACATTGTCATGGTTTTAGCTGGGATGGAATTAACTTTCTTGCTAGCAGCTGGTGTAGTGCTATGTTTTGGATTTGGAATGAGAAATAGTGTTGATAGTACACTGGTGTTTTTGGTTGTTGCTAAGCAGTCAAGGTCTTTTCTGCTCCTCATACCACCCCACCAGTGAGTAGACTGGGAGTGCACAAAAAGTTGGGAGGAGACACAGCCGGACAGCTGACCCCAGCTGACCAAAGAAATATTCCATGCCATATGATGTCATGCTCAGTATATAAAGCTGGGGAAGAAGCAGGAAGGGGGCGATGTTTGGAGTTACGGTGTTTGTCTTCCAAAGTAACCATTACACATGTTGGAGCCCTGCTTTCCTGGAGATGGCTGAATACCTGCCTGCTGATGGGAAGCAGTGAATGAATTCCTTGGTTTGCTTTGCTTGCGTGTGCGGCTTTTGCTCAACCTATTAAACTGTCTTTATCTCAACCCACAAATTTTTCCTCACTTTTACTCTTCTGATTCTCTCCCCCATCACAACTGGGGGGAGTGAGTGAGTGGCTACATGGTCCTAGGTGCTAGCTGGGTTTAAACCACGACAGTACTTTTTGGTGCCCAACGTGGGGTTGGAAGGGTTCGAGATAATGACAGATTTGGTTGGAATGTGCTAGATCTAATTTATAGCTGTTATTGTTCTTTCGTTATTAATTGGTAGGCTCCTGTCCTTGCCATGGGGTTTGCTTGCCTTACTGTAAATTACAGTCTTGTGCTCATTAGTGCTTCTTGCTTTTGCTGCTTGCTGTACTGCTTATCATCTTACTCTGCTGTGCCTGGGAACATTTTGATAGTAGCAATGGCGATGTGCCTGGGCTGACGATGGCCAGGACTGTTGTTTTCTGTGCTGTNGGGTTCGAGATAATGACAGATTTGGTTGGAATGTGCTAGATCTAATTTATAGCTGTTATTGTTCTTTCGTTATTAATTGGTAGGCTCCTGTCCTTGCCATGGGGTTTGCTTGCCTTACTGTAAATTACAGTCTTGTGCTCATTAGTGCTTCTTGCTTTTGCTGCTTGCTGTACTGCTTATCATCTTACTCTGCTGTGCCTGGGAACATTTTGATAGTAGCAATGGCGATGTGCCTGGGCTGACGATGGCCAGGACTGTTGTTTTCTGTGCTGTTGTTTTCTGTGCTGTTGTACTGGACAGGCTGGAAACTCCAGTGTGAACTTGAGTCAAAACAACAGTGCAGAGGCTAAGGTCAACGAAGAAGAAGGGGGAGGAGGTGCTTTAGGGGCTGGAGCAGATTCCCCGGCAGCCCATGGTGAGGACAAATAGGTTACTAGAATTAAAATTTTTTAGTGATCTTNTAGCAATGGCGATGTGCCTGGGCTGACGATGGCCAGGACTGTTGTTTTCTGTGCTGTTGTTTTCTGTGCTGTTGTACTGGACAGGCTGGAAACTCCAGTGTGAACTTGAGTCAAAACAACAGTGCAGAGGCTAAGGTCAACGAAGAAGAAGGGGGAGGAGGTGCTTTAGGGGCTGGAGCAGATTCCCCGGCAGCCCATGGTGAGGACAAATAGGTTACTAGAATTAAAATTTTTTAGTGATCTTTTCTTCCAAATTTTAACCCACAACCATTGTAACATGGGACCATTATTTAAGAGAGGGGAAATGTCGGGGGAAGAGATGCTTTTAGTGTTATTTTCTAATTTGGCCAGATACGAAACCCTCAAAAACTTCACCTTCTCAATATATAGACTTACTGCAGCTAAAATCTGCCTGGCTGCTGTCTCATGGAGCATGCATAAACCTATGTAGTTCAAGAAGCTAATTTTTAAAATACAAAGTGTTTTATAATGTAAAATCTTTTGAAAAATCCTATCTTCCATGTCTCAAATTCACCAAGAGAACTTATGTATATTTTTGATCTTAACTGCAATACACCTTAATTTCAAGTATGGTTCCACAAATGGAGAAATAACCACTCATCTTATGTGGCGAGGATAAAAAAGACTTGTGTTCAAAATTAAAAACTGAATATACTCAAAGTTGTGAAACCTCCCAGCGAAATATGTAGAAAAATCACATACATTTCTTTCTTCTTTTTGAAATGGATCAGACACCATCTTACCCAATTTACAAGGACATTGTAAACCACACTGCCGTGCACTGCATTGGATCTTCTTGGCCACATCTGCAGTTTAGCTTTGTAGAATTTAAATGTACCGATCAACCAGAATATAGCCAAAAAATTGTTGGCAAATTTATCAAGTATGATGAAAAAAATGAGAAAACAATGAAACTGATTAAGGACTTAATTTCTATATATTTTCTTTCACAAAATACTCCTAGCCTTTTAAATAAAAAATATGTGGTCTTTAGTTCATAACAAGCTGTGACCTTCTCAAAAACAGTATGACCACACAAAGCATCTACTTCCTGATGGGATAACCGCCCTGGTTTAAGTGACAGTCAAACATAATGCTTCCTTTTAGTAGCTAATCGTTTTAATGATTAGAAGTAACTATGTGTTTACTTACCTCTGAGGCACATTCTTGTAGTGTTCCCACTACTGGGGTCAAGATGTTTGCATGTGAACATTTGAGCCATCTACCTAATAATGGAATGCCACCAGCTTTACGGATTGCTTCTTTATTTTTGGTGCTTTTGCTGCAGCTCCAGAGTGCCAAAGCCCCACAGCGTGCTATTTCAGTATCTTTTGCTTGGTATGTTAGACCAGTTGATCCCACTGAAATAGAGTCCAACAGCCCAACCTACAAAAACCCATTTTTTAATTATCTACAGGGAAGTTTGATATTATACTGCTTTTTAATGATGGTAAACACTACCAGAAGAATCATGTATACAACACATGATGTACTTTTGGACAAAAACATGCATATGACAAGGGTACAAATTTTAATGTCTGCTTACCAATCTCTTGATTCCTCCATGCTGCCTTACTGTCCTTCGTGCTTGTTTAAATCTAGCAACATTAGCAATCGTTTCAGCTGCCAAACATTTTAGATCTTTATCTGGAGAGTCCAGTATTTTCACCATGATCTCTAAGCCTCCAAGATCTGCAATTGCATGTCTTATCAGTGTATTTTGACTAATTTCCTTCAGGATTTTTAATGAACCAATCTAAATAATGGAAGATAACGGAAGTTAAACATTATTTAAGTATGCATAAACAGAAAAAAATATTTAAAATGCTGGGTTATCTAAAACATTTTATCTTTTAAATTGAACCAGAAGAAAAGAATGAAACTGAAAGTCAAAGAAATTGATTTTTTCGTAAAAAATCCTTGAAATTGAGAAAACACAGAAATGAGAAAACAAAGAAATCAATTTTCTTTATACTATATAACTTTGAAAATTGAAAAAAATATCCTAATAGAAAAGCCATATTCATTGCTCTATTTGACAAAACTACTTACCTGACATTTAATTTCTTCTGTATCCAGTAAATTAATTAACACTTCAAGACATCCAATGTCTTTGATGGCCAGCTGACAAGTTTCTTGAGCTAGATTGAAATCTCTCATTGAACACAATGCAATTACAGTAGCTGTTGGATTACCTCCCTAAAATAAAGCAAATAATTAACAAATGTGTAAAGGGCATTTAATAGAAAACTTAATCTCTTCTACTAGTATGAGTAAAACTACCACTAAAAAGAAACATGTTAGATTATTTTGATGCTATGGTGTTAAATAATGCAGATACAGTAAGAAATTGAATTATTGATAAAGTCTGCAAATGGCATATAGATTGAGGTGAGAGTGAATAGCACAGGTGACAAATTACTAATATGGGTTGCTGTGAATGGACTAGTAAATTAGGCAGTTGAGTATCGTGAGCTTTGTATGAGAGTTTGCAGATAGCAAAAGAACACACAGTGAAGACACAGACATTTTGGAGAAGCTATCTGCATTCTTTGCATTGGTGTTCACTCTGGAAGAAACCGAAGGGATTCCAACTGGAATTTTCCATGGTAGAGGACATTTCAGAGGATTTTTCTGAAACTGAAGTCACTGTAGGAAGTTTTTATTAAAAACCCCTGACATTGTGAACAATAACAAATTGCCATTATTAGATAGTATTCAACTGAGTTATAAAGGAAACAGGGTAAAATAGTTGATTCAGCAGAAGTGGCATTTATCCTCTTGCTACAAACTGCCCTGTTACCGACGTCCTCGGAAACAACAAATGTGATGTGAAGATGTGCGAAAAGAGTTCAAGGGTTATCCAAGGTCTTTTAGCCAATTATCTGTGCTGGACAAATTGGTAGACTATAATAAAGAACAGAATTAGCAGGCATCTGTCTAAACATGATATTCTTGCAACACTATGACATACTTAGAGTCACCATGGATCTGTTAAGAAAAGTCCTGCCTTACAAAACTTGCCAGGCTTGTGGCAACGGTGACCTAGCTGATATGTCTAATTGGACTCCATAAGGATTTTGACAAAGTCCCTCCCTGATGCCTTTTAAGGAAACTAAGTCACTATCGTATAAGAGGAAAGGTCATTGCATGGATTGAAAAGAATGACTAAAGGATAGGCAACTGGGGATAAGAGCAAACAGTCGGTTCAATAAAGGGATGTGATTTAGTAGAGTTCCATGGACCTGTGTTGAAGTTGTGCAATTCAACATACTCATAAACACCCTGAAAAATGGGAGGACTTGTTATGTGACAAAGTTTGTTGATATTATGATTCAGGGTCAGTTGTGACAAACTGCTAATGAACTTACTAAGACTAAGAGGGCAATAAAATAGCAAATGAGAAAATGAGAAGTGATGCACACCAGAAAAAACAATCCTTACTCTACAGATGAAATGATAGGTTTTCAGCTGACCATTAAAAGTTAGAAATTATATATTGGTGTTAGGATAGATGGCAATCAAAAAACAAATCGAATATTAGGATTTATTCAGAAAAAAATAGTGAACAGAGAATGTCACTATACCACTGTATAAATCCATGGTTCACATTCACCTTAAAAACGTCATGCAGTTCTGCAGTCTCAGTTTCAGGAAGGTTACTATAGTACTGGAAAAGTTTCAGAGAAGAGCAGCAAAGATAACCCAAGATTTTTTCAGTCTAGGAGAGGGATGCCTGAAGGGATATGGTAGAGGTCTATAATGTTAGGGATGGCATTGAGTGAGATAGACGGGGTTTGACTGTCCAATGTCTCTTTTAATACAGGTATAATCTCTTTTAATAATGAGGTATAATAGGATTCAGTTTAAAAAGAAATAAAGGGCGTTAGTTCTTCAAATGAGGCAACAGACTAGTGGAACTAGTTGTGAAAGGATTCTGTGAAAGCTAAAAGATTTCATTGAAGGTCAGTAAAAACATAAATGTCATTCAATTTTCAACTCCCTGAGCTAAAAACAGGTGGGGACTAGAAAGCTGTGTGTTTGTCCTGTTCTTACTTCACCCTGGGCATTCATTTATGGTCCTGGGTTTCTTCTGCCTTGGTAGAACATGAACAGAGTTTCACACTACTGTAAGTTATGTAGTCAAGTTGCAGAAATCAGAGGTCAGGACATCTGGAGTGTATAACATGAGATTTAACCACAGAAAACTTCCATCCTGATTATCCTTTCTCTCCTCCTGTTGCAGTCAGGTTACTGGGATACATTGTCTTTTGATCTGCCCAATACAGTTTCTTTTATGTCCAAATTTAAGGTCACACACTTACAAATAATGAAAACAGGATATAGCTCAATGTCGTTCTATCCTGGAAACCAGAGCATATAAAAAGACTTGGGATGTTGAATATGACTTTGAGATTACAGTATAACATTTGATTAAAAGGATGAATCATTTTGGGATGTGCAAGTGAAAGTGCTGAATAGGAACATAGGTCTTATCTCTTTTTAGGCACTTGTGCAACTACTACCAAAATTCTGTGTCTAATTTTCTTTTTTACAGTTCTGGAAGGAAAGTGAAAATATGGAGATGACTCAGAGAAGAGAAATAAAAATGGTTGTAAGCCTGGAAGATAGTTGCATTATGACAGACATGAGAAGCACTATTCACTTTATTAAAAAGTAAATTAAGGCATGATTTATTCATAATGAATAAATAAGTCTATGAGGAAGAGGACTGTGATCACAGAGAGCTCTACAGTCTTTACAGAAGTTTAGTGATCTGAAGTTAAAGGTGCTAAAATTTAGATTAGGAGTAAAGTGCAAGTTTTCCATTGTGTGGTTAATTATCCTTTGGAAGAAATTACTTAGAGCGATGATAAGTTTTTCAGCAGTGGAAATTTTTCAGCCAAGATTGGATGTTTTTCTAAAAGATAAGCTCTATTTCAGTCACAGCTACTAGACTAAAAGCAAGAAAAAGTTCAAAGAATACACCCTGTGGTATGCAGAAAGTTAAACCATATGATAACAATGGATTCTTTTGAATCTGTGGTATAGATTTACTATTAATCAAATCGGGTATGAATCCAGCTGCACAGAAATTAGGAGGGCTGAGCTACCATGTAGCTGCAACAGCAGCTGGAATGCATGAGCAATGCCAACTGGTACTAATGTGGAAGTTACAACTTAGAGCACCTAGTAAATCAAACTACAGTATCCACCTCCCACATGCCTCTCAATTCCAGGGAAGCTTTGGCTCTCATCCAGATCTGAACTGTGCTGCTCAAGCCCATCTCTTTCAAATGACACTTTTGAAACTGTAAAGGACTTGGAGCCAACCCTTTCCAGAGGAAAATATTTTGCTCAATTCTGCACATCATACTGAGATACAGAACACTCACTGAAAAATTGAGTAATGTTTGCTAATATGAAACAAGTAGGTCTAACAAAAACAAAGCATTTTGCAGTATATGTCTTAAACAGAAACAGTAAGACAAGTACGGAAAAAAGCCTTTAAATTTAACATACTCTTCAACAGATTTACAGATAAATGTAGTAGAGAATCACAAGTGAGAAAATACATTGAAAAGGAATATGAGAAAAATACTTGATAAAGTTTCAGATCAGTAACTTACATCAGACAAAACACTTTTGCTAATCAGTGAAGTGTATGTGGATGGAGCTTCATAGCTAATTTTTACTTAAATTTCTTGTAAAAATAGATATCCACAGAATTTCCCCACAGCAGATTGTTTAAATATAAAGTTAATTTTTTAACATCTGTAACATATAGTGTCCTAAAGGAAGATTCCTAAGATTTTTTCATGTTACCTTTTTTTAATCATCATTGTCATCTTCACGTCAGAAGAAAATGAAACATGTCTAACTTTAAGAACATATTTTGACCTATTTTGTAAAATATGTCCTAAAGAATAAAATATTGTAGCCATTTCTCAAATGTTTCCTAGAGAAATCAGTTTTTAAAAATCCATAAGATACAATTCCAAAACTACGGAGAATATTCTGTAGTTCAAAAGGATGAACAGCTGTCCTTTTATGAAGTTTGTGGTCTTTTCACATAGCTTAGACTTTGAGGTTTACTTTGCTTTGTATCATAAAAATTTTGCAACAGGTGTTTAAAGACAAGACTTGCCTTTTTACTATTTTACATAAATGTAAGAAGTATATTGTTAACCTGACAAGCAATGTCTCTTCTTTTGAGGAGTGCTTCTACAGTGAAACTACATTTATACATAACACATTCATAATTCACTTATCTTACATGTATAATGGTTGGCATATGACATTTAATATGGCCCAGTTTTTTAAAAAACAAACAACTTTTAATTCTCTTATATTAAATAAAAAATAGAACTGTATATAAAGCATATATATGCATTATATTTTTTCGGTTTCAAAAATGCACACACCATTTGAACTTTTTTTAAAGTAAAACCATAATAAAGTATTTTTCATATGTGCTGAAGCACCAGTTCTACAAAATAAGAAATATTACTGATGGTTTCAATAATAATTTTTTGTTTCTTGAAGTTATCATTACACTAAGTCTTGCAGTACTTTCAGAATAGATTTTAACATATATGGAAACAGTTACATCTCCATTAAGTTGACATAAAATCTGCATCTTGTTGTTATAGCATTTGAAATCTGATATGCTGGACGCAAAATAAACTCTACTGGCAAATCAACAATCAATTTTAAAGCTTGAAATTAAACACAGATTTAGTTTAAAATGCGCCTCTTTTCCTATATGGTGGTATAACATATGTACCCATAGATTACATGACAATAAAACAGTATCACTGCTACACTATCAGTAAAACCTCTTTTGCACAATATATGTGTAATGTCTCTATTATGATACTCAGAGCTCACAACTGAGAATTACAGAAGTATAAAGAACATGTAGCAAACCTTGTCTTTATTCTGCTTTTATTTTTGAGGTGTTTAACCGAACACTTTTATAACACAATAATGCACAGATTAGTCTAGTTAAAACTTTTAATATACACATACAAAGGCAGCTGGTTTAGATGATGATAAGACTGTATGTAAATTTGCTATCTGTGACTCCAATCTCACCTTCTGTGATGGGAGGAAGAAAAGAAAAATCTTTCTGAGACCTTCCCCATAAAATTTCTCCATTACATTAGGGCAGGGTGTGACACCTGCCTTTATATTTTTTTCCACAACTGAAAAGGGCATTTCAGGAATGGTAAAAGCTACAGAGGTGTCATGCAAAGGTTGCTGAATTGTCTTTTCATTCTTAAAAATGTAAATCAAGATCTAATGTAAAAAGAAATAGTAGCCCAGCTAGTTCGACTACCTTCATAATATACGTCATTAAGTTTTCATCCATTTATTTTTGTGTACCACAAAACAACCAGAATTTGACTGACACATACTTTGCATCTGTCTGGGGCATGACTTTGGTCTTGATTTAAAGACGTCCAGAAATGGGAATTCTAAAGGCTAATCATTTTTACTGTTAAAATAATGAGCTTGCCTGACTTCACCACTTTTTTTCAATACACTTTGAAAATTTGGACACCAGAACAAGACTCACTGCTTCCCAAATCAGTTTTACCAGTGCTGTATAACAATGTAACTTTACTTCCCTAAGCCTATTCACTGGTCCTGATTATGAAAAAGAGCATTGTCTTTGCCCCAGAAGTACTGAGGAACTGTTCAGTTGCTTGCATGCTAACTTCTGAAGTTTTTAGAGTAACCGTTTCCAGAAGACAGCCCCACACTGTACAGGCATGTTCTGAATTTCATGTTCTCATCTACTTAATTTTGCACCTGGGTATCAGGAAGCAGATTTGATCTGAATGGAGACACCTTGCAAGCAATTCAGATCTGCCTTTGACAGCCTGTCTTGTTATTCCATATACTTTGCCATTTCTGTTTTTCAAGAGTGACCTCATATTCACATCCATAACTTTGACAAACTGTTGAACAGTGCTAGGTTTAGTCACTAGAAATATCCTTACTTTGTGATGTTTCTCCAGATATGACCATATGCATTGGTTAGTCCATTCTGAATGCACAGCAAGATACAAGACGTATAAACTTTTGGCTGCATCCAGGCCCCCTTTTCACTGGCTTGTTTAATGTCCTATCTTTCTCCATTTAAAAACCCTCAGGTCTTCAGAAATTCTTCCTTAGGATCTCATGGAGTGCTGGACACTGCTTCTGAAGTATTCAAGTACCTTCTGACATCTTCTGGCAGAAACACATTCCAATACAGCATGCCTTTCCCCCACCCCAGTGCTCAAAGATCTCAAGTTAAGGTAACTCCTCAACAACAGAAAATAGCTACCTACTTAGTTGCTAGTGCAACTTTGTTAAAATTAGTATTTAAGGTCATCCTAGGACTTCTTAAGCCACAAGAGAGTTCCACTGGGGTAAAAAAACCCCAAAATTAGCTACAGGGACATATTTTAATACTTAAGCATTTCACTTTTTCTCTCTAAGTTTGTTAAATGAATTTTACAGTGAAAAGAAGTGGCAAAGATGGCTTCATCCTTATTTTGCATCCATTACCCCTAAGGCAGCTGAAATAATTTTGATTCCAAATATAAGTCAGGGTAGTTTGAAGGCTGGTTGCCCAGGACGTTGCACAGGTACAATAATGTTTTTAAATGGCAGTATATCAAATAGCAATTAAATAAAAGCTAGTAGGAGGTCACAAATTCATCCATTTTTATTATGTAAATTCAGGAAACCAGAAGGCATGATGTAACAAGAAAGAAGGAAAGAGGAAGTTCAGAAGAGTCATCAGTGCCTTAAAAAATCATAAAGTACAAAAGCATTCTCATTGAAGGTGAAGAACAGAAGCGTAGAAAGAGATTAATGGGCAAAATCATGAGCTCTTTAGTTAGCTGACACTCAGCAAGCATACAGAGAGTGAGAACAAGATCAAATAACTAAGAATGAAAATAAAAGAATAACACAAGCATATAAGGACACAAACCAAAACACAACTACCAAGGGACACACAAGTTGAAACCATAATCTTGTTTGATACTTCCATAATAAAAGAAAACTGTTAGTTGGCAGCAAGCTTTCAACAAATGCAACCAAGAAGGCTAAAAGCGTTAATAGGTCTGTTTTATGCATTAGTCTTTACTATGCTCTAGCAACGTATACTTAATGTAAATGAGACAGGCTGGAAAACAACTTTTATGCTAAGGACATACATAACTTAGATGGTTTCATAGTAGCTGAGCTTCATGGAATCTGCTTTACAGTACTAAGAGAACTGGCTGATGCCAAAGAATGAGAGTGCAGAGCTGCAGGAAAAAAATCTGGTGTTAACAATGGAACACAACATAGATACTACCTATCCGTATCACAATGTTGTCAGAAAAAAAAAGCAAACTTTACAGAGAAGCTTATAACCAGATTTGTAATGTGTAAGATACAAGAGATCATCCTTCTTCAGTTTGGCACTGATAAAACCACAGTTTAAGTACTACATCCATTCTAGGTATCATACTTCAAAAAAGATACTGACCAACTTGACGAAGACCAGAGGAGGCTAGCAAAACGTCTCAAAAGGACGATCTACACAGAAAAACTGAAGGAACTGGAGCAGTTTACTCTAGAGTTGAAGAGAGTAAGAAGGTGGTTTAAAAAACAGCTATAAAGACAATCATCTGTTCTCCAGGTCCATTTTGGGTAAAACAAGAAATAATGAGGTTAAATGACATCAGGGCTGATTCACACTAGGTATTAGAAAAACTTTTTTAGCAAGAATATTTTAATTTTGGAATATATTGCTTACAGTAGTTATGAAATCTCCATCACAGGAAAGAAAGTTAAAGAAATATGTGTCCAGAAGACACACAAAGAATTGATGCTGAGGTTTGGAGGCAAGCAGATGGAGCAAATGACCTCCTGAATTCTGCTCTAGTCCTCTCTTCTATTATTTATTTTTTGTGAACTTATATGACTTTTATTTTGTAAATATTACATGTTTTTCATTAGATACCTACTTCTCTAAAAAGAGATGATTGATCCATAATAGATAATAATATCATAGATACAGATAATAGATAACAAAATATACAGGCTTAAGGTTTCAATATCACATGTCCCATCCTAATTAAAACCCTTCCCAGTGAATACAAAGCTTTAAATTTTGAAACTATGATCTCAGTTTAGTAGGCTAGGAAAGAAAGATACAAAATTTCCTCTAGAGTAATCTCTGGAAAGGGTAAACACCATTAAAGCTTTTGCAGATGATCTGCCAGCAGACAGAAACGTTAGCTTTTCAGATAGCTGAGACTGTACCGGAGCCATACAGGGGACCTATGGAACATCCAACCTCGCACAGTCCACTTTATGGCACGCATTACCCTGTTCTTTTGCTTGAACCCTCTGACATCATATATGGCATAATTATGGCACTTTGACCGATCTTCCTCCAGCAAAGACCTGTATCAGAGTTTAGAATTGTCACAACTGACACTACAGAAAGGATAGTTTTATGAGAAAGGCACCATACCTGGACTCGGGATAGTAGTGGTCCTTGAGTCCTTTGACAAAATTCCTGCCTGCTACTGGACAGATGCCTTTTCCCAGTACCTTTGCTCCCCTCTTTCAACTGAAACCTAAAGGCATTACTGGAGTACAAGCATAAAAGTACTAATGAGACTATAAAGATGATTCCAAATGTGCTGCCCAATTTGTAGTAAAATGCACATACATGCATGGAAAAATATCAACATTACAATAAAGTTATAGTGCATTTCAGTTTCCTGAGAGAAAGCAAGATTAAACAAAATGAAAATTACACAGCTTTTGGCTCACAAAAAACCTTGATAAATATGGTATCTATTTGGAGTTTTTAAATTTATTTAATTTGTGTTTGGATTTAGAGTGAATGTGAAATATTGTTTTACTTTGCATGGCAATGTCAAGGACTTTTTCTTTTTGTTTAGACCTACGGCTGAAATTTATTTTGCAATAGTAAAAGTTCATTTTATTTACAGTATTAATTAAGTCTTGGATAGATACCTTAATGTGCATGTCTGTGATAGTATGCCTATGACTGAATAACAGCAAGGAAAATTGCTGTTTGTGGGCAGTTTTGTCATTGTTATGTATAATAATACCCTACTTTTGATTATGAGTATATATAATCTGAATGGCAGTTACGATATACTTGAAAAAATTAAGACCAAACACACCAAGTCAATATATTTTTAGAAAATACTGAACAAACAAAATAGTTTTATGTGATATCCAAAAGAAAGGTCAACTTATGGCAACCTTTATTGGTATACCAGAAATTATCTAATTAAAATACATCAACGGAATGAAAAAACTCCTAGAACAAAAACATTGTTTAAGTGGAATCCCAGCCCAAAATATTATTAAAATATTGTCATTTTCATAAAACAAGAAAGCCAAAATAAGTAGTAAAGTATAAACCAGAAATCTTCATTTACACCTTTGTGACTTTTTTATTTTCTGTTGAACTTGACTCTGTCAAATCGCAGACTATTTTGTAATTTTCTGCTGGAAAATATTTAAAAATTTCAATAAATTTTGATAAAGCTTAATGAAAGACTGAGTATTGCAGCATAATATGTATAATATGATTCAGCAAGGCAATTTTTCTATGCTAGTGAACCTCTAAACACTCAGTTTTGTCTTGGTTTAAATCCGAGTTCCAATTTTTCATTTTAGTTTACAAAACATACAAGCTGCAACTTGTTAAGAGATGAGTTATGGACAAGTATAACTGAGTTATGGAATAATTCCCTGCCCCATTTCCTGAATCTTCTGGCGTTCTTTGGCTACAGCCTGGCAGTACGTAAACCATACAGATTAATATAACTAAAGCCAGTGGAAAATCACAGGCATCACAATATCACAAAATCCCAAACACTCACATTGTACTAAAACCATGCACAGAAGTTGCACGGTTTTAGTTGCAGGTTAGTACCTTGACCCTGACCCTTCACAGTGGCAAAAGTGACATATATGTTATGACCCATACATAGTGAATTTAAATTGTCACCATATCTTATGAAATTGAAAAGAAATGAGTTTCCAAACAAAAGAATAAGTCTATTATTTTCTGAGTGAACCAGAAGGTTTTATTAGGCAACTGTTGATTCCCTCTTGAAAACTCTCCCAAGACGTGCATCCATTCTGTTAGCTTTCCTTTTCTGATTCATACTAATTGCGTTCTGCTATAGAGGAGGTAAGAGTCAATATAGTTCATGCGCAAACATATGAACTTTTACTTCATTGGACTAGGAACAGTAGAATGCTTTTCCCGGTAACTTCTCAAACCTCAAACTTGGAAAGAAGTGAAATGCTGACCCAAAAACCACAGAAAACTTGGCCAAGGTAATATATAATATCTTAACAGTGCAAGTTTATCTTTTTCTCATTTGTGAATTTTTCAGTTTAGGAGTGTATTTGTTCCCCAGTTGCATCTGGACAATTTTCTAAAGACAATGGACCACATTCTTTTCAATCCTAGAAAAATTTGGGGAGAAAAATGAAAAGACTGTTATGTGGACAACAAACCCACAATCCCATTGTGATTTCTAGATCAGATCACTGCAACAGATGTTAATTTGGGATTTAAGCTAATTGATCCATCAGCAACTACTGTTACTGCAAAATGTCACCATTCAAGAGAATGCGTGAGCACTGTGGTCATTCCGAATTTTAGCTCTGGCTTAGGTTTTAGTTACCACAGGCCACCTGTAGTACCTTTGGTAGCCGTATGGGAGTTCAGACTTCAGCTCATCTGGCAAAGTGGCTTGAGGTAACTGTATTTACAGAGTAAGTCTTAGATCGTCTCAAACTCACACCTTAGTCTCCCAATGACACTCCAGCATGAATGAACTCCGCTTCAGCAACCATCCTAGACTTCCTCTGCCTACCATGACAGGCTCTTTTAGCATATGCAAATTGCTTTATTTAATGCACAAACCATGATCTTCCACCATTCTTTGTAAGAGAAGCCACACTCCTTGGTACTGTCTTATCTCTCCAGCAGTACAAGCAGTACACTACCTTCAGCTGCCACTGTCACCAACACAGATGGAGTCCCTGAACAGATGATTTATGTCAGCATCCTTGATGACAGGACCATGTTTTTGAAAGTGACAGGCCACACATTTCTTCAGCCCCAATTGAAGGAATATTGATCACTTGTTTGTTTGGATCATGACATACTGAATCTCGATTGCTGTCCTGCCCTCTCCTCACTTTTAGAAGAGGTTGCTCTGGAGAACAGAAACTTACACACTTGGTAAGTCACACACAATAGGAGAGTTGTTCCATTCAATGCTCTCTGGTACTGAAACGCAACGCTTTCTGCATGTCTAGATCTGTGGCCAAAAGGTCAGACAAGTCCCTCTAGAAATGGTCACACTAACTTCTACCATCAAGTAACGAATCGTTTTGGGGTGGGAACTCCATTGCCACAGTAACTGTAACAGCAGTGAGCAACGTCACTATACATGTACTCAGCCCGCCTGATGAGTATCAGAAACAGGGCCAATACCACTCACAGCTTGACAAAACATCTTCAATTGTGAGGTTAAAGAAGATATTCATATTCCATCTTGCCACCTGCTCTAAAGGGATAGTAACTATGTATATAAAAAGACTAGCCTTTTTGTAATAACCCAGAGCCTGAAGGATCATCATGGACACTAAGATCGGATACAATGACTGTGTGCACCACACCCAAGTCATCAGCATTTGTGTCTTCTTCAGGCATAGAGGACATCAGTGCTGGTAGGATACCTCTACTGTTGGTAAGATGAAGCCTTCAGCTCTTGCAGGCTGACTAGAAAGCTATGTTCAGACATTTCATCCTGAGATGACTGATTTTATACAAGTATCTGGATACTCTGTGTCCTGAACAAGGCTGGCTGCAGACTTGAAAACCTCTGCAAGGCCAGCAAAGAGCCTTTTTATCAAGTTTAAGGGAATCAGGCCATGCATTCAGGACTAACTTTATTCAATCTAAAACTGCTGCAGTCCTATACTGTTCTGTTGCAAGCGGGCTATCTCCTTAAATCTAAGTATTTGAGCCCAGTCATCTGCAAACATTTTTTTATACAGGCTTCCACCTGACATTAGTCTTTATCCACTTTTTCCTCCCTTTCTGCCTTCAGTCTGGCTGAAGTCATGTATGATGCCATATGAACCACAAGCCTCTGAGACAAACTTACCCTACAGTAATCTTTCAATGGCCTTCAAAATGTCCCTTTGACATGAGCAGTGAACATCTAGGGCTTATAGTATCCTTGAGCTATGCTTCTCTGCCAATTCCCTCCCCTGCCATAAAGATGCCCTTTATGCCGCCTATGCACTCTCCCTCCTAAGATACCAACTAGCTAAAAGATACCAACTGAAGAAAAAATGTTTTTCAGGAAAACTGCTAAATATGACTAAATTTGTTCTGCAAGAAAAACAAGCAAACAAGCTCTCAGATGTAGTATGTGCCGGTACAGATAGGTGAGAACAGCTAGTTGGGCCAATATAGACTAAAGTAACTCAGAAGGCCAAAACAGAAACTTAAAAGTGATTCTTGGGTAAAGAGAACAAAAATGCTGTTTCTCATAGAACTGTGAGTAAGTTGGATTTATATGATGCCTCAAAGAAAGGACAGATCAATATTTTAGTGACCACAAGGCAGGTAAGGTCCTTTGCATCTGTGTAGAAATTACTGGATGTTTTACTTTGCTTTTCTGATTACTAAGACAACATCAGTCTCAGTCAGATGTCACAAAATCTCCACATTTCTGGTTTTTTGAACAGCTAACTCTTACAAATTCCTTCCAGATGTTTATTTACTCATGGTTTTCTCCAGAATCCAGATAGCCTCTCTCTTTGTTGACCAACATAATGTCAGAACTGTCCTAAAAATATGAGCATACTTTGCAGAGCTCCACAGACAGTGCAGCATATGGTGGTAAGAAGGTAAAGAGCTGTGAAAAGCCAGTAAGTCTGGTCTACCGAAACCCTTCTAAAGAATTAGAAGCAAGACAAACCTATAGGATGCTGATAAAATGCCTACTGTTTATGTAAACAAATCTCAAGCACAGCCACCAAGCTGGCTAGGCCAAAGTTAGAGCATAGGAATCTAGCAGATGCCCATCAATGAATTCTCCCATTAAATGAGGACTACCAATTAGTTTCTAAGGCTGTTACCAAAAGGCTGATCTTTACAAAGTACTCCAAGGAAAAAAGGCCAGAAAGCATGCGACCCCCTATTTCCAAATACATAAAGTATCTGGAATAAGCGCAGGCCTTCGAAAGATTACTTCACATTACAGTCACTGATGATTTCAAATGCAGAAGACTGGGTGGATGGGAATCATCTGTCTAAATCCACTTATCTACAGCCATCCGACATTCCTGATAATTAAGATCAAGTCACCTATAGCCATCCTACGCTCCTGTTAATTGAGATCAAGTCAACAATGAAGTTGAAAATATGATCCCTCTCACTCTGAATTAGATGCTTAAAATATCAGATGAATCACATCCTAATAGTGCCTATTTTTTTCACTGATCATAAAGGTAGCCTTGAATGCCCAGCTCAGCTACAAACACCTACTCTGTTTACATTTAGACCTAGGTGTCTTGAATCCAAATCTAAGTATTGCCTTTTATGTCTTGGCACTAGAACAAGGATACAGCCCTCTCTCTTTCCTTTGGCCACTTCATCTGTGGAAAATAAAGCATATATATTTTTAAAACGAACATGTAGAAATTAGCAGGAAATGAGGACTGAATGAGAAAAAGAAAAAGATCTAGGATGAAATTTAAAAAAAAAAAAACCAACCTAGACAAACAGCACTGCTGGTTTTTAACTTAACATTGATACTTGTAAATCCTGACTACAGACTTGGAGATATGACGTATGCTGCCTGTAATACAGATGTACTACCGACCTTGTGTGACAGTGTCAGACCTGCCTAAGCAATTTTGATTTTGCTTAGCATTTGGCTCACAAAAAGAATAAAAGCTTTAATGTTATTACAGCTATTTTATTTTATGGATCCAACTCATTTGGGAAACCAGTGGAAGTGAATCTGCGGAGAAAATTTAATGAGGTTGAACCAGGAAGGACCTGTGACTGTACAGACTACTGTAGAGCTAGCATGCTGCTGAAGTTTCATAAGCACTGAGCAGGCTGAAAAGACCGTGTAATTTGATACCAGCCAAAAAAAGATTTTGCAAGAAAAACAAAATGATACCAACAGTTTATGAAAAACTAAGAGAAAAATGTTCTTTGGAGAAATAAAACAAACTTAAAAACTGAGCTTAGTGAGAGTATAGGAAAAACAAATATAGATGAAGATATGGCTGAAGCACACGCTTCGGAAATAACTGCGTGCGTAGTAAGCTGTAATTAAATTGAGCCCAGATTCAATGTGGAACAATTAAAACCAATGAAAAATGCTGTTCTCACTTCTTAAAACTCTTGGTAGCTTTCAGACACAATCATGTTCTAATTCTTTAGGAAAGCCAACAATTTGATTATCTACTTCATGATTATAAAGCTGTAAGTCAGACTGATGTCAGAGGAACACTAGTTACGGTGTCAAAACCATAGCTCATTAATTTAATTACCTGTTTTTACAATAGAATACAATCCTGCAGAAAGAGGAGAATCAAACATCAGTTATTTTACATTATTTTCCTCAGCCCTTAATTTTTAACATACCATCTCTTCTTTCTCGTTTTTTTCTGAATTCCACTTTTTTTCTTTTTTTTTTTCATTTCTATTTTGTCTTTCATCTAATCAGCTATGAAACTCTTCAGAATGGGTGACCCTCAGAACATTAATTAAACCTCCACTACAGAAAAATTTATCAGAGTTGGTGTTAACAGTCAAAAATCAACTGGCTGTTACAAATTTTATATGTCTCTTGTGATGAGGAATGATTGTTTGTACAGTATTTTGAGAAGAGAGCTATGCAAGTGCTTCAGAGTTGCCAGTTATAATAATAATTTGCAAGTTCACCACTTGCCAATATTTCCTACCCAGTAAATTTATCATAAAAAGATTTCTTTTTCATGATCAGCACTGGCTAGGTTGTTAAAAAAATACATATCTTACCTACAAAATGCAGTTTTCCCATAATTTTATCCCTCTTTTTTCAGTAATCACATTCTTTACTGAAATTTAAAAAAAAAAAATTTAAAAATTGGCTAATACTGGAAGATGGGAACAAGAGATGTTCATGAACAGTGGAGAACAGAGTGATATGAAGAGATTACACGCCAAGGCTGACAGGTTAGCCAAACACGTGCCTAGAAATACTAGCAGGTGGCACATGATTATGCCTCATACATTTGGTATTTTCTGAAAAATAACAGTCTACCACTTAGCCAAACTACAGCAAAATTTATTTTTCATCTTGATCTTTCAGTTCAGTTGAATAAGCTCCTTCATATTACTCCACCATATACTTTCATAAGGGAAAAGATTTATTGTTAGATAGTCTACTAATAAGGTTAGCTAAATTATCTGCAAAGTTGGTCAGTCCTGAAAACACAGTGGCAAAATTATTTTATATATGAAAATACTTTATATGCACTTATATATTCTTATTTTGTGTTTAATAGCTAAAATATAATCTCATGCAAGTCTTGCTAATCTGATATTATAAAACAGTGAACTCTTATCCACAGATTGTGGAAAAAATTATAGGGTGTGCAATATATTTCCTACACAGATTAGATATTTTTTTGCTCCTGCTATTACATTCTAATATTTGCTTCTATTCCACATCCAGGGCCAGATTTCAAGATTACAGATAAATTTCATTAATAATTTTGCACACAAAATGATTTCTAAGTTTGTTACATATCTGACCAAATTCATAACTTCTATGTTAATCACCTAAGTATCCAATTATAGTTGCAAAGTTCTGTCCACCAGTAATTCTTTGTGGGAAAACGGAAGCAGAGTCAAGACACTGAGAGGTAGTTCCTCAGAATTTGTATCTGCAGTTCTCTGTGCAGTTTGTTGTTCAGGGATAACCATAAACACCAGAGATTTTAGACTTTTTCTATGACTACCACAAAACTTCTGAGCAGGATTACAATGTGTAAAATAAGTAAACAAAGAGTTGGTATTTTAGTGGGTAAACTGTAACACTATTTTTTATTGTCTTACAAAATTTAAAATTATTTTTTGTGTAGTTTCACTTTAAATGAATTAGGACTAAAAGACCCATTTTATTCCTTAGGCTAATATGTTCACGTCTCTTTTGAGGTCCTGCATTTTAGAATAAAACAGAATAACTTTTCTGGTAATCCCAAAATACAATCGATTTCTTAATCACTGCATAGTCATGAAGCAGATATAAATTTTTATAACAAGTACTAGTGTAATCTTAATAATTTGGAACATGTCCAATATTGTTATAACTTAAGAAAGGTATACTTTTCCATTACGCATCTAAAAAATACTGTCTCTCCTCTATTTCATAATAATTTTGAGAAAAAACTACAAGCCACATCAATGTCCTCACAAGTGCCATGAATTTATAATTGGTTCATATAAAAGAGTTGCTGTGTACACCACCTGTTAAACCACAGGAGTGTTGAGACTGCTACACAATTTTCATTTGCACAAGAAAGTAATATTTATTTTGAAAGGCTGGATGTTTTCTATTGCAAAATTTTATAAGGAAGATATCCATTTTTCAAATATCTAAAATCTTAGACCTCAGACATGACAAGTCTCATCTTAGAGATAAACTATGACTGACTTTATACTTATGCATAGTAGCGAAGTGTGCAAGCAGTTTTTGACTGCTTCCTCCTTCCCCTAAAAGTACAGAAACGTCACATTGCAAACCTTGCTTATAAAGTGCAAAAGAACTCCCCTCACACACACAACTGCCATTTAAGATTTGGTCCTCAAATGTTCTGAAACAAGCTCCCAGTCTCCATAATAGTTTGGACCTTCCTTGTCTGCATTCCTACCTTTCATGCATACACGGATTTCCTACACCCTGGTTTGCCCCAAGCCCCTAAATTCCAACCTCCAGATGTCTCCCTGTCTTTTCCTGGGGAATAAAACTACCCCATACTGTTTATCAACAATATCTACATGAACCTCTCATTTCAGATCCTGCATCTTAGCTCCTGGCAGAGCCTCCCTGCATCTTTTCACTGTCTATTTGACTTTCTGCATTTCTAACCTGTACCTTTCTTCCCCAAGAATGCTAGTGCCCTCCATGTACAAAGAGCTCAGCTGTGGATCCACTATTCCTTCCTGCAAGCCAACACACAGCTGCATTTCCCTAACTAATAAATTTGAGCTCCCTGAGAAGAGGAAATGCACTCTGCCTGTGGTGCAGCAGCCATGCTACATCCTCCTGGCTCAGCTCTGCTCACAATGCAAAGGCGAAGCAGAAGTGATGGTCAGTAGATCTTGCCCAGCCAATAGTCACTGCAACACGTGCACTGTGAAAACTAGACCTACAGCTTTGATCTCTTAAAACTTCCATTTCCTTGACCTAGTTGCCTAGAAATAAAGTAGGACTTTTAGAGGGAGTTGGAGAGAAAGAAAAGGGAAGAGGCAAAGGCCAGAAGGAATATTTCTGTTGCCATCTTTATGTAATATAAGCCCAACACAGAGGGGCCTCCTGCCAGCTACAGAAATATTGCTTGAACACAACACTCTTCCAAAGGTCCTGCCAAAATGCAGCTGTGGAGCAGACCTGAATACACCCAGTGTATTCCACAGTTCTTTCAACCTTTTCTTTGTCCGGTCAATGTGATTTCACTGAGGCATGCGACAGATGTCCTCCCTTCCCAACCATCCACTGCAATGCAGCACCAGCACACACAGGCACCCGGGAGCTGGTGATCAAGGCCATACTTGGGGCACATATAAATCAGACCCTTACAGGGAACCAAAACTGAGCAGCACAAGAGCTTAAGCAATTAAAGACTTATTCTGGAGATTAGAGTTATTCCTGGCGCAGTCACCAGCCCCAATTCATCTCTTAACATCTCAATTTTATCTTAAAACGGGCAATAATCAGTGCTCAACGCGGGCAGCACAATGCATTGTGCCCAGCCATCATCTTTTTTTTCCTCCTTTTTTTTTTTTTCAGGGAACAGCCCCAGCTCTGCCGTAAAGACTCTGCATTTCCACCTGATGTTCCCCATTTCAAGTAAACAGATCATTGTAAAATGTGACCCCTTCACCCTATTCCTAAAATTCTTCAAATGTAAAATGTAGCCCTTCCCCTAGAAATCTAATACTTCAGAAGCACTATTTTAATAAACAATGTGAAATTTGAAGCAGGCTCTCCTGAGTGAATCTCACTGTTACAAACATCAAGTGAGTGCTTCATTCCAATTTTATCTACTCTAGCCCCCAAAGATGCCTAACACAATGCCATCACCAAGCTCACTGATGTATCTTTACTGCCCATTCTTAAGCTGATGGGGAGACATGGCAACAGCACACATGCTCTATCTTCTGTTTCACAGCCCTGGGAAGCTTGAAGGTAGGACCAGGAGCCAGACCACAGAAGCAGCTGCTTCCCAGTGGAGCAATTCCAATATGGCTGCTCTTTCCCAGAAAGGAGGGGGAATAGAGAAGGGCGAAAAGTCAGAAGGGAACTTCCCCTGCACAGGAATTTTCTCTCCAGGAAGAGGTATAAAAATACATAGTCTACAGGCACAATTCACAGGATCTGGCAAGTTTGCTTTATACAGGAAGCAACCATCTTTTTAAGTTTTAATGACAATCTAACATTGGTATAAAAACTAGGTATTTTTCAGGTTTTATGGAAGCTTTGTGTTTGCAGATTGATCTTTTATAGAGTCTTGCTGAACTGTGATTCACATTTACTTTAGCAGACATTCAAAAAATGGTTGCACCTACAAATTATTATATTTTCTAACTTTGTATCTCAAACATCTATTATTTAAGGCATTTTATTAAATTTTTAAGATGTGCAAACAATGTATACAACCTTTGAAGACAAACAAGACCTCTGAAATTTGGGCTTCTATATAAATATGCTTGTAGATACTTAAATATTGCAGTCATAAATTTATTTTCTCTTATGTTGCATGTGTCATGAACACTTGCCTACATGAACAACAAGAATGCCAAAAAATCTCCTAAGTCTGGCCAGAAGCGCAGTATTTATACTTGAATTAAAATGAATTCCATGTGCAAGCTAAAGTAGCACTCCATCAATAAAAATTTCAACCACTGTCTGTGGTATGGCACTGAGGCATCTCTTTTCAGCTTTATCTGACACTAGGGATTTCTTGCTTTACGTAGCTAAGAATCAACAGAGAACTATTTTAAGTATATCTTCAAGTACTTTGTTTAATTTATATCTAATTTAAAGAACTATAGGAAGACTTGGGTGTGCATGAATACATAAACAAGTATACATTTGAATTTTCATAATAAAACTTCTTCATATGATAGAATTTTGTATTATAAACACTTCTTAACAGGTACTCAGAGTTTGATCAAAAATGCTTCCCTTTCTCTGTCTAGTTATAAGCCATTAAGTAATTTTGCTTGTTGACAGCTGGAAAAAAATATACTCATTTCTAAAACAAAGGGGCATGAAAAATGTATTTTCCTATTTGCCGTTCTCACTCTTCATTCAGAACAGTTTCATGTAAGTGTAGATACATTTCAGTATTTAATGAAGTCCAATACTAAAGTCTAAACATGACTACATGAAGGATCTAGGGAGGAAAGGGAGTTTGAGAATTATGTAACCAGGAGAGAAGCGCTTTGCCAGTAAAGAGGGTGGTCCATAGACAGGCCAATGAAAAGATTTCTAGGAGTTCATCAACAGTAATTAATTTCAAGTATCCTCTCCAGTAGGACCCTGGGTCTTTAGTAAAAAATAGCATGGTTATTTCTCTGAGCTCTGAGAAAGGTACAAAGAGATGGTCCATAAGACAGACTGAAACAAGCTATGAGTAGATTGAAAGACCTGAAAATACCACCTGCAAATAGAAACAATTGTATCATGCAAAATGTATATATAGTGTGTTTAGCATTAGCTGATAGCTGAGCAAGTTACATGCTGAATGTTACACTAGATTACACTTGCAAAGGGTTATTTTAGCATAGCCAAAATGACAAGGATATAGAGGTCTAACCTAAAAAATATAAGGCGAAGAAAATTGTAGAGAGACTTATATTATCCATGCTCTTCTGTGCCTCTTTGGCTACAACCAGTAGCGTATGTCCCACATACATGAACTGAGAAGAAGCAGCGTGAGGGCACTTAAAACTGTTTAAACGACTAAGTTACTCTTCTACAACGGTTAAAGGACTGGAAGGAGCCAAAGCTTTGCTTATTCCTCACAAGTATTTCTGCTGTACCAAATGCCAGCACCATCATTTTATCAGTCGGATGTGTATACTCTGTAGCTATACTCAAAAAACCAAACAAACCAGTGCTTTTATTAGTAACTTGCAGTACATAAATTCCAGTACAAACTTGTAAAGGAATTTCTCCTAAGGGAAAAACATAATTAGTTTTAGAGTTTTCCAGAATAGTAGAGGGTTGTTGGGTTTTTTACGTGTTTCAGACATACACAGAATTCTAAATATCTACATTTATAGGTTCCAAAAGATTTTCAACAAGTCTGTTGAAATAAACTTTTTTTTTGTTTTTAGAGGATGCCTGTTTATCATACATTTTCTTGTCCACTAACAGCATCCATCCAGACACAAGACCACGTTAGAATTACTTCAGTCATGCATTAATCACAGTTGACGAAAGACTTTAGGCAAGTATTCAGTTTTAATAAAAACTCTTGAAAGTTACTATCCACATAAAGAAATATCTTGGAAAGTTTCACCCAAAAAGCAAAACAGAAACCCAATAATTAATAAAGAAATTATACCATCTGAAGTTCTAAATAACACTGAACAGATGGTTAAATCTAAGGGTCTATATAAGCCAAAAATAGCAGATTAAAAAAAAAATGCAGGAGAAACGGGTTTGTGACAGGAAAGTCCACAGTTCCAGGATCTGAACATACTACATAGCAAGGTTATTCTAAAATATATGGAAGGTGGAAAGGATGAGGAGCTGGTCTGGTGTCCTGAGATGTAGAAGGTAAAGAGTAGCTGTTTTGTTTTTTTTTTAATAAAACTTCTGAACACTTCTTATTTACCTTTAAATATTTTGCAAGTTTCTGAATTCCCCAGTATTCTGATGGCAAATCGGTATTTCCTTCCTGACGACGTACAGGCTGTTCTTCATCTTCCTCAGTCTCTGAGGAACTTCCACTAACATCTTCAAACCTGCCTGATGTTTCCCTAAAAATAAATAAACAGCATCACCCATTTTAAACAGCTATAATCTAATATGAACAAGCACATTTTAAAAAGGTATGACAACACTGCCTAATAACAGAATTAGAAAAATATAACTGACATTGCCAAATACTAAGCATGGTAATAATTACTGTAGACAAGGAAAATAAAAATAAAAAAATTGAAGGAAGAAAAATAAGTAACCCGTACCATTTTGAAGTTTGTTGTATTTTAACAGATTCAGAAGAAATGCCACTGGCTTTCTTTTTGATTTTCAGAGACACAGTACTACTTCTCCCTTCTTCTCCAGTATCTTTTTTGGCGGTCTTGTCACTAAAATATTTGGTTTTATTTAAAAAAAATTATTATATATACACATAGAACTAAAAAGCTATGGTTGGACACACATTATGTCAGTACATATGAGCTTATGAACCTACTCAATAAACTTCATTAAACAGAAACTATGCTCTGTCTTAAGTGACTAATTTTGCTTTAATAAAATAGCGGAATATTAGAAAAATTAGATTATGCTGACCTGTATGTGATACAAGAACAAAGAATGACTACATGCAGACAGACCACAGGTCCATTTATCCTAGGATACCATCTCCAACCATGACCAATAGCAGCTATCTAGGCAACAGCAGAAGAACAATGGAAGAACATGGAAATTACTTTTTCCAGAATATTCTTCACCAAGTTGTGATTCAGGGAATTCCTGATCATCCTTGCATTAGCAGTTTTGGACAGATTTTTCTTCCATGAATGTGTCTGGTTGCTTTTTGAACTCACATAAACAAATGGCCTCTACCATCCTGTGGCAAAGAATTTCAGAGCTTAGCCATGTGTTGTGTGAAGAAGTCTCTGCCTTTGTTGTGAACTGGTCTCACTGGCTCATTTTCATTTGATGCCCTTTATTCTTGTGTGGGGACAGTGACTATCTGTTCCCTATTTACCATCTCCAGTAATGATATTTTTTTGTATCTGTCTTATTGTCCCCTAGTCATCTTTCTTCTAGGCAGAAGAGTTCTGGTCTGCCTAATTCTTCCACACACTAAGCTGTTCCACAGCTTTGATCATGCTGAAGACAATATATCTTGCCTTCCTCATATTCCAAGAAGACTCCTAGGCCTAGCTGTGCACAATCTCTGATGCTTTTTTGTCCCTAATTTACAATGTTGTGAAAATAAAATGTCCTTTCGAGCCTGGGCTGATTATACTATCACAGTCACAACAATAAAAGAGAATACTACTCATGATTACAGCCAGTTTCACTACATCCAGACTCTAACAATGACTGTCGAAAAACATAAGTTCTTGTCTCTGGAAAACCACATTATTTTTAAGTAATGACTGTAGGTCACATCCAAAAACTCTTAAAATGTTTCTTGTAACACGACAAATTGGCAGACTTGAGAAGATACCAACTTTTTTGTGTAGGATGGCAATCAAAGCCTTTCCTTCAGATACTCTTCTTCCTCCATTACTACAAAATCAGGAAACATGAAATCAGAATGGAGTTCTGATTTCAGAAGACAAATCCAACAATATCCAATATACGTATAGTCTATTTTTGGGTGTCCAAACTTTGAGATAATCTCATTAGTGAAGACTGTTGCTAAGCAGAGCTAGAAAAGTGGCTCATATAATATGAAATAGTTAAAAATTGGTAGTATAAATAAGAGTAATCCTGATTTTCCATCCCAGATCTCTTTTGCCTCCCTCAGAAAGTGTGGTTTAGATTAGATTGTCTATGCTGTCTTGCTTTCAAGGGCATTTTATACCAAAAGTATGATAATGTCACAGTCCTGCAGGACCAGTACTGCAGATGGTTGCAAGATATTTCTCTGCCTTGCTGTGGAAGTCATCATCAAAGTTGTTGCATGATAGAAGAAAACTGAGAAGTCTCTCTGGTAGACCACACTCTCTTTTAGAAATTAACATGTAGTAAATTTTGGTTTATTGCTCCTAACTTAAGATAATAATCCAAACCTGTAACATGCAG
Source organism: Burhinus bistriatus (assembly GCA_013397275.1). Lineage (NCBI taxonomy): Eukaryota > Metazoa > Chordata > Aves > Charadriiformes > Burhinidae > Burhinus > Burhinus bistriatus. The sequence goes on along the minus strand of VYXH01002848.1, from coordinate 1,131,556 downwards.
TCCGATCATTAGCACAGTTTAGAGATCTATAGGAAAATTCAATTATAAAGATAACTACTTATCTGTGGGAAGCAGAAAGTCCAGTATTCTTCCATTTCATAGATGGTTCTAATTTTTTCTTCTCAATGGGTCTCCTTCTTGCTGCAGAACTTTTCACTTTCTCACATACATTCTTTTCTGTAAAATCATAAGGGTTCTGGGATTGGCCAGAGACCTGAGCATCAACTACTTCCATACGCTGATAATTCTTCTCATGTGTTGGTTCCTTAAAAAAACTATATTCCTAATAAAAAAAGGAGACATGGTTTGTCAGTCCTATTGCTGTATGAATAATGTATATTAAAACAGTAAGTTATAAGCACAATTCAGGATGCTGTGCTTAAAAATTGTGTGTATTAAGGATAAAATCAGATTGCCTTTGAAAGAATGAAAGATTGAAACATTAATCTGGAAAGTAGATGTTACTGTATGCAAACTAAAGTTTTTGAAATAAATGAACTAGCTAAATTTGGGACTTCCTGAACATACTTGAATGTTGGGTGTTGTTTAATTTCTAATATGTTAAATAATTTGTGACACAAGCACTTTTGTAGAACCTAACTCCAAATGAGTTTTAAGATCTAGCATTGCAAAGTCTGTCATTCTGACTTCAATGGATCATTTATATAAAAACTATTTCCCTGCATAATGGATTCACAAAAAATTCGCCCCCCAAAATAATGAACATAAAACTGAAAATAGGCTATGATAAACTGCTAGACTTCAGTTCCAAATAATTTAATTTGATATAGTTTAGAATTAATATAAACACATTCCATTTCAGTTTTTTCATCGTCTGTCTCTCAGGACAAAACACTGTTGAACAAATCACACACAAGAATGGAGATGAGTGGCACCTACCAATCCTTCAGCTGTCTGTGTCTAGTACCATGGCTGATCAAAAATATCCAGAACAGAAAGGACTCTTGTCAACTTTTATTCTCTATTGGAACATATTCAATTTTTACAGGAAAGACAGCATACGATCATTATTTATTATTATTATTGCAGCTGTCACTGCCAGATAGGTGAAGACATTCATTTATGTATCTGATGCAAGGCAGTTTTAAGGAGACTCTCACAGTCTGGTCTGTTTTTGACTAGTCCCTGATGTGAATTGGCTGTTCCAGGCTTGCTGACCCAACTGTCTAACCGTAAACTAACTCATGCTAATTCTCTCATTCTGAAAATGTATTCTAGACAAGACAATTTAACACATGATAAACTAGACAAATCACAGGGGAATTGATGCTGTAGCTTGACCAGCTAAGCACATGTTAAAATGTGTGTTTCCTACAGCACTATGTGCCAACACAGCAGTTCTAAATATTAGCTTAAACAAGGCCAAGAAGGTATTATAAAAGTTAATTGGGTTTGCAATATATGTGTACGTAATGAGCTTTTTGAAGCTCTCCTCTCCTCAGAAAATAAATCAAAACTATTTCCAGTCATAATTTATTTCATGTAGGCAACCTTGGAAATACAGCTTTTCTCTGCTTTTCAGAGTTCTAGAGTAGAGAAGATTTTCCCTCAGATACATATGCTCTGCAGCTCTACAGTATTAACTTGTTTAAATTCTAGTCTTCAGCAAGGCATATGATATGATATTCCTAAACCATTAAAATGGTATAATTTATACTCTCCAGTATAAACTTTTTTACACAGTCAGGGAATACTAAGTAATCTATATGACAACTGAAGAAAAATAAGATAAATTCCATTTATAAACCCACATTTCTTGAATAGCTACAGTAACTTTATAAGAGCAGAAAACCAGTAAAGAAAGGTATATTATCGCTATTATCAATATTAACATTAAACTATATTAACATTTAGGAATAGAACTGTAAAAAAATATTAAAATATTACCATATTTTACCTTTCATGACCATCAAATGTAGCCAAATCACTTTGAAAATATATTAAACCAGTAATTATATCTAAAACATTCGTATACTGTGACATTTATGAAATATAAACCAATATGTAGATGTAACATTAAAAAAATACTTGCCTATGGGATAAATAAAACACATTTTGGAACTTACTGCACTTTCAAACAGAACAACTTAAAAATTTAATTCCATTACTGTTGATATAAACTACTGTATTTATGTGTACAGCTTGAAATACTCTGTTCTTTCAGAACTGTCAAATATCTATATCTAAAAAAAATAAATATCAGCCCTACATCCCGGAAAATCAGAGCTAAAGGATAAGAAAATTTCCCTGTTAATGATTTCCTTCTTGCAATAACTAAAATTGCATATAAATAACCACAATAGAACTTTTGACAGGTTTTAGCTTATAATGAATTTTACTACTGAGTTATTAATCTGTTATAAGCACATTAGAAATATGAAAAAAGAGTTTTTATCAGGAATGATGAAACAACTAAAATTGCAGTGGCACCATGTAATTCTAGCTAATATAGGACTCTAAATAAAAGCCAAAATACTTGCATTTTACAGTGGCTGAAGCAACATAGTGCGTAAACTGCATGCTTAACTCTCAGCTCTGATATTTAAATCAGGCAGTTCTCGTAAAAAAGTTGGGCTATTGTTTATATTTGCTTTACAAAGAATTAAGATAAAAATTTAAGTGGTTTTGATCACAGAAAAATATTGTCATAAAAAGTTGATCTTTTCCAGAAGGATATCATATTTTCCTGCTTTAACATTTCCAGTGCTCCATAAAGAATAACACCAGAGGATGGGCAAAACTTTTTATGCAAAATTAGAAGCTGACCTCACATGCTGGATCAAGCCTCATAATACGGTATGATAGAACGGTATGTAAAATAATGTATTATTTGCTATTTACGAAAGGAACATATTTAGTAGACATCGAAACAAATCCAAAGAAAAATAATAAATCCATTTCAGAGTCTTTAAAATTCTTCATTTAATCACAGATTTATCTCTGATAAAGAACATAAATGTTCAGTCAGGTTTATAATGTAATTCTTACCAATGTATGTTTCTACAAATCTACACGCAGTATCAGTAAATACATACCTGTTTAGCCATATTTTCTACAAACCTAGGTGATCTCTCCCTTAAAAATGTGACAATGTCTTTATATACATCACTTTTTCTTTCATAGTCAATGTCATCTTTACCCTTTACCTGACCCTTAAAAAAAGAATAGATTTAAATTATTAATAGTATTGCCTCACACAGGTAATTTAATCTGCATCATAAAATAGTGCACAGAGGTCATACTGTAATGAAATAGGTACAAAAGTCTCATGCTCAGCTGAGTCCACCAAACTTCAATAATGCTTTGTAAAGATGCATGGATCATCTCCATGGATCCCAACAGATAATCAAGATCTTACATAGAATTCTGCAAGTAATTATTAGAAGTTAACTGTGTGTAGTTCCACTGAAAAGAATTTATGGCTTATGGCAAACAACCAAGTAAATAAGAGCTTGCAGTGCAGTATGGCAGATGTCTAGAAGTATCAGAAAATAACGTGACCTGATTAGCCTAAGCTTCATGAGCTTCATCCATTAAAAATACACTAAGACAAAATTTCCCTGGATTTTTTAACTCTTAGGAAATAAATTTGTGGAGTTATGCCTGACAGACATCAGTCTCTCTTCAAAATGAATGTAAGAGCTCTGATTACTGCTTAACACACCTAAGGGACTACTATGCCTAAATAAAACCTATCTGTAAGGAAAGAGGTAACCAAAATGAAAAGGCGAAGAAAGGAGATAAATAATTTCTAAAAAGCTTCCACTTGAAGGAGAAAGAACTGCTTATCATTTATAAAAAGACAAAAGCAAGCTATATTAGCCACACAAAATGATATTACAACTCAGATCAAGAGCAATGAGGCATTAGACAGGCAGCTAGTCCCACAGTCCCTTTAGATAGGAATAGGGTGAAGGACTGTTAGGGCACGTTTAAAGACTAAACAAACACTGCTAGCAAAAAGTGCAGCATACACTCCTAGTATAAAACTTACAGAAAAAGCATTCAAAACATATGGGAAAACTAGCATACATTTATTACTGTGTCTTCTTCTGTACCAATAAACTAACTCTGCAGGTCTCACAGCCTCAACACCACTACTCTAAACGTGACAGATTTTTGATTTTAGCACATAAAAATATTCATTAGTGCATGGAATCCTTTATTATTACTTACTCCATTTAAAAACACTCCTGCTGTGCTGCAAGTGATATACATAGGATCAGTGTCATGTGGTTTGATGACTAAATAACAAATTTCTCCATGCACTTGTCTCCAGGGAGGAGCTCGGCATCCATTAGAGAACGTGTAATCTGTAACCAATTAGCATCAGTGTTTTCATCCAGTTTTAAAGTATTTTTTAATAGTTATGCTTGATGATTAATATAACATGTATACAAATAAAATTCCCCAAACAATACCTTACTCTTCAGAATTCGTACTCAGTTAGGAATTAACCATGCAAAGTTCTGTGTCTCATGGCCCAATCCAACTAAGAACTGCACTGTGCTTAGTACTTTTCAGGATCAGGGACTCAATTTACTTCCTCTACTTCCACTGAAGAAATTTCAGATTGGAGAGTATTTCTATAACTAAAGGCTGAAGAACAGCATTCCATATCTGAAAATACATTTTCTTTTACTTTAGAACCTTAAAGTAGAAATAACACTTGAAATTCATTACTGAAATTCATTTAGCAAATTTCACACAGAAGTCAAGTACTTTAATAAGGATATATATAAACATGATATGATCAGATCTGGACCTGATGTATATTCCAGTGATTCCAGTACTGTATTTTCTCCTTTCCCAGAGAAATGCTTGAGAAGATTCACTTCATTATTTATAGCAGCTGGATTTAGTCTTATGTCTCTGCAATTAATAGAAAATAGTCTAAAATGTATTCATCAAAAGGATGTACTCAGAGAAATGAAGAGAGAATATTACATGATTTTTTTCTTTTCATTAAGTCTTAATAGTAGCAACAAAAACCTGGAAATGGGTCATCTTCCATTGTTTTTCTTAATTTTATCTATTAGTTTAGTGAAATTTTAGTTCCATAGCTAATAGGAAGTCCTTCTAACTATGAAACAGACTCCATGTAATACTTAATATGCTTCCATGAAGAAATAAACATTTCCTTGAAAATATTTAACTGTAACTTTGTTGTTTGTACAAATGACTTCAATTTGCTGCCAAAATGCAAAACATATGCAATAAAAAACCCACAATCATGGGCACACGCTTGCATACCCACACCTACAGCAAAATCTTCAGAAAAAAATATTTTTTCAATAACTTAGTGAACAGTGAAAGTTATTTCAATAAATTTCTTTATGTCACACCAAAAGCATATGTTGTGGGTTGAAACCAATCTGATTTAACAATAAAACAAAAAAATGCACTGGCTGACATACTTAGCTTCCATTTGAAAAGCACTTACTGTGAAATATGTTTCAAAGAACTATTAAGCAGTTGTAAATCCAGATGATGAAGAAGAAGATTGATTTTCATTTTCATCTCTGTTTGAGGGTCATCATCTTTTTTCACTTTGTCAAGTAAATGCAACATGGACGTATCTTCTCCTTCAAAAGTCCCATATTCAGGGCCAAGAATTTTCACTATAGGATCTCTGTTAGCTGTAAACATGAAACAAAAACATATAATGTGATACAATGTTAAAAATGATTAGGCAAGACAAACACTTTTTATCTCAAATGCTGAATAATTTTGATGTATTAATTTACAATAAGAACTTTAATAATGTGCACAGTTATTCATCAAATATTACTGTATGATGTATTCTTTCATATCCCTCTGTTGTAATTTGAAATGCACTTTTAAAAGTATAAAAATGTTAAGAACAAAAAGAAATTTTTCGTAACAAACAAAATTGCTTTTCACCATAACGATTAAGATTCATTCAACCAAGAGGTGAATGTTAATACTTCCCTTTATCAACAGCCCCCTTTCCAGAAAATATGCCCGGCTGATCACCAAAGCAGGAAATCAATGGTTTAACTCACTGAAAATTGATCATTTTGGAAATACGGTTTAGTGTTAAAGAACATCTTTATAGTTTTCTAGCAGCATTCCCGATGGTCCCATTACTTCCTCAGCTATGCCAGCTGTTCTTTTTGGTAAACAGTGACATAACTGCATGTCAATGGGTTTTACAAAAACATTTTGCTTTGTTCCTGCAGATGAAGTCCCACGCATCTGTGAATGCCTCTGCATGATACCCTGTCCATGTTATTCTTCCCTATTATTCGTGGTTGATCACTGTCCGTGACAGGACCCTGGATTAGATAGATGGATCTGAAGTTTGATCCAGTATGAGCATTTATATTTTAGTATTGCAGATGCAATTTCTACTAATATTACCAAAGAATATTACTGATCTCTTCTACCTCCAATGAGAAGAGGAGGATATCCAGCTTAGCATAACAAGGGTCTTCTTGTCAGTTTGAAAATCTAGGACTTGAATATGACACAGTAAAAGTACTCATACCTGTATTTTAAAAGCCATTGTGAGAAGGACCTGGAAATGCTCACTGTGAACCTTGTGCAGGTAAGAACGTCTTAAGCATGTAAGTTTTTCTTTGGCTATTTTTTAAGGATTTAACATTTTAAAAGAGAATTAAACTAAAAACATAGGAAAAACTGCTATTAGCCTCCAATAAGACATTATTTTTCAGCAGTCTAAATGTACTGTCTCTTGCAATAGCTGGGGTATTACTCAGCATACATGAATTTGTATATGAGACACAACAGTTTCATTTTAACTTTAGTCCAGATTTCTCTGTTACTGATTTCTGTGAAAATAAAAGAAGAAATAGAAACTTCTTAAGTTCTGGATCAGCACCTTTAGCCACCTTCATGAATCAACACTTTCTCATATACTTAAAATGAAGGCATGCCTTTCTTTCTTCACATCTTATAATCATGAATTGAAGGAGAAGACATACTTAAGAGAGAGGAAAGATGAAGAAAAAGAGGAAAGGAAACCTTCAAGGCATGCTTGTGCTTCCTTTAACTTTTTTTCCATAGCAATTTGTAGCAAACGGGACAGCTGGTCAAAACTGCGAACTCTGATAGTTGATGCCGTGAGGAGAAGCAATGGTTGGCCATCTTTACCTTTGGCTTCAGACTGAACAGTTGTTCCACTAGAAAAATTAAATTATAACTTTTTAAAATAAGAACTTTAATAAACAGAAAATTTTAGAGAAGAATCTTGAATGTTATTCAAGCTTCACGATAAAACATATACAATTTCGTTAAACTTTATTTAAAGAAATTTCTTAAATTAAAATTAAAGAAATTAAATTTATTTAAACTGCATTTCAGACAATTTCCAAGGTAAACCAACTTAGTCACTGTAAATCAGCAGGTGGATGGGTCCAAAGGAGGCTGTGACCCTGCAGAGAGCCCGTGCTGGAGCAGGCTCCTGGCAGAACCTGTGACCCCGTGGAGAGGAGCCCGTGCTGGAGCAGGCTCCTGGCAGAACCTGTGACCCCGTGGAGAGGAGCCCATGCTGGAGCAGGTCTTCTGGCAGGACTTGTGACACTGTGGGGGACCCACACTGGAGCAGTCTGCTCCTGAAGGACTGCACCCTATGGAAAGGACCCATGCCAGAGCAGTTCATGAAGAACTGCAGCATGTAGGAGAACTGCAACCTGTATTGGAGAAGTTTGTGGAGGACTGTCTCCTGTGGGTGAAACCCCATGCTGGAGTAGGGTGAAGAGTGTGAGGAGGAAGGAGCATCAGAGACAATGCATAATGAACTGACCGCAACCATCATTCCCCTTCCCCCTGTGCCCCTCAGGCGGGAAGAGGTAGAGAAAATCGGGAGTGAAGTTGAGCTTGAGAAGAAGGGAGTGGTGGGAGGAAGGTGTTTTAAGATTTTCTTTTATTTCTCACTATTCTACTCTGACTTTTGATCGGCAATAAATTCATTTCCATGAATTTCCATTTCCATTTCCACGTCTGTTTTGCCCATGACAGTAACAGGTGAGTGATCTCCCTGTCCCTATCTCAACCCATTAGCCTTTCATCGCATTCTTCTCCCCGTTCAGTTGAGGAGGGAGAGTGATAGAACGGCTTGGTGGGCACTTGGTGGCCAGCCAAGGTGAACCCACCACACAGGAGCCACTCCTAACAATAACAGAAATCACAGCGTTAATCGCTGTTACATGTGTGCTGTAAAAAGTCTTAGGAATAGACAGTTCAAGTTGTATAAATCACTAACTAAACAGGTCTGTATCACAACCGAGATGGAATTACCTCAAACTCAAAAAACCCTACAAATTTTAACTCAATATTTTCAATATGTATCAGTAAAAACCCCACCCATTTCAGCCTCCCAAATACACTAAGGCTTTCTTTATGCTAAATGAACACAGCTTTGCCTAGTAGTTCACCTTCAACATTTCAGAACACGCTGCAGTTCATACTTACTTGATCTCATAACCCTCTCCAAATACTGAACAGCCCAATTGCGTTTTCCACTCAAGGGGCTCTCTGAAGACAAATGCGGCTTCCTGAGGATGTTTAGTGCTTAAGTCCTCTGCAAACTTAATAATTTGATTTAAAAGAGATTCGTTCAAAGGGGTGATTTCGAGTGTGCCAGTTCCAGAACCAGCCGCAGTCCACTGAGCTGCTCTTGCCAATGCTGCTCCCATGGCCTCGACTAGTATCAAAGTACACCTTAGCAAAGAAACATAGTCAGAGAAAAGACCAAACTGAGCCCTCAAATTATAAATGCAATACACTGTGGATGCTATAATTTGAAATAAACATATCTAGGAATGATTAGTCTTTTAACTCATTCAAATCCCCAAAGTAGGGAAGGGGGAATTGAAGAAGAGAACTCACTAATATTTTTAAAGAAATAGGGAAATCTGGTGGAAACACCGTTTTTTCTTTTCATCTTGATCAATTAATTCTGGTGCTATTTGAAACTTTGGGAGCTGAGAACACTAGGTCTCTGTTATGGCTGTAACAAAAGGCTCTCAGGTTCTCCTTGCAAAGTTGATGCCACTGTTACAAACCACATGTGCAGGGGAGCCAGACACATACAACCCCCAACAATGACACCCTGCACACGATTTTCTTTAAATGGAGGTAAAAGGGGGTGTCAGACCCGCCCGCGAAGCCTGGAGGGGCCGAGAGCCACCGAAGTGAGATGGTTGCGGGGAGGCCTCGCCCCTGAGGAGAGCCCGCAGCGCCCGGCATGGCGCCGGCCCACCTGCGCTCCGCGGCGTGCCCGCGGCAGAGGCGGGGCAGGGCTGCTGTAGGAGGCGGGAGAGATCCTGGAGCCCGGCGGCAGTGTGGAGCCCCCCAGGCACGCAAAGACCCGGGCGGATGGACACCCCTCACCGCTCCCCCCCATACCTTGCCCCGAGAGAGCTGCGCCGGACCCTGTCATCGCCGCTGGGGCCGAGGCCGAGGCCGGCGGCGTTGCTATGGGGACGGGGCCCGGCGGCAGCCGTTACCGGGGGAAGCGGGTAAACACAAGCGACGCCCGGCGGCGGGGGAGGGCCGTTGTCCCCGGGCTGCCGCCTCCTTGGACGCGCAGCCTGGTGCGGCGGCTGCGGGTGCAGGCCGTGGAGGTGTGCCCCGGAGGGCGGTACCCCGTGAGGGGAACCCCGGAGAGCAGGGGGAGCCCTTGCTGCTGCGACCACTGTCCACGGTGTCCTTCAAAGTCCGGTGGGGCTGAGGTAGGGGCACCTTAACAGGGCTCGCACTGTGTGAAACGCACGTTTCTGACTCGGGAAGGGAGGCTGGGAGCCAACCGAGGCCTGTGGGAGTTGGTGCTGCTCGAGAGGCTTGTGGGCAGGGTGGGCTGGCGGTGGCCGGTGGAGGGAGTGAAGCTGCGGCTTCTCAATAGAAGGTAAGAGGGGCTGTATGGTTTTGGTGTGGAATTAATGTAGTTGATTTGAGTTACTTTCTACCAGACTTTAAATGAAGACCGCTGAATACTTTTTAGCTTGAATTTTAGCCAGTATAGCTTAAACCTCTTGCTTTCAGTCATCACAAGAAAACAACTTCAATTAATAAGGTTAACGTTGGCCACTTTTAGTTCTTGAGGCATTGTGACAGATGATGCTTGAAATGCTTTTTGTTAAAGAAAATTTAATATGAAATTAGTGTTTCTTGAAAAAAGTAAAGGAAATATGTATGGACAGTGCCAATGAATAAAGTCCTTTCATATACTGAGGGCAACACAACACTATAAACATGCAAATAAAGCACCCCAAACACCAAATGGAAATTAGTATTATTTCCCCAGTCATTTTCTTAGTCCATAATGTGAATGAGCTATCACTCTGGATAAATTTTTAAGTTACAAAGCTGCTACTGCTCTCCCACCTGCCTGTCTCCTCTTTTGTACCACTGGGCAGATAAAAACTCTTTTCCACAACTTCCCTTCCCATCTGTAAATCCCGCCCACCTCCCCACCCCCCGGGTTTCATTATCTGGGTCTGCTGAAATACCTATCAGATGATAAAAATGGGCTTAGATTTGACTGAGGAAGGAATGGTTACCTGTTGCACACTAGCTGAAGTTAGGAAGCTATGTTCAGCTTTTGAGTGTATGTGTCCTTCTGCAGGCTTATAAAAATGATCTTTTCAAGGACAGTCCAACAGAAGCAACCAGCTGTCCCAACAACGTAGAGTTAACGTAGCCAAGAGTTATTTTACCAACTTAAGAGTTCAGCTGGGTAAGAAACCTCTAATAACGAGGAAGGTCATGGAATGTATGTGGGATATATCTCAAAGAATAACAGTGTGGGATTAAGACATTTTTTTCATTGAGATGATTGTCCATATACATTTTACTTACTGAAACTTTCAAGCAGTAACTACACATAAGTACATGTAGTCTGCACAATAATGACTTAAGAATAGCATTGGCTTTTCTTGTTTCACTGCATAACTTTGAGAAGACAGAAAATGAATCATTTGATGAAATGAAAATGAAAGAGCATTTTTAGTAAAAAGCCTAGGTAAAGACTTAATGCAATTTCTTTTCTTTATGGAATACCATGTATGAAGGCATTTCCAGAAAGGATTAAACTTCTTTTTACTGAAATAATGGCCATTAAAAAGTTGAAATTGTTGTGCAGAAGGTGGAAACAGCAAAATGTGAAAGGGAGTAAAAGTATCTCCACCATGGGTGGAGGGGAGTGAAGACACTGAGTTTTCACACAGAGCTGAGTATTTTAAGCAAGAAGTCGGTGGAGTAAGAAATAGAATTCCTAAATGAGATCACTCTGTTCCACTGAACAGCAAGATGGAAAGATATTTCAGTGGCGAAGATAAATGGCATGATTTGCCCTCAAAGAGTATGCATCTCCAAAGAGTATGCATCTCCAAAGAGTATGAAGCTCCATAAAAGGAGCTTCACTAACTAGCTTAGGTTTAGTTACCAGTGGAACTTCCTGTGCGGACAGAAAAGTCAAAAAATGAAAAAGCAGAACAGTTCCTGCAAGCCAGCAGCGAGGAATGCTGCTGGGATCTGGTATTAGAAGCTAAAGGGTTATGGATGGCCTAGAGGTTGGAGGTACCTTTGCCCTTTCTTCTTTGGGGTGGACAACTACTGAGTTTGTAGCTCAGCTGTACTCACAAGAGTGCTCTAACTCTTCTGAAGACTAGAAACCATCTGATTTAATTTTTAATCTCAATTTGTATGACTCGTTTGTGTTTATTTGTTCTTACACCAACACTGGTCCTTTATTTTCAATGGCTACTTTTCCTCCTTAGATTTTACATCCAGTTTCTGAGTTAGAGTATTTTCTCTTAGACTTCACTTTGCTAGGCTAAACAAGTTTAGTTCCTCTAGTCTCAGCCTGCAAGTTCTTCATTTCTCTTACCATTTTACTATCCCTTATTTGCCTGTGTTCCAGTCTGAGCTTGTTTTTCTTAAATAGATTTGTCACCATTTCTAGGGACATTTCACCAGGACCCTTTACAATAGCATTAGTAGTCTTCATCTCTTTTGGAAGTTCCTCAACTACTACGTTCTGGGATTATATTTGTTTTTCAGATCATATTAGGGATTGTTGTCACCTTGTGGTTGAATAAGACAACCAATTTTTAATCCATTACTTTTATATTCAGCTGATGAGTTTGTAGCTTTCTGAAGAATTTAACCATACGGTATTGCAGTTTGCCCTTATAAAATCCAATTCCATTTCTAAAGAAAAAAACAAAATCTTTCTAGCACACAGTCTTTATGTTTTGGTCCCCATCCTCTTCCTCTTTTCAAAGTAATTTTTGAACCTGGTAGCAAATTTGAACCATATTTCACAGAGGGTTGTGGTCTTGGAAACAATTGAGCTCCTACAAGTTTTGTAAAACTTGAAGTAGCTGAGTGGAAGGGAAATGAAAATTAATGCCCTTGCTCAGGTAAAGGCAGGCATATGAACCGCAGATGATGATCTGTAGCAACCAGCCAGCCAAGTGTTTTGTTCATACCATGCTGGGTGATTAAAACATGAGTAACCTCAGCCTTTCCCAGTGGGTGTTTTGTGGAGAAGGTGGACAGCAGAAGATAAGGGGACAAAGCACATAATTCTCTAAGAAATCAGATCTCATTGCTTTTGCTGCTCGTGAACTCTTTCCTTGACCTTCAAGTCGAATGAGAAGGTTAGGGAGCCTAGGGCAGAGTTTGTGAGTGCATGGGCTTCCGGGTGGTACCTGTTCATGCTCTGCCGTGCCTGCCTTACACCTCGCTGAGTTCTGGGAACTGCATTCTTCAGTGCCAAAACTCTTCACTCATTTCGCTATGTGATATGAGCTCTTTCTGTTCCTGCTGTCTGCTCGTAGTCTCTGTGCTCTGTAGTCCTTTGCAAGTCATTACTGCAGTTATTGCATTGGTAGTTAAGCTTTGGGTGATTCCCTTGTTTGTGTTCAGGCTTGTCTTGCTGGATGACAAGAAGTCATGTCTTCTTATATCAGCTATCGCTAAAACATAAGCACTTAGGAACTCCCTCACTTAGCCAGACTGAAGGATATTTAATACCACCTTTTGCTTTTACCAGATCTGATTGATCAATGCTATTAATACCTCCTAGCACGAGTATAAATGGATATCTTAGAAAATTTTGTCTGAAAGCTGAAGTGTTAAGTAATCACTTCAAGAATTATGGAAGTATTCTCTTGGTGACTCAAAATCAGTGTGCAAAAACTTCCAGGCAATACAGTCATAATTTACTCTGAAAAGCAGCTTTCTCAGGAACTGGGTCCACCCAGAGATGGCATTTGCACCATGTTTATCTAATTCTATAAATTAGTAGTAGTACATTTATGTTATTTTTACATTTTTAATGTAAAAGACATTTTATAAAACCGTAGGTGAAATGTTTGCCTGACTGTAGTCAAAGATGAGATCATTTGTTACTGGCACAAATAAATGGGGAATATGAAGAATTTGTTATCATGGAGAGAAGGGCAATTGGAAATTTTTTTTACAATCTCAAAGTTGCAGCCAGAATATGTAAGCAATTTTTCTTGTATATTTTTCCTCATATTATTGTAGAATAGCATGTAGATTATTACTGTTAAAGTAGAACAGTAATACAAGTTGTAAAAAACAGTTGTAGAGGCTTACATAAAATAAAAAAGCCATTGAAGGTAAATAATACCAGCTATTACTTCTGTTAAATAGCAGTTTAGCTGATCAGCTTCATGGGCAGTTTGTCAGACAAGTTGAAAATCAGGAGAAAACAAGATAATATTTGTTGTTTTCCTTTTATTGTTCGTTAGCTTGCTTTTGTTGTAAAATTTACATTTTTTTGGCATTCACAAAAGTCCAACTGTTTTGGTGAAAAGGGCTTAGCTAGAGATATAAAAAATCCAGTTGTGCTGCATTTATTTCATTTTGTATCAGTGCAAATGCAATATTTAGGTGCCCAGAGTTGTTAACGAACATTTTTATGCATCTTAAATTCTTGTAATCCATTGTTAGTTTGTGGTTGTTTTTTTAATTAGGGAGTAATGTTTTGTGGAAGGCAAGGTTTCGGCTCAAGAGGTGACCTACGTGAGAATGTAAAGAGAGGGAGAGGACACGATGAATCTGGTGATGCCTTGTCTTTAAGCACGATTTTATGGAAGACAGCGTTCAAAACCTAATCATTAGAAAGCAAATGACTACTCATTTTTCACTGAGTCTCTGATATCTGTGTTGTGATCTCCTACTTACCTCTTGTTTTCTGAGTAATTATGTGCTTCAAAAAATGCCAAATGATCTGAAGTGAGGTTTTTTTTGAAGAGTGGACATTGTGCAATACGCTGTCTTGAACCTAGAGGTTAAAAAACAGAAAAGACCATTTTTCAAATGAGACTCAACGCAAGTGACAGAGGTATGCAATGTTGTGCATCTGTCTGGCAAAGAGACAGTTACTTCAAAAATCTCCAAGGAAAATAAAGCAGGACCATATTATGGTTAATAAGTTATAGATTAGCAATATCTGGATAGTTATTTTGCGAACAATGACAATAACAGAGATTCTGCTGTTCTTTTTTAGAAATGGCTTCCAGATGGGAATCATGGTTTACAGTCCAAGACTGAATGTGATTTAATAAGTTTTTATCAGTAAAGAATATAATATTTCGGAATAAGAACTGTGTTACTAGACTGTGCTTCCCTCTATTTGTAGGTGGTTGTGTATTCCCTTTTGTTCATTTCTGTTTACTACTGCCCAGGTTTTTTGAATATTTCTGAGTATGATTTAGAAGAACTAATCAGTGTGATGTGAGAACCAGATAACGGTGATATGTCGTAATAATATTTGGAGAACCAGGTTAGAAGACTGTGATTTTAAAAGACGTAGTAAATTAATTCATATGTTTTCTTTGTAGCATCAGAACAAGGTATGGGTCAGGTTATCAGGGGCCTTAACATGGTGGGATATCATTTCAGTGAAACTTAGGCTGTTTTTCCTGGGTTTGTTATACTTTAGTGGGGGATAATTACATTCAAGGATTTTTCTTTTTAATTCCTACATTATCTTTCTGCATCTTCATCCTCAATTCCCTCTTCATGTAATATATTGTCTTGAAATTTCTGCTATTAATATATGTGTGTGTAATAACACTGAAAGAGAAAGCTTCACAGAAAGATATTCTGGAGTAGAGCTATTGAAGTATATGAATAAATTTTGAATTGTTTTAAAATGCTGACTTTTACAGGAGGAGTCACCAAAGTATTGACTCCATTAGCCACCTTAATTAGTTCATGTATTGGTGCAAACCCTTACACACAGAAAGGATTAATGGCTGATTATATTTCTGACTGATTCTTCCCTGCATAAAACATTTATATTTTGCTTATATTCAGGGAGAAAGAATATCTATATTTTGATGTTTATATAGAATGCTTTTTCTAGAACTAGTTAATTATTCTGACATTAAGAGTATATCAATTCAGTATTCACAGAAGCTACATAATGTCTTTTAAAACTTGTTCATTGGTTGGTTGAATTAGTTTTATGAGTGGATTAGAACTATAACTAGAAGTTAACACAGTTTCTGTACAACCATCAGAAAGATACAGAAGCCTTTTAAGGCTTCAATGTAAATCAGGCATTCTAATTTATATTATAAAAATTAATGGAACTTCCAACAGTGATATTTTCCTGCAAAGTAGTAGAGATTCAATTAAAACAAAACAAAACAAAATAAAAACAACAGAATATTTATCCAAAATAGCGTATGCCAAGTGGAATGGACAAAGTGGTAACCCTGCAAATTCAAGCACCTTACTCTAAGTCAGGGTTATCTAGAACCATTTTTCACCTTTGCAATTCAGAAAAGATTTTGACTGTCTGGCTAGTAAAACAAAAAAATGGAGAATTATTTTAAAATGTAGGAAGAAAAATTGCCAGCTGCACCTATTGTTAGTTATATATTTCGCCTGTGATGCTAGACGTTTGAAATAACTTCATATTAAAAGTAATACTGTCTTGTACCGCGACTGAAGACAGCATTTTTAGCTTTCAAACATAAACCCTTTGCAAGTGAATGCTACTGACATACCCAAATGCCTTTTGCTTTCCTAGTGTTTTCTAAAAATTGCGTCCTTTTTCAAGGGAAAAAAGGGAGAAAGGATTGGGCTGTTTGTTTTGGGGTGGGAGTGTGAAAGGGAGATTGTTTTAAAATTAGAAATAGAATGTCATAAGCAGTCTCCATTTAGGGATTTCTTTTCCTAGAGGAAAAATGAGAGAGGTATTGGTGGAAAGTATTTTGGACTGTAACTTGGTGATACTAATCAGGAAAGAGAGTCTGGCTGTTTCCTGAAGACTGGATTCTCACAGTAGGTGCTAACACAAACATGCAAAAGACACTAAATAGTTAAAGAGATTTTAAAATCCTTTTTTTTTCAGGTATTCAGCTTCCAGTTATTACTGTGATAGTCTCATTTCACTACTTCGGCAATCACCAACAGTAATTCTGGGTAATTCCCTGCATAGTTTTTATGAAAAGTAACATAAAAATAACAATAATAAAAATCCTAATTGTTTTTCCCCTGTTATATAATCAGAAAGAAAGCCAAGATTGCCATCAGGGCGTTTCTCTTCCTTGTAGGTCATTTTAAGGCAGAAATTCAAGCACCTTGGATCAATCACTGTTTTTTGAAGAGACTGCTTCTATCTTTTATGGTGGTACGGTAATATTATATGGGAAAATGTGAAATTGTGAGAGGAGTGGAGATCAGAATAAAGCCAAATCGCTACAGGGTTTCAGCAGCAACTGGCTGTAAAATTAATATGGAGCAACAGTTGGATGTTGCAAGGGTAAGCATTAATCCAGTGCCTGGTAGAAAAATAATTTATTTATCTAAATTTCTGTTTCATAGTGATTGTACTGTGTAAGCTATTAAACAAAACAAAAAGCAACTCTCCTTCAAGTCCATAGAATATATTTGATGATACTGACATCTTCACTCAACCTGGATGAAAGAGAAGTCCTGCGTGGATGAGAATAGGGATTATAGCTCCATTCCAAATCCATTTACAGTAGAACTTCAAACTGGGGAGGAAAGTTGCCTTTTTATCAAAATTATTTTTATGGAGAGAAGCTGAACTGCGTGTTACATAGACATGTCTTCTTGCATAGTGTACATTCTGATACAGTTAATTCAGCCAATTTTCTGGTATTATTCTCAAGATCTGTGCCATGGATATTAGAGTCCTCCATATGGGTACATTTTTCCTCTGATTTTTTCCATTTCTTCTTCTGGTAATAACTGTATAAAATCAAGTATTTTAGTTGAAATTTATAATCATTAAGGTTGTTCTGGAAGAGCTGAAGCTCTCCCACATTTTGGAAGTTAAGTTATTTTATTGCAGAAAGAGTTGTATCTAGCTGTTATATCTTCATTTATTTTTTAGCTCAAGCAGAGATGGAGATTAAAACTATTTTAAAAAAACTCTGAATGTAAAATTTGGGGGATGAAGCAGGCCACTTTTTAAAAATGCATGCACATGTGCTCTGTTTAGATTTGGGAAGAATAACACTGAATAGTTTGCACGTAATTTTTCCTGGAATATCAAGTTAGCATCTATTGCTTTTGTATTGAAAAGGTTGCTGATTATGATGCCATAGGCTGTCTTACTCGGTAGTCTGAAATTATTTCTCAGAGATGGAAGGGGATTGTGTCCCTGCTGGAAAATCATACCTGGCAAGACTTTAGTATCTGCTCCCATTGTCATCAATAGATTTCTGTTGTCGATTTCATGGGAGGAAAAATTTGGTCCATCAACAATACTGCCAGACAGCAGACAGTTAAACTTGATTTTACCAGACTCTATCAAAAAATCTAGTACCCATGACATTCTAAAACATAGTTTAGTTATATTAATGATATTTTTCTGCTGAGATCTCAATGTAAAGTTTATGATTTATTTTGATTTTGGCAAAGCCTTTCGGACTGGAAACAAGGATGGTCTTTGTGTGCCAGGGAGCAGAAGCGATTAGGCTTAAGATTCTGAAGAAATCTACTACCAATTAGCAGTTTACTATTGCTGTCAAGTAAATACAAGCATACGTAACCATGGTAAGCCAAAATGATATGCTTTAGTGATTCATTTATAATGGTATTTTATTCTTTTGACATTTTGGTTCAGTAACACTGCTAAATTTGAAGCAGTGACGTTTAAGAGTTAATAAAAGTTTTGTGCTGTTAAAATGAATAAGTGCAGAATAAAATTCAAGGATCCAAATCTGCAAATTTTTATGCAAGCAGTTCTGTGCATCTCCTACTAGATATGCTATACTGCACAATAAGTACAATGTAGAAATTGGTGCCAAAGCTGGCTCATGGACTGGAAGCAGACTAGCCTATTTGTGCAATGCTTTGCCAAAGCTAATTTACTTTGCTAAAAACCAGGGTCTATTAGACAGTGTGCAGCATTAAGCAATGTGGTTAAACTGCTTCCAGTTACCCAAGCTGGCTCCTTTTGAGCTGCTTTGGCTATATCTCCACAGCACTGTGTTGTGCAGCACAGAAACACCCTGACTAAAATTGATGTGTGTGAAATTTTATTTATGTAAGGAAGGACTGACGAATCGTACGCATCCTTTCTTCTCCAGAAATTCTGTCCTCAGATACACGCAGAATGTACAACTAACCATGTCTTCAAATAACTACAGTATAACTGTCATTGTATTTGACCTCAGAAATGTGATTCTCTGAGTAAACACAGAAAATGGAGGTACCGCAACTGATTATAATTAAATATAAGTGGCTAAGCACAGATCTGTGGTATAAATAGATGTGTTACAGCTGACAGTTAAAGTTTGAGTTCAGCTTACGTGTGAGCCTTTGCATTACTCATGTAAATCAGTGTTCTCACTTACAAGAGAAACCTCATAATTTACCACTAGCCATAAAGTATCCTCTCTGTAATCAATAGTGATTCCTATATGGAATTACTGTGCAGAGCAACCTTTCTTCCATCCATATCCTCAGCATGATTGCTGTATGGTTTGGCACCATGACAGAAAAATATCCAGTGAGCTCAGTAGTTTTCTGCGTGGAAGGACTTAGCTGTCCTAATTTGGTACAAAAATTCCATTCAGTTTAAAGTAAGCAAAACTGGAATTAAATACTCCAAATGGTGAAGGATTGAGTAGAATCTTCAGGGGGGAAAATTGTCTGCAATCTCACTGTATTGAGCCTTTACAAGTAATTCAGCTTAATTTTACTCTATATAGAAGTAGAATACAGTAATTAAAAATACTCGATGTTGTCTGCCATACTGATAACAGTAGAGGATGATCCGGTGATTTTTTTCCTCCCCACTTTTGGTGATAATTATATATGTTGCACTTGAAACTGAGAACAGACCATGTTCAAATGCATCTGAAAAGATTTTTCTGCTTTCTGATTATGTGAGCACACCTTGATGCAGATACAGACATGCTGTGCTCGGCTCTTCAGTTTGCCAAACAGGAATGCTGAGCACAGGGGTGTTTCTGAACCCCTCCAATCCTCTCAGGAGCCCAGGGGTGCATGTGTGGGTGCAGGGCTCTGAGGCACTCTCCCAAGGCACCTCATGGAGCCACAGTCCCTGTCCGGTGGGCTTCCCTTGTATAAAACAGGCTGAAGCTTAAAACAGTAAGGCAGTGACTCTGAAGCATGCAGGAACCTGAGTGCTCTGTAACTCAGCACTTTATTAGACAACCCCACAAGTTCACGGGCAATTGCCAAGTAGCCATAAGCCCAGGACATGAGCGAGATCCTTCCTGCAAGCAGCTGGTCGTGTCAGTAAGTGGTAGGTGTGCTCATGGCACCTGGATTGAAGTGAACCCCTCAGGGAACCGAGTGCAGACTTGTCTTTTAATGAGGTCAAAAGACGCTGTAGCAAGAGGTTCAGAGTTCACAGAAACCTAAGATTTGGCACTTAGGAGACTGACAGAACCAAAACAACGGAGCCAAGTGAATTCAGATTTTACAGTCAGTAAAACAGAGGTTTTCTGAATCGCTTTTGTGGATTTGGATTGCCTGAATTCCACTTTTGGTGCCTTGTGTGCATCCTGTGTGTATGACTCTGTGTTCCAACAAAAATATAGGCTACATCTCAAATAAACAAAATTTAGAAAATAATTGGTTTTCCATTCTAGTATCTGTTTGTGATTACTAAAGTAAAAAAAATCCTGTAATTTTCTAGTCACCTATGTAATTAACACCTCTGGTGGAACTGAGCGTACATTTCTAGTTACATAAAACAGACACTTCCGAATTTAATATTTTATAAAGCTGTGATTAATTCATAGGGGAACAGAAGAGTTTTCTAATAAAATAAGGTAAACATGCTAAAAAAAACAGGGCACTTTAAAAAAAAAAAATCATAGTTCTCCTTGGCATTGCATCACAGCATCAAGGAGCAACAAAGTATATTTAAGCTGACAAAGCTATTTATACTACAGAAATCCATGAAGTTATGTGCTTTCCTGTTCTAATTGTTCCATTTCTCATATGAAAGCTACTTATTTTTTGCTTTGCCCATCTTGATATAAGGATAGCTGTGTATTTATATGCTATGCATTTTTTCATGTAATTTGTAAGATACACCACATTACATAAACCATCATGTTTTGAGAGTAAGCAGAAGAGTAACTCTTCACTTCAAGAAGTATCTTCCCATAAAGTGTCTTAGGTGTCTTTTTCAACTTTTACCAACAGAACAGTGTAGTATTTTTGAAGTGTTATCTTTTTGCTGTACAATGTTAAGACTGGGAAAATACACAGAGGCTGTTGTATCCCTAACGATTGCTTTGCATATAGTCAGTAAAAACATACATGTACTCACAATATTGCTTTATTAGTGGGTTCTTCAGAGGCTGTTTGCTCAGTGATACAATAATATCTCCATTTAAAAAGATAAAAATACCAAGACAGATGAAGGACAGACAAGTGCTAAACAGTAACTTTACTAATTCTCGATTAGCAGAAGTATCTTAAACTCAGCAACTGTTCAGAAATACTGAATTTGTAGTGAGCTTGAAATTTGCTATTCTTATTTTAGGTACAAGAAAGGACAAGTTTAAGAAGGACAAGCCCCTTCAAGCTGTTCTCCAGCCATATAAATTGAACTCCTGAAGATTTATCTTTGTAATCCCTGCCTCCGCTTTTCTTGACTGCCTCATTGAGATGTACGGTGCCTGATTTCTCAGTATTCATTACACAGCAGTGCTTACAGTCACAGCACAGCTCCCGCTGCCTACAGCTTGCACTTGCAAGCGTTCAGCACTTCTACAAATTACACTCCACCGTACCAAGCACAAGAAAAACACAATTAACAACCACATGTGCAAAGTGACTAGAATCACACAGGAAATCTGTGGTAAAGGCAGAGATACAATTCAGTTCCCCAGGGCTGCGCTCATGCCTTAATCATGAAAACATGTTCTCTGCAGTTGTCTGCTTCATTCACTACGTACTTTCAAGGGCTGCAACAAAGAAAGTACAGATTCCACAGAGCACGCTCCATTTTACTACGCAATGATTCATCCTCCAGCGCAGGTCTTTTCTATGTGCTACATAACACAGAAGACTCACGGAAAACTCTGTGCTCTCAAAGGAATCACGCGCAGTTCCCTCACCCTCACCGCTCACATAATCCACCAGAGTCCTTGTCCCTTTGTCTGCCTCTTCTACCACCAAGACAGTTGGGTGCACGGGAGTGTCAGCATTCCTGATCCAATTCCTGAGTTTAATCAGGCCCCAGATTGCAGCAGCAATGAGCGGCAGGATCAGGGAAGACCGTTTTGAACGCCAGTAGCCCCAGGGCTGGAGCATGCCCAGATGTTTCATGGAATGGCTCTGGCAGGCCAGTCGCACACAGGTGTTTATTGGCTTGAAGTAAAAATCAGGAATACCGAGAATAATTCATCCGCCACTTAGCTCTTCAAACAGAACAGGAACAAGCGCAATGTGCAGATCTAAACGGCTGACAAGCATGCTTTACTCACAGACTTGCTTCCGTGATAAACTTTTTATTTTCCTGGAATGAACTAATTTTAGTATGAAAACTGATTATGCATAAAATATTGTCAAATGCATGTAGCCGAGCAACCGTACAACTCCTTTTTTCACTAATATCTTATCATTTTTAGGAACAAAAGATGCTGCTGCTAACTGCATTAAGTACAAATCTACTTCTTAGAAATGTGATTTGCAGTTTACTTTCTCTTTCCACTTAAAAGCTATTTAAAAGCAGAACGGATCTAACTGAATCAAAAGTAGCATTGTGTACTTACATTAAATGTATTCATTTGCACACTAAAATCACTTTAAGGAGCAAAGAATTGCTATATGTGGAAAATCAAAGGAGAAATGTAAGAAACTATTCCAAAGAGGTTCACTAAGTTGCAGAGCAAAAGCTCTGCACAGCCTCTCCGTGACCTAGACCACAGCCAGCTCTGCACAATTTATTGGTTATCTTTAATAAAGTGAAATCCAAGCGCCTTTTCTGTTTTGTTACTTCCATTTTAACACCAGCAGTAGCAGACAAAGTTTAGTTTTAGCCTGGGAGCTGAAAGAAATATGTCTAACATACGTATGTACTGTTACAGTCTAACTTACTTATAAACGCTCCGTAGTAAAGTCAGCAGGAATTGAACACTAAAACTGGAGAAGAGTAAATGGAAAGAGACCCTGCCGTATTTGCAGACTCGTGGTAATAAGGAAAGCACTCCTGACTGCTCTTGGAAGCTTGTCACGTAAGTGAGCAAGGGGAGAGGTCAGGCAGTGACAGACTGCGTTTCCAGCCTGAAACGGAGGGTTTGCGCCAAATCTAAAAAACTGAAAACAGTTCGAAACATGCATTTAACTAAAAATGAATGTTATTAAAACAAATTATACCCATCATTTATAAATGTAATCTCAAAGTACCGTAGCTCCTGGCTTCCACTCAGCTGATGTCTGGCAGCACGCTGTGTATCATCCGCAAAGTATCTTCCAGAATCCCCAGCACCCTGGCTTCAGGAACCACTCTAAATCTCACTAAATTCTGATGATTCTGATGTCATTTTCTAAGCTTAAAGTGTTCTTTCAAGTGACATCAATCATGACTCAACCTAGCCTCTCCTGCCATATATGACAAAGGCTCCTATTTTTAAACTTTCAGACAAATACAACTTGTATAACTTTTTTTTTTTGCCAAAAATACGTCAGTTCAAATCACACTGTTCTGAGCATATTCTGTTCTTTTGGGATACTTGTCAGCTGGCCTATTTATATTAGGTTTGTAAGAAATTAGATGTTTTTCTAGAAGTAAAATAACAGACTTGGCGAACAGAGCTTCCACCTTGCATTATTAATAGAATTCATGATAATCTGTGGTTATATTGTCAAAAAGCATGGAGACTAATTGCACACAGCCAACAATTCACTCAGTGTGGTGGTTAAAATGGATAAAAATGATTTGTATTAGTGCCTGTAGTCTCTTGTAAATGTCAAATACTTTCTTGACATTCTAAAACCCAGGCTGTACAGCAAAAGTGGGAGAGTAGCATTTCGTATTAATTTAAAAATGCATAAAACTGATTATCCTCTTCTAGCACTCAGTATTTCACTGTTTCATGAAGACCGTAGATGCTGCTCATAACTGGCTAGACTCTTTCAACCCATCACGTCTCTCATTTTCCTTTCAGCAGAGCAGTAAGTGTTTTACTTCAGATAAATAAATAAAATTTTTTTTCCTGTATAAGAAGGTATTTACAGAGATTCATCACAACCAGTTCTCTCACTTAGAGAAAGATGTAAATATTCATATCCCCTATTTCCCATGCATGGCAGTCTTGCCAGTCCCATGAACCTGCTGTTCCTTTTGTGTAAATCCCTATCACATGCATGTATCTTCCTGTATTTCAGTACTGTCACTTCAGCTTTTTACTGTTCACTTTAATCACCTCACAGGGTTCAAAGAACGCCTGGACATATTCTCATCTGCTAGTCTTTAAACCATTCACAGAATGTTCTCATATAAAGGATTTATGATATTTCCTTGGTTCACCCTATTTGTGTACTTACCATACATCTGTTAGACTCTATTTTTTTATTCTCCTACAGTAGAATGATGCACAGGTGTAACTGAACTGACAAAAGTGCTAATATTTTTCTAAAGCAGATCACTTATATTTAGTACAACTGACATTTTACTCTTTGTTCTCATTAGTACCCACATTTATTCCAAAAGAATTGTGAAATGAAATCATCAAAAAACTACCAGCTGCACAAGTCTTCTGAAACCTCTGTTGTCTGAGTCTGCCTTATACATTACAAAAACATGCAAAAAGGCTTTAGAGGTAGTTTCAAGAAAAGAGTAGAAAGGAATATCCAGGTGGCTTTTTAACTGTGGAACACAATAAAATAGAGTTTGGAAAGTATTACACAGAAATATAATAACGAAAAAACAAGATACGCAGTTTACAAGTTGAAATACACAGTGCTGTGCCTTTGCTCGAGCTGAAATCAGTAAAGCAGACAGAGCACGCTTTATATGGGTTTGCTGACTGCTTGACAGCTCTGAGTTTAAAAATGTATGACTGGCAGGTTACAGGCGTGCTGATCAACACTAGAAAATCTTTTAAGGCTTAAGGTTAATTAAGGTTAATTATTCTGAAACACTGTTTTAGAGATTTCAGTAATAATTGCTTAAAGTGACAGAGATGAATTGCTGCCTCCTTTTGAGAGCACTTGGGAAATTACTTAAAAGTGCGTGAGAAGATTTATCAGGAACACATTGGAGGTGTAAAATGAAACCCTGCTAAGCAGTGAAGGGCATGCCAGTCTAACACAATCCTACAATTTGCATTAAATAATTTAGACAAGGAGTCAATAGATTTATCAGTAATACACATTTACTATCATGTGCTTGACAGGACTTAGATGCATTTGCATTGAAATTCACTCCGAGATACTAATCTTGGATATTAATCCAAAGATAATAACCAGACAGCTCTTACACCGAAATATTTATCATCTTTGCTGATTGCATCTTATCTCAAAGCCAGACCCTGAGCCCAGAGAAGTCATCAACTTTATTGCAGGGTAAGAGCTGCCAACCCCGTTGTGAGGAGTGTTACTGAAGTCAAAGGGACCACACATGAAACGAGGTACTAAAGCTCGACAGTAAAAGTCAGCAAGACCTGGCATTAGATTACAAGGTCTTCTGAGCAAAGGCATTCTTAATTTCCCAGGCACAGTAAGACAAGAGGTAAAACCCTGAGACTTAAAATCAAAAGGAAACTTCTTTACTAGCTTCCCTAGCACAGCATTTTTATCCATGGCCATCTCGTCTGTGACACACTGTTTAACGGCGTGAACAATCCCGTGTTTCTGAGTGGTACAGATGAAAGTCACTTGAGGCTAGCTAGAGGAAGAGTTCCTACTATCACACATTTAGGGGTTGAAGTGGTGTCAGCTATCTGCTGATATTTCATATGCCTCCCGTACACATAATACAGAAAGCAGCAGCAGCTGTTGGGTACTAATAGTAAAGCAATCCAGGCTAAGCACTTTCCAATAGCACAAAATGAGGCAATTTACCAGGAAGAGAGGGAGTTGCATTAGCATGAAAAAATTCTAAGTTATTCACAAGATGCTAAAAGAGAAGGAAGAATCATCAATCCTGAACACTGGAACCGTAAGGATCCACAAGGATTTTACATGACGCTAGTGAGCCCAAGCCAAGTAACCACTGCTCTAAGCGGAGCTGTGCAGGGAGCAGAGTAGTAGTGCTGCCTCCCTGCAATGCTCTCTCAGATTTAGAGAATCTGGCCCTCTTGTGTTTTCCACTTAGATTTTGTGACAGGCAAGTTACTGTAGCTGGGAGCGACCCAGGAGTTCCTGCAGAAAATCTGAGCACGAGGTCAAGAAGGTACTGCAAGGACAATAACAAACACCAAGCGTGTAAATGCATCGTAGTTTGCCAGTAGTAGCAGAGTTAATACCAGCCACCACCTCCTCTGCTACAAGGCAGGTGGACATGAAGGAGGCTCAGGATTAAGAATGCACTCACTTTGTCAGTGATACATAGACACTTCAACGACACACTTCTCAGGACTTGTTGGGAGTAGCCAGGTTTTAATACCACTTTTGAGAAGATGACTTCTGGAGACCACAAAGCCAAGAGCTACATTCAGACCGTGACACTGAAGGGAAACCATGTGCAGAGTCTGCCACGGCGGAGTTCAGAAGTGCACAGTGGAAGTGCTTTACCTGGTGATGAGGGTAACTTAACTACTCCCTGCTAAATGCTTCTAAGTGAAGAGCACAGGGGTGGAGACTACCGCTTGTAGTTAAGAGGGAGTAAACAACACCTCGCTCCTTAAATCCCTTTCCCATGCTGTCTTCACCCATAGGTTGCTCACTTTTGCACAAGGCTTGTAGACTTCCTGGTGGTTCAGAGCCCAGCAGTGCCCCAGCGTCTCCCTTCCAGCAGTTCCTGGCCAGCCTCTCTTTCTGCTCCACATTGCCCTTGTTAAACTACCGGCCCCTGACATGGAGAAGCTTTTGGACAAGACTGGTTAGGAAGAAAGGAAACAAGATTAAACAGAATAGGTCACTTGAGAACAGTTGCAGAAATTTTGTCTTTATTTGCTTTGTGTGGTAGCTTTGGAAGATAGGAACTCCACATCTTTTACAGTTACATTTATATAAAGAATAAAGGCTTTAATTACAGCAACTTTTGCTTTCAAGCAGGATGTAGGGAAGCCAAAAGAAAAATATAAGAGTTTGCAGTGTCTGATAATCAGAAGTGTCACATAAACTTCCGAAGATTAAAAATCAAATAATGTATTTTCCTCTTTTACTAAGTTAGTGGATAAACTTACCACAAATGGCATCTCTCATTTCCAACACTGTGGTGTTACCTGTGGCAGTCTCTACCATGGCAGAGAGTGGCACCTCCTGCTTTGCTTGGAATAGCTCCCCGGTAGCTCCCCTGCCATGCCACAGCATCCCCCCAGCCCATGCGGCTAGCCGACAGTCACGGAGGGCACCGTTTCGGAAGGGCGGTACATATGTAGTTGGACTTTTGAAGGGAAAATAGAACTTGATACTTCAGTTCCCACAGGATGCCACCACAGAGACTATTTTCTGTAAAATGAAACCAGTGGAGCGGTGTTTTACACCACAGTATCGCATAAAAGGCAAGACAGTTGGCCCAGTGATACTCCTACACAGACAAATTCCTGTGTCTCCTGACAGGTTCACATTTCTTTATCTGGCAAGCATAAAATTACAGCCTATGTACAAAGCAGCCTTTTCATTTAGGGAACAATTAAGCTAATCCCAGCAAGACTTCACGTTTAACTAGGTTTGTAGTGAACAAGTTTGTAGTCTGCATTCAATCAAGCTCTTTTGACTTTCACAAAAAATGGGCAAAACACTGTATTTGAAATGGAAAATTCTAAGCCTCCTGAGATGTGTAAGAGTCCTGCCTGAGTCAAACTATGGATCTATTTGCTAAAGCTTTGGTATTATATCAGTAGACTTCTTTGTTTAATCTGTCATTAATCTTCCAATTAAGCAATAGTATTTTTGTAAGCCTGCTTTTTTCATTAAAATAAATTGGTGTACACTACAGCACGTGGTAAATGCATAAACATATATATATGCGTGCACACATGCACAATAAAATAAAGTTGCTATTGGCATAAAGGTAACGTTAGCTGCCCTCATTACAAGACACAGACTCTTGCCTTTCAAAGTCTCACCTATTCAAAAGCGTGGGCAGAGTCTGCGCTTTTTTTCAGTTTGGTTTGAGTTGGGGTTGGATCCAGCTGTGGTCAACGATGATCTGAATTCAATGAAGTCGGTAGAAGACAATAATTCAGGTTCAGTTCTGGTTTTTGACAAAACAATGGTTCAAATCAATCTTTGGTTTTGGTTCTACTTCCTGCTTAACAGCTGTGTAAAGAAAAACATCTGGAATAATACCCCAGCAGGGCCCAATAACTGAGGCTGCTCTTTCATACTATCCAGATAGCACCAGTAATAACAAAGCTTTCAGGCCAGTCTTCAACAACGACAAAAAACCCAACCAAACAGAAAGACCCCTTTTGTGCCTTAGCATCAAGAGTAGCCAGGACTGCAAACGGCACTTTGAACACACCGCCTCCATCCGCACCAGCCAGTAGAACGGGCCAAGGCCTGTTGCTCTGGCTCTGCAGGAGAGAGGCAGAGCACAGCTCGTACATGCACAGCTAAATTCCCTCCTGCAGGCACGCTGGCCTCACGGCTGCTAGGACCAACCTTTTGCCACCCCTCAGCTGTGCCTGGGCACTACCCAGCACGGGCTGAAGCCCTGCCAGAAGCCCCCTAACCACCCGATCCTCCTGTGAGATGCTGAATGCCAGACCTGACTGCCCCGTTATGCCTGCGCAGCCTCCGGTGCCAGTTGGTAGGAAGAGCTGTGCTCACGGGATCTCTTTGCACCTTCCTGCTGGTCTGCGCTGCTCTGCCATCTCTCTGACTATTTTTAGTGAGCTGCTTTGAACCGGAGATGACATCTTTGTTCTGTGTTCATACGGTGCCTAACACAGGCCAGTCCGTATGCTGGAGCAGGGCTCCAGAAGCTACATCAAAGCAGGTTTAATGAGGAAGCATAACCCATGCGTGGTACGCAAAGCTCTTGGAAAGAGTAAAACATGAGAGGGCCTAGATGCACTATGGCGTGGTCTCAATCCACACTTCCATCTGTGCAATTTCCCCATCATAAATGTGTGCCTTGATCACGAAACACGGTGGCTACTGCCAGCACTTGGAACCTAGCCCAATTTCAGGGGAAAATCATTTCTTAAGAATAAGCCCATAATGCATATCTAGGAAAGGGGACACACGCACCATGAAATGTCCAGAGGTCACACACAAAACAAGCAGAACTGCCCCCAGCTGTCATTTTCTTAAACAAGAAGTCCTGAAGCCTGCAGGCTGCATAAAAATTAAAACGGCTCCTGGCCTTTTTTATCACGTGCTGCTCTTCTGTCAGACAGGCCGCAGGGACCTCTCAGAGCAATTCTGTTTCCATGGGACAAAACGCTGCTCACGTGGTTCCTCATCTGGATCAAGCGCTCCATCTTCACCTCTCTCTTTCAGAAACACACCGCCTCTAGTGTCCATTGGGAGAAAAATAAAAATGCCCTTGCATCAAATTTTTGGTGTCTCATTGTTTCTCAAGACAACTCAATTATCCCGTTTCCCCCCTTGAATGACTAAGATCACTAAACTAAAGCAGTACAAGGGCAAAACTGCCAATGATTAAACCCAGTTTGGTAAGTTTGTGTTAAAGCTGTGATCTCTGTATTCTTGCTGTAAAAGTTAACAAAATTGGAAGAAAGGAACAGCTTTGCCAACATCACCAGGATACGGAGTACTCCTTCTGAGTACCACATTCCAACTCTCTACAATTCCAACAATTTTGGCTTTGCTTACCAATAAAGAGTTACTGGTGCTTATTTATATTTACCAAGGAGGGAACAGAAACCACAGAGCATTCACAGCCAACTTGCTAACCTCCTTGTTCAGTGACTTACAAAAACAGAGATGCATTTCCAAGGTAGTGCTCTCATTTGTAATATTCTCAGTCCCTCTCCACCATACCCACGCCCCCTCTGCCTTTAAAACACGTACTGAATCCCTTGAAACTAAGTTTCCATGAGCCTGTGTGTAATCCTATAGAATGCTTGTAACATCTTTGTTAAACCACAAATCTAAATTTCACTTGAGGAAAATTACAGCGTGCCTTCTGGTTTTTTAGCATATTCAAGTACTGAATATTAATATGACTACTGAAAAGAATAAATAGTTACCAGAGAAATTGTGACCTGATTTTCTCTATTTATTTCTCATCAAGAAGTTTTCAAATACTGTTTGTGCCATTTTAGCCCTTTTGGAAATCCTGAAAATACTTTTCTCCGTTCGTATATTGAAATGTGTAGCTGGCAGCTTTGTGCCACTAGGCCTTTAAAAATGTGTTTAAACAGACATATGTGTACAACTAAAATAGAAGCAAAAACAATGTCTCAATAAGCACAAGGATTTACCCTCTGTTAAAATGTTGGATGTCAGCTACACAAAATACCATAGTATTTTATTATAGAGATGTAAAATCATTCCATACAGTCTTCCAAATATCCAGCTTCTATTTCAGACACAGATACCAAGAGGGAAAAAGTCTCCAGCTGTCTAGAATTCTAAATTCTCTCATTTGTACTGTCATTTAACATATGACAAAATTTAAGACCAGACTTTAACTGTTTCCAAATGTTTTTTTGTATGTTTCTGCTGAAACCTTTAACCATTATCTAGCACCAGAATTCTTAAACAACAAATACACCCACTGTGTTCCTTTAATTTTGCGTTCAGACATTTTTCTGTCGAATGCTTGGTATCATACATTAATCGTGGTAATATATGATAAATACTTAATGACTTTGAGAGCAAAAGGATCTTGGGCAAATTGCAAGTACAAATGATTGTAAGCATCGATAGACAGAAAACTGTTAATCCTGTGGGGAAATGACTGTAGATACTGCAGTAGCAAAAACAGACTCAAGAGTACAACTTTAACTCTAAATCTCTGAAGAAACTATTCATCCTTTGAAACAATCTCACAAAAAATAAATACGAGCTTTACCGAGGAAAAAATTCTCCACGCACAGTAGAAACCTGAACCTAAGTACATGTGGGAAATGCAGAATACTGCGCTGAAACAAAACAGAAGGGGCTTAAAAGTCTTCTCTCTAATCCTAGCACGTGTTAGGCTTTTTTTCTGGAAAAGACATAACATAATGCAAAAAGTAACTCAGTTTAAGCTTTACTTTCTTTGAGTCCTACAAATGCACACAACCTCCCACAGGACCTGTGAGTCGCCCAGGAGCATACGTGACCGATGAAACACTCCGAGTCGGTAACTCGGATAACACTCCCAGCGCTTTGCAAGCCCAGGCGAGCTGATGTCTCCGTTTGACCCACTGACTTGAGCTTTCCCTCTCAGAAAGAAATGGCTTATTTTGGGGTGGACTGCAGGAAAGGATAAACATCTCTTTTGAAGAATTCAGCAACAAAAATGAAAAATTAAGAATTTTAGTCCGTGTTCTAAGTTGCTTGATTTTTCTGTTTAAAGATTACTGGAGCATTAAAGTTAATAGAGACACCTATGAAATAACTTATTCCTTAGGCATTTTACCTTGTAAAGCCATTAACCCTGTATGTTATGGTGCAATTTACAATAAATAAAAAAAACCACCTTCAGTGATATAGCAATAATTTATTGTTTTGCATAAGAAGGTTAAGATCAGATTTCAGGTAAGACATCAACCAAGGACCTGATGGCAAACTCAAGTATACAGCTTGGTACAATATTAAAAAATACTACCATTTGTTTGACTATGGCAAACAGCTAAAATACAATAAAAACATCTGGACTTGACTGTCAAAACATACAGTTCTCTAAAAACTCACACAGCACAACTTGAATATGTGGAATATTGGAAACATGTTTAGTTGTCTTCATTCCCAAATTCTTAGGAGTCAAAGGAACAATCGTGTGTTGTGCCCCCTGGCCTGGTATCCCAGAACAATTCAGCACACGGGCTCAGCCGCCATCCCGATAAGCAGGCTCCGGTCCTGTTGAAACTGTTGGGCTAAGACATTTTCCTGCCTTGACCTACCGTCATCTCTGCCTGCCTCATGGAGGCCAGTGGCTTTGATTTTTTTTTTTTTTTTTTTTTGGGGTTACTGGTGTATTATTCANTTTTTTACTTCTGGGTTTTGTTTTTTTTTTTTTTTTTTTTTTTGAGCTAACAGTGCAATAATGTTGATTTTGAAGAGCAGTCTAGTAATTTAATTAAAACTCTTTCTCACTCCTCAAAGACTCAGTGGACATTTTACTCTGTTGGTTGGATTTATGTTTTTGTGATTCCCTTCCTCTTGCAGGTGTTACAATTCAGGAATTAGCTCCTGGCTCGGAGACGGGGCAGGCAGCCATCCGTCTAGGAAACTCCTGCCAGGACTGTGCTGAGGATCAGAGGGTCAGTGTCTCTGCAAACGCTGCTTACTGCCGCCCAGCAC
Source organism: Burhinus bistriatus (assembly GCA_013397275.1). Taxonomy (NCBI): domain Eukaryota; kingdom Metazoa; phylum Chordata; class Aves; order Charadriiformes; family Burhinidae; genus Burhinus; species Burhinus bistriatus. Next base: position 1,099,447 of record VYXH01002848.1, on the reverse strand, counting down.
AGCAAACCTGTTGTAGAGGGTCCTCCTAGACCACACCGACCCAGGAATGGGAATTAAATTAATTTCAAAAGGACAAGAAAAACAGCCTGCAGGACAGCCAGAACTGTTTCTGACAGGGAGTTCGCAGATTATTCTAGCATCTATTTCTTAAAGAGAAAAGCAGGTCCCTTACGTGAGCCTTATTGTACACTGATGTTCTGAGACAGCTCAGGTCAGAAGCAGCGTTAAGAGTGTTTCAGTAAGGACTAAAGCCCCTCTTGCTGGAAACGGCCAGATCCTGAGAGGTGCTGAGTGCCCTCTCAGTGTGGGTTGGTTGCAAGAGATTGTGAGGGCACTCGGCGTCTCACAGGCAAGGCAAACAGACCCACTGAATTCCAGATCCCCTGAAAAATAGTTTGATTTTCAGTAATTAAAAAAATAGAAAACGTTTTCTCAACTCACATAATCTCCATGCAATTAATTTAACCAACAAATTTCTATTTATGTTACAAAAAAGTTTAAGTCCACCAGGAAAATGGTGAAATTTGACAAAAGTTACAGTAGAGCTGTTCAAGCAGAGCGCGTATCCATACTGGGATCCAGTACATCTGTAACTCTTGCATAAACATTTCCAGACTCCTAGGGATTTTGCTGTTGTTGCTTGCATTTCATTTATTTTATACGACTCTAAGCCAAATGCAATGACCCACACATTAAATACGCATTTAGAATAAAACTGCAAAATCTGATGGCTTTATCAGCATATGAACCGAAATAAAATATTTACATGGAATGTTGAGCTCCATTTACAGAGACACTGTTTCAAATTACAGAATTAGTAATCTCCTTAGTCAATGATCACATTGACAAGAAATTTAAAAACTAAACATCCCTTTTCAACCCTTTCATAAATATATAAAGTTTCACTAAATTCTTTTTTCTTTAAACAAGACAGCTATATTCTCTTTACAGATTAACGTGAAATAATGGTTTCCTGTTTGAGTGCCACAGATGTGACGATCTGAAGTCAGCAAGTTCCTATACACATTCTGTACTTACAAGACATATTCACAACACGACACACCACACAGGTGTTACTTGGTCTTTACAGATGAACTCCTTTCCTGCATATCAGTAGTAAATAAAGAAAAATAACAAATTATCTATATTAAAAATACATCATCTAATATACATTTGCTGACATTGCCACATCAAATTTTAAAATGATGTTTCCAACTGTGTCTGACGAGTGACAAGGATACTTTTTACAGTGGAGTCTACAGCATTAATTTATTTTTGGGTGGAGACAAAATATATGTTACACCACTACAAAGTATCACTAAATACTAAACAATAAAAATAATTAATCTCTTGCAACTGCTTCCCAGATCTCCAAAGTTTCCTTGCTAATTGTTTGGAAATTGATGGGAAAACTGTTCTAAAGGATGCCAAAAATGTTTGAAATTAATTTAAAGAAAAAGAAAAAATTTACTCTCTACTTTGTTGCTATTCACATCACTTTGCCACTGATTTTACAGAAGATTAATCCCAAAGACTTTGAAGTTATATACATAGTAACTCACATTCTTCCCTATTTAAATAAATATTCCCGGGAGTTTTCTTTGTTGTGCCACAAAGCATGCGTGAAAATGTTTTCAATTCATGCTTGCTCACAGCAGAGTATTTCACAATTAAGCCACTGAATACATCTTTCTTTCCACGACTATGTAAGTGCAAAGGAATACTAAAATCACTCTGTACATATAAGACAAGGTTCACATCTAGAAAAGTAAAAACACTTATCTTGATAAGTAATTAAAACTACTATGTCTTCCTCATAAAAATGTTGGTCACTTTTACCTATTTCAGTTCTCTCAAGCACTTAAGGGGTAATAACTTCCAAGTGCTGATGTGCTCTTTATGGGAGCAGTTATGCATAAAACCATCAAAGTGCTGATCTCCAGTGTTAATTAGTATCTTCTGCAAAAGCTCCGTTAAAAAAAGCTTACCTTGGAAATACACAGATGATGATAAAGAGGTGCTCGGCAGTTTTGTTACACTAGTATTAGCTCGTTTTATGGAGCATAGTAAGACTTTGGTTTAATCTGACCGTTCTGCCCCAGAATTGTGGGCAGGAGTATTGAAGACACAGGAAAACAAGACCAGTTCCAAGTGCATGAAGAGAGTACCTGCTGCTCAGGTAGAGTTAGAAAGCCCTCCTACCAAGAAAACGGCCATCGCGTAATGCCTAACCATGCCCCGTATTTAGATGCTGAGACAACAGCAGATGTTTTGTGTATTTAAAACGTTATGAATGTAGCCAGCTGACGGGAACCCAGAAGGTCTCGGTCTCCAACCTGTCAAAAGTTGTTTTAAGCTCACTGTAAGCTGTAGCGAGGTCATCGTTGACTATCACTTTATCGAAAAGGTGGCCGTACTGGCTCTCCATCACGTGGGCAGATTTAATCATTTCTTGAAAATCTTCTTCCTAGTAAGATCAGTGCAAGGCATAGTCAGCCCATAGCAACATCACATAAACTCACTCTGTGGTAAACGCAAAGCTACTTGCATATTTCTTGTCTCATCAGGAGATGGAAACTGTACTTTTAATTAAAAAAAAATTGTAGAAATTACCGTTACAAGAGATCTCAGAGAGCATTCTCACGAGTAGGCTTTGCTCAACAGGCAATTCTTTCATCTCTCCCCTTGCAGTGACACAATTAGTCACTGCATGGTAATTACAGAGACATTTTCGGTTAGCAGTACCAGTGGAAAATGTTTCTAGCTATTTACTTTGATGATACATTTAAAGTTTCATTACTTAAGTCTCAGCTTGTTATTAGCATGCGATATATTACAGTGCAGCCTTTATTTCTTTAAGAGCTTGGTAGGAGCTGTCTTCCTATGCCTGGTTTGACCTGGCTCAGTGGATTTCTCTTCATGTTTGGGGAGGGAACAAATCTTAGGAATTTAATTGTTTACATAACTCTGAGAGGTTAAACCTGCCCTAACTAAGCAATGTCCTGAAGGTTGCTCTCAGGAATGCATCAGAGAATCATCGAATGGTTTGGGTTGGAAGGGACCTTTAAAGGTCATCTAGTCCGGCCTCTCCACCATGGGCAGGGACATCTTCAACTAGATCAGGCTGCTCAGAGCCCCATCCAACCTGACCTTGAATGTTTCCAGGGATGGGGCACAAACTCCTCTTACATTTTATATACCATAGAACATACTCTTAGAGCGCATTATTTCCAAACTATTTCAAATGCAAATTCTACACAGATACAGTCTGTGACTATATCTGTGAGTCAGACTGAAACAAAATCTAAAAAATCCTAAATAACATCTGAATGAGGGAAAATGATACACACCGTAAATGTAGATAAAAAGTCTAATGATGATCAGCTTTGCTTTAGCTTCAATTAAAATAAGATTTCATTATATTTCAAGGAAGTAAACAAGTTACTGTTGGGTAATCTGACCAATATTTTTTTCTGATTATTGGCAAAAAGCAGCACTTGTTACTTGCTTTGATTTTTCGCCTTCTTTCTTACAGTGTTCATTTCCCTATAACATTTTAAAAAATCGTTTCTTTTATCCACGAACATGGGCTTTTTATTAAAGCAGCATTTACTTTTTTAATTGATGCTTTAATTGATGGTATTTTAGCTTTCCTCTAAATTTAGACCCAATAATACACTTGATAAAACAAGAAAATTCTTATACTTGAATAGAAACATCTAAGCCCGCATGCAAACTTTTTAAAGGAAATCCACAGCATTACTTCTCATTAAAATATACTTGCATTGTGGGGGTTCTTCAGTGACATAAAATCAGAGGACCACGGAAATGTGCCATGAGCAGACCCATGAGCATATTAAACAATGAAACCACCACAGCAACGCTGTGATGTGAGAGAGGCTGGGAGACAAGAAGATACTATGTGTAATCTCTGACAAGTACTGTTGATGAGATCCAGTGATCGCCTTCATTTTCAAGGTAAACCACTACAACAAAACTCTTAACAAGTTCTCATGTTTTACCGTGTCTGTATATACTTACTGTAAAGGGTTTTGCAGTTCCCTTATCATCTTTACTTGAAATAATCTTGGCATTTTTTCTGGTCTCTCTCAAACGGTCAAGTGACGGAGGCTTTATAAATATAACAAATGGTTTAAACTCGTATGTCCGTAAGTGTTTCACTGTCTGGGAAGATGAAAGGTTTTAATTAATTAGTTTATTTTGCACAATGGAATTTACCGTAAGAAAAGAAACTCTCCACTAACAAAAATAAACCCATAAAGCACCTCTAGAAGACTATTTTTCATTTACAGCTATCCCACCCTGGTGACCGGCACTGATTCACGTAAAGAGAATTTTCATGTGAATGGTAAGAACACTCTCTGTTTCCACACAGGCTGCTGGTAAACTCCATCAGTCCGGCAAAGGCAGGGCTGCGCACTGCAGTGCCACGGGCAGCGGGAAGGAAAAGTTCAACACATTTTAGCAGGAATAACATTTTCTGTACCCATGAAAAGTAGTGAGAAAAGGTGTCTGTGACACCGGTCACAAGAGGTCAATGATTAGTTCTCTCCCGCACTGTGTCTCCAGCACCGAACTCCTGCTGTTCGCTCTTCCTGAGCCTGTCGAGTGATGCTACGTACGGAGTTAGAGATAGGTCTAGTTAGAGACAGGTCTACAATTCAGATTGCGCACAGGGTGAGGCATGGATGGGATGGCCAGCAGCTTTCTGTCCTCTTCACACTGCCAGGGCCCACAGGAAAATGCCGTGTTGGAGAGTGGGATCCCAGGACGGCTCACAAGCCTGGGTCCCCAAGAGAATTTAGTGCTTCCCTGGAAAACAGGGCTGTGCTAGACAGGCAGTGGTCTCACACAGCATCCTGGCAGTATCAGCCCCAGGAGCCCCTTCCCAGCTCTCCTCCTCCCCTGGCGTGGGGTCTGGCTTCTTCGGCTGCTCCTCTGCCAGCGCTGCCCCCCTGCCCTGCTCCTAGGGCACAGCCCCGCGTCTGAAACTGCCCCGGGAACCGTTCACAAGCTGACGGGGTTCAGAAGTCACAGGCTGGCCACCCTTGGAGAAGAAATACTTTGGCTGGGTTTAAACAAACTAGTCCAGCTCCTGGAAGCACTGTGGTTATTAGTAGCATAAAAATTCCCAGCGGAGCTGTTCAGCAGGGTTGAAAGACAAGGTCAATGCAAGAACAAATGGTTTAGAGAGGAATGTTCTTAACAATTATCCAGCCAACATCACATCTAGTGTGTTCCTTAACTTGTGTCCACCCTGCATGGAAACCCTTTCCATGAACGGTCCGGTTAAACATGTGAGAGAGTTGCTGGACTGTGTGGTAGCTCAAAGCCGTTCTGACATTGAAGTTTTGGAGAGAAATTAACCCAAACCAGGAGAAAGATGAATGGAAATATAGGGGCATTTTCTAATTAAATCTTTGGTATTATGCTGCAGGCTTTCAAATCACTTAATTACTGCGCTGAATACTTGCCAATATGTACTGAAGTTTCTTTCCCCTCCTCCTTTCAGAGAGTCTTGCTGTGATAAAAGCACTCATCAAGCCCACTCTACAGTCATTCAGCGTGGAATAAAATATACCTTTTTAGAAACAATTTTTTTCTTGGAATCCCAATATGCAATGTGGGGAACTACAAAGAGCCCAAAAGACGTGCTTACTTACATGAGGCTGCACATCCAACAAACAAACTTTGTTTTTAGCTAGAACGGATCGGACAGAGTCTAAACTTGTACCATAGTAGTTGTTCTTGTACTCGCCATACTCGATAAACCTGTGGCAAAAGGCGAAAACAACTGGAATCATCTCCCTTTTCTCCAGAAAAAAAAAAACTTATCAGTTTGGTTTCAAAGATCTGATTCAGAAGCAAAAATATTTTATTTTACATGAGAGTTTTACCATGTTTTATAAAGGAAATGCTGTCAAGTACTTCAGCATGTCAATTTTAAGAAATCTTCTACTTTACCGCTTTCAAATCAGTAACACCTGCTTGTATTACAGTTAAAGAGAAAAAAGTACTGTAGTCCAACGGCCCACTAATGTTTTCCATCACCTCTTTTTCTGAACTAATGCAATGCAATAAAACAGTGGATAAGCTAAACAATAGAAACTACTGAAATTTCATTGCACACTACAGAATATCCAAATTCTCTGTCTCAGAAGAGGAGGAGGAGCGACGATGGTGCTAATGGAACCAAGGCGGCTGGTTATGTGCTATAAAAGTACAAGCGCTATTTGCCAAAAAAGCAAAGCACAGTTTGAAGTTTCAATAAACCCCGCAGCTTTCTGTCTAATACACTTTTGCCCTCAGAAACACTGGGGCAGAATTTCAAGCTATGATATTTTACAGGCTGCTGGAGAGCACGATGCTACCATTGTCTCCATTTTCCTTTAATTTCTGGCAGGTTTACAGGCAGGGGCTTCACTGTAGATCTCTAAATTCAAAAGCAGAGGAAGTGCCTGGCCTGAAAGAGAGCAGAACTACCCAAACATTGACTCGGGCACGTTTGCAGAACTTCCCGGGCCCCCGCTCCTGGAGTTGCAATGCTTTATTGCTATGACAGATGATGCCCTATTAAAGGAGCGCTCCCTCATCCTCAATACCTACAATTTCAGTGTCTTCTTGATGAGCTGAAGTACTGGAAATACCTGGGAGCTCAGAACATTTGTGTTTCCATGTACTGCTTTTTTCCTCTGTGTTTTTGCCAGCCGCTTTGAACTGCCTATATATCGAAATGTAATTATAACACATCTTCAAATCACTGCAACTTATATCCACTTTGACTTATTATCTAAAATTACAAGCAGCCCCATTTTATAATAAAGCCATTGTTTTAACTGCGGTTCTAGTTAAAATCTCTTCAACATACTTGTTATTCTGTACGTCTGTCTCAAACAAGTGCTTGGAAATGAAAATGTATTCGACACCGTCACTTTCTTGGCTTCTCCTTGGTCGGGTAGTGTCTGCAGTTTCATTAAATGAAGGGGGACAAAAAAAAAGAAAAAAAAAAAAGGAAAAGATGCACAAAACAATATAACGCAAACCAGTTCAGGAAACACTGCAAAGCACACAACCCTTGTGCAATACTAAGCGTAGCGGTTCCCTCGCTTCTGACAGACATACGGCTGCTCTGGATCTGGTAGGCGGCACACAAGCACATGACAGGATTGAGTTTTAAAAGTGTGCAGGAAAAAGCAGGAAAAAACCTACCGGACAAGTATCGTATGATCATTTTTATTAACTAGTGGAAAATGCAATAAAATGAGGACAGCTGAATAACAGAAGGAGCAGCAGTCCATAACAATTATCCCAACTTCGTCACTTGTTAAACTTATTAGCATATGAGACCATAAAGGGAAACAAAGCTCACCGACCCGATTTATAAAATGTTACGTTTGTTAACAACACTTGTAGCTATGGTATGTGAAGCATGATAATAAAAAAATGGGGTGTGAGTTTTATGGTTTAGTGCTTTTCTTTTTCTGGTGATCAAAAACAAATTCCTTTTTCTTCCAGTATTTGCACTTCTAACTTTCCTTCAAGGTTTTGCTTATAAATGAAACTTATTTGTGGGGTTGCCACTTGGGTAAAGAACTCATTCAAAACTCGTATTTAATACAAGCTGTATGTTACAGCATCATGCATTCTCCATCACACGGGAACGTACACAACCTGCCTGCAGAAACACAGTCCTGAATGCCGTTTGGTGTCATGCTCTTCTTAGGTTGCAATGAAGAGGAACATGTCCAAGACAAGAATCCCCAGTTCTCCCTCCAAGTCCTGACTTACTGAATTTCAGAGAGAGGGATTTCTTTACGTGCTTGTTTTAAATTATAACCACAAATTTGGAAGAGAAAAGAGAGAAGGCAGCTTGATGGATACTGGCAATTTTTAGAGAAATATTTTTGGGCAAATGATTGCATATGTTTCAGTGTGTTAAATATTTGGGAACATCTGGCTTATTTTGTTGTTGTTTTCAATACCCAGCTGAAGCAAATATGTGCAAATGAAATGACTTGCCAAAACCAAACGTATTCATTTTTCTACCTAGTAAACTCATTCACATATATACTTTATAGAATACCTGCACTTGCAAAAAACCTGTGACAATATCTCCCAAATGCAGAATGCTGGACCCACATTTTTGAAGGATCCCTACAGGAGGTAGAAGTACAAGTAGAAAGCAAAACAAGGAATGAAAGTCTAGCTAAAACTGTCAAGTCCTTAAAGAAACCCCAATAGAGTATTGTAGAAGTTAATGCAGAACAATGTTATTCAACATTATACACAAAGTAACACTGCTTGCTCAGATAGAGGGAAAGAGGAAAAAAGTCCCCAAATCAACTTTTCTCAAGCTAATCAAAGGGATTTAATTAATTTATTCACAGGATTAAACTGCTTATCATCAGTCTTCATTTTTCAGCCTGTCTAATATAGAAAGGCCATTTTGCTGAAAGCAAGCATTGGTAACGGAGTACGTTTCACTGCTTTACAGCCAAACCCAGGGTGTTCTTCAGCTGAGTTTCATTTACTAAACCTCGCTGACATCAATCATGTTAAACTTGTACTAAAAGTCTACTGCAATGCCTCTGAGCCAAAACGCCCTATCAGTTTAATCAATGCTATTTAAAATACAACTGCAGCAGCACTTTTAAAAATTAGAAAAGTAATTTGGATGCCAAGCATGCATTTAGGGACCCAAATTTGAAAGTGCCTTAAGGTAATGCAATAATAAAGGATAATAATGCAAGTACAGCATTAGAAGAATAGAAGTCTATTTTTACTTACGTGGCACCGTTACCCCGTAATGCTGGGTGTCACTGATCAGCAATTTCCGTTTAAGTTCATTGAGTCCAACCCCTACAGGACCTGAAAGAAAAAAATCGTGCTGTTTCCTGACAGCCAGTTCTCTCTCGTCTTCAGGTGTAAGTATTCTCTGAGGTAAGACTACGTAGCATATAGCTATAATATATATTGGCTTTTAATCGGAGTCATTTGGAAACGCCCATGGTTATAGCCTCTCCTAGAATATACAGTGCTGACACATTTCGGGGGATGTAGTTGGCAGCTACTCCGCTCTGACTTTACTACCGAGAAAAAAGCAGTGAAAGAGTTGACAGCAAAGTGAAACTTCTTTTCCACAGCAACTACCCACAACGCGCACCCATCTCCATCCTCAGCCCTACCTGCAGCTTTCCAGCACAAAAACTGGTTTGGCTCTTCGTTTTGCCAGAATATCCCCAACTCACAGACTAAAGGACCCCAGTTGGCACGTGCAAAGTCCCCACAAAGCCTCTGCACTCCATGTGTCACCATGGCCTTTTCCTTACTCCCTCCAGCTGCAGCATCCCTTGTCTGCACCAGACTCCCCTGAGGAGCATTGCTCCCACCTTCTCCCCATGCCCTGGGAGCACCGTGCTCCTTCCAGCCCCTGCTGCAGGCAGGAATACTGCCCGGCCTGCGGCTGGCTGTAGCTGTCACCGTCCACCTTTTGCCTGGGCCAGGGTGACATCGCACAGGGAGAGGAAGGGCAGGCAGCACTCCCCAGGTCACAACCCGTCTGGGATGTTTGGGTTCCTTTCTTTCTTGTTGATTTTCTTTTAAACTATGCTAGTCTCCTGCCTGCTGGCTGAACTGGTCCAAAGCAAATGTTTCCTTCTTCACACAGCTGCCAAAGAGAGACCACTCTTGGAAAGAGGATGGCAGGAAGAAACAAGGACTGCACGGAATTTTTTTGACCCGTCTCCTCCACCTCCATTTGACTAGTACTGTCCTAGAAGCTACGGAGCTTCCTCTTGTTTTTCAGGTTGTCCCTAAGTCTGAGCCATTTGCCAGTGCTGCTTCAGGTCTCAGTGAGGGCACTCTGTCCTGTGAGGTCTCAAAGGCCCCACGGGCAATCGTTGCCTGTCCCCAGCAGCCCTCCGCGCAGGGCTCCAGCCTGCCTGGCCCCTTGGGTGGTGGTGGTGGTGGTGGTGCCATGGTGTCGCACGTGCACACGCGTGCGTGTGTGTGGAGGGAGCTCAGCTCTGCATGCTCCTGCGTTTCCGATGGCGCAGCGGCTTCATTTCTGCAGAGCCAGGCCAACAGCAAAAGGCAGAGAAGAGTGAGTCATTGGAACCACATCCCAAATAATACAAGGATAATACATGTGGCTTTAAGGAATATTCTCGCTCTCCTAGTAAAAGTGATACATTAATGCATGGAGTGCTTTTTAACAGAGACATTTTAGACATCGGAAACACAAAATCTAATAAACATTTTAAGGAAATAGTGATATGTTGGTTAATTACTAGTGAGAGTCTGGTATCACAAAGCAAAGACTGACGCTTCAGCACCTTCAGGTGCCTATTTGTAAAAACGAATATCTGCCCTGTCTGAAGCTAGAAACACATAATGATGCAAAGCAAATGCTTGCTACTTTGCTACTATCCCCAGACTATGGTCTCTCTGTAAAATCTTAGGGTTTCTGCATTTATAATTTTTATATGTTTACGTAAGTTAAACACACAACTACATTTCAAGTTCCATCTCTGACCTGCCTGTAAATTAATCTATCAGTATGTATAAATGTTTATTTCATATGGTGTACAGCAGCCTCTACTGGTGCATGTCTGCAGAGAAAAGCAATGTGTCATGTAGATAATGGCATTACTTTTGTTCTTATTTAAAAAAAAAAAAAAAATTCCTTTTTTAATAGTATAGCTATTTAAGGCAAATACGGATTTTTACAGGAAAAGTAATTAAAATTCTGAATATATCCTAGCAAAGTACAATCAAACAAGTGGAATTCAAGTAAAAAAAAAAAAATCATTGTCCTTCTTTCAAGCAAAAGATTTTCCCCATCAAATCTAGATAAATATTATTTCCTCTGTCTACATGCTGTCGAATCAACAATATGCTTTTAGCTATATTTATATATAAAGAATCCAGGCTTCACTTCCTGCAACAGATGCTTTGGAAACTTAAATCAAATCTGTTTCCAGACCACAACCTCACTATTAATCTGCCTCCCCGTCCAGATTACCATTTAAAAATAATCTTTAAATTTAACTGCTGGAAGGTGTAGATTCTTCTTTTTCAGTGCTCTCTTCGCAGAGTTCTCATAACTATAGCATATGGAAGCTGCGGGCTGATTCCTAATTAGCAATGCCAACCTTTATGCTGATTTTTACGCTATATCTCCCGGGTGTAATGTACACTTCTATTCTGAATATTCCTTTCATTTTGATGCAACACAGAAAGATGCCGGTTTCTAATAATTATGAATCTGAACATAATTTGAACTTAAGACGAGAATAAAGCATCAGGATTGAGAAGGACAATCCAGATTCTTATAGTAAAATGCCAGGTATGTGGGATCCATGACTGTAGTGTAGTTTTGGTTTACTATAGATCATCCCAGGCAGCAATATTTAGAGTTACGGTGACAGATTTAGAGATTTTTTTTTTTTTTTTTTTCCCAAGGAACATCTATGCTGCTTGCTGTTGCATGTTGAGTCACATAAGAAAAGGAATGGTCAAATGCTGCACAAATGGGCTGTGTTGCCTACCTCACTTTATTGAGGGTCACTTGCAAAATTAAACTACCAACCATTAAAACTTGCATTAAATTTTGTACCATTCAGACATGTCTGAAGAAAACTGAAAAAACTGTTTGATGCAAGTTCAGGTCTCAGGAGGGTCAACCCAACCAGCCATTCTTCACCCATAGATACATGCTGACCTCCTAGAAGTCTATTTGAAAGGGGCGGGGGAGGAAGTGGTCTTTCAGAAAAGGTTTTGGGAGTTAGGTGACAACATCCCTGCTGGGATCATAAAGACCCTGTAGAAAACATGCCTTGACAGAGGTTCTCTGACTCAGTTATTCCTTCTGTAGCACAACTGATCACTATAATGCAATGACTGCACACGCATGTCCAACTGTAGCTCAATGAGATATGCGGTAGGAAAGCATAACTTTATTTTTTTGTGTTACAGTAAATTACAACTAGCAGTGGGAGTGTACTTCTAGATCTGCTGTTCACTGAAGCAGCAGCAGTGATTTTATACTGCTGTTCTCATGGACAACGCTAGCCAATATGTTGCGCCCTATATATTCATTCCTGAGCCATGCTGACCTACCCATACCTTCAACCAGGAAGGTTTAATGAAAATAGCAATTCTAGGTCTCTTCTGTCATTGTCCACATGGTTTACTTGCAGTAGTATGGCCATGGTAGGCCATTTCTTGAACTACTGCTGTAGATCTATTAAGTCTCTGCAAGCCACTACTGAACAAATGTTAAAGGTAAGTCAGGAGATGTAGAAAGCTAGGAGCCACTTCCATTTCATCCTCCTCTGCTGTGAGACAGACCTGGCCTCCACATTACCAGAGGTAATGGATTTTTTTTTTTTAAAATGTAAACAATATAACAATGGAGAACTTTTCCAGTCCCAGATTCCTTTTCTTCGCAGCGGTGACCAGGACGACACCGTTGTGGGGAGTACTGGCTGCCTAATGCAGAGACAGAGAGCCTTTTCTGATTGTCTCCCACACCAATAGTAACTGCTCCTTTGTGGTTACACACCTCTGGTCCTTGCTTCCACCACTGCCCACTCAGGAGAGATGCATCACCACGGGTGACTGCAGCACCTGAAAGGCTTTGCATGCCCCTGGTGATAACACTGCATGCACATAACTGCGTGCGTTCTGGGGCACGCGCTCACGGTTTGTTACTGCTGACCGGGCTTTATCCTAGCACTGCCCCTTCCGAAAGCTCTCACTTAGCTGATACTACACTGTTGTCGTTATAGTATGCAGCACATCCATTCTGACTCTTAGGAAATAAAATTTGTGCTAGTCTGGCCCTCACGGTTACTGAAGCAGAAGCCTTTGTGAGCAGGACCCCATTAATGTAAATGAAAATTCTAGTGTCTAAATAATACATTTCATATTAAAATATTCTGCCTTTGCCTGATAGGGCTGCAAGGTATCATGCTTAGGATGCAGGAAATATTTATGAAGAAAGACTTCAAGGATCTGTTGGCAGCCTGGGAACCGTAAGTTACCAGAAGACGACTGGTGACATGTTATTGGATAATTTTGTTTTCAGCAGACTCATCACATTTATAACAACTAAAAGCACAGCAGAAGCATCTGTATCATTACTGCTTCAGATGACGTGTTATGTTAGCCCCAAGGATATGCAGGACTTTATTCATGAACCTACATTTGCAGACAAGGTAAAATCTTGACAAACTAATACATCTAGCTGAACCTGAGACTAGTATGTATCACAGTACAGGGTGCTAAAAATTACTGTGTCTGCAATTTGCATTCTGTAAATTAGACTAGACCAATTTAAAACAAAGCCAAAAGAAAATTCCCCTTCAAAGTTGTCAAACTCCCTCCCCTTAAAAAAGGGCAAAACAAACACTTAAAAAACCCCTTCCAACAGTAAATTATACATTTAGGCCTAGCAAAACACAACAGACATTTACTGCCCCCACCGATTACAGCTATAAATTAATTATCTGTCCCTTTGTTTCCTGGTACTAATATCCAAATTATATTTGATGGATTATATTGAACGCTGCTACTGGCACACAAAAAGCTTTTTAAATGTGTTCGCTTCTACTATACCTGTGTTGCTTAGCTCTGCTAGTTTTTCCACATTTTGCCCAAGACATTTTTATGGTATTGGCCAGACTTAAGCTGCTCTTAATATCCAGAGAAAAACATTAGAATTACTGAAGTCTGCAATAAATTTCTGAACTGCTTTTGTTACTGAAAAAGCACACTTTCTTCATTTGATTTATTACAGCAAAAATCAAATGAAATCTCTAGGTATTCCTTAGATCAGGCATATGCAATTTGTTATAAAAAGTCTACTTATCACACTTTTGCACTGCACTCTGTTGATGTAAGTGTAAAATCAACTCAACCATGTTATTACTTGTTGTATATAGCCCACAATCTCACAGCGATCACACTAGTAGGTGGCTGAATTTTAGTGCTCGAGAGTGACAAAACTGTTTATTAAAAACTAAATTTAATGTTCCCTTGGATATGAGCGATATAAAAACAGAGCTACTCAACAGTTCATAACAGCCCCTGATAGAGGGTCATATTTCTCTGCTCTGCTGCTTTCACAATGGAGGAAACTTTACAAACGAAGCATCAACCTATGTGCTACTGCAAAAGAAACAATAAGCAATGAGACATTACTCATTGGTAGCAATGGTTGCTCATTACTTATTGGTACTCCAATGGTTACCTTTGAAAAATTTAAGATCATGTACTTTCTCTTTTTTTAGGAGACTGAAGCAACGCATCTTGTTTAGATACTAAACGGTGTGGAGAACCCATGGCAGTGACACATTATAGAAGAACAGAAAGCTGACTAAGGATGACATCTTGAGTCTTCCGCAGCTATGCTTACATCTGTTCTTGGCCTACAGAAGTCCACCTCTCATCCACCCTTCCCTCTGTTGTCTATTTACTTATTCTAACACAGTAGATGGCTTTGTTTCTTTCCACTGTCTTGGCTGACCACAGGTATTTATTTTGTTCTTTTTTTCTTCTTTTTTCCACATAGATGTACTGATTTATCTCTAAGAGCAGAACATCAACCTAATTCTCTTTTAGTACAGCTTGACTGCCAGGTGCAGACTAGTAACCATGGCAGCTATATTTTAATGTCATCTCCTTTTATTTTAGCCAGGCTTTAAACATGGTCTCCTAGAGCATCCTTATATGCAAGCGGGGACATCCTGTCTAAATGGGTGGACTACTAGATAGGGGAAAAACTGGATGGGTGATCAGGTTTAAAGGGTAGGGGGTATTGGCCTGTACTCTACTGGGTGACTCATTACAAGTGGAGTTCCTCAGGGGTCTACCCTGCAGAACATAGGAGGACACAGAATGGGCCCTCATCAAGTTTGCAGATGCCAAAATGGGTGACGCAAGTGACTTGCTCAAGGGCAGGATTTCCATTCAGTGGGACCTTGGTATGCTACAGGCATGGGCTGGCAGAACTTTGTGAAATTTGATGAGGACAAATACGAAGTCCTGCATCTGGGACAGACTAAGCTCCACAGCAGTACAGGCTGGAGACTGACTGGCTAGGGAGCAGCCTGGATGAGAAGGACCTGGGGGTCTAGGTGGGCAGCGAGCATGAGTCCACAGCACACGCTGGCAGCAACGAAGGCGAACAGAAGACTGGGCTGTATCAGCAAGAGCCTAGCCTGTAGATAGAGGGAAATGATTCTTCCCATTTGCTCAGCACTCGTTAGACCCTGTGAGGGATATTCTGTCCACGATAGGCCCTGCACTACAAGATAGATGTTGATAAATGGGAGCAGAGGCAGCAGAGGGCCTCCAAGATGGTTGGGAGCTGAAGCACATGACCTGTGAGGAGAGACTGAGGGAAATGGGCTTGTCTAGCTCAGAGAAGAGATGGCTTCAGAGGGACCCACCAGCACCCTTCTGATACCTGTTGAGAAGATGGAGGCCACCTCTTTACTGAGGTGTGTGGTGGGAAGACAAAGAGAAGACATGGTGGGAAGACAGGTTCCCAGAGTTGTTGTCATCAGCAACCTGCTCTGAATTCAGTGTTAATCCTGCTGAGTGGGAGGCTGGACCAGGTGACCTCCTGAGATCCCTTCCAATCTAAATGATTTTGTGGTAAGCACTGCACTAATCAGCAGTCCTCTGTTTCATCCAGTCAAAAATAAAGAAAACAACTTACCAACCAAAACTACAAGCCTGTATTTGTCATTAGGTTGTCGTCTATATTTTGCAACTTCTTCATATGTTGGGATATCTGCTGTATCATACTGATCACTCTTCTTGCATTCATACATAGATTTGTTTGTTTTTTTATCTTTTCTGCTAAGACGAAAGCTTCTTCTAAAACCAGCTGCAATAAGAACAGGATTTTTTCAAACTAAGAAAATACGTCATCTCAAAGTATTTGAAAACAGTCTCTTCCAAACATTTGAGGATTGGTGCATGGAATAAAAAATGAATTATATGTTTAATAAGCCAGGTCATTAGAACAGTATTTTCCCGCAGTTTTAAACTGTATCAGGTGCCTATTTAAACTGCAAAATTAAAATTACCAAATAACAGTTACAACAACAAGCTGTAAAATATAATTACAGTAAGTTAACATATTTAGATAATTCAAGTGTCTTATACATTAGTATATATACACAAGAAATTCATGCAATCTGGACTCTCATAGCACACAATGCATTTCTATTAAATCATCATGACAGACAGACAGACATCAAAGACAACATACAGTAGAAACACATCTGGTATTGAAAGGGTTAATGAGAATTAACTCCTTGAACAATTTCTTTTTTGCTTAGCTCCATGCTGATAGCATAAAAAAAGTGCACAAAACCTTTCCTGAAGATGTTTAGAAGTAAAACCAAACACTATTAGTTGATTCCAAAACATTATGAAACATCTTAGACAATACAGTACCCATATTATGGATATGTTAGCATGAAATTAGAAGTTAATATTCCTATTACATTTGCATTTACAATTGCATCAACAGTGTGACATCTACAGTGCCTACCTAGAAGACTGGAAATTTCACACAGCATTTAAGTACTCTCAAAGGAGATAATCATAGGCATTTTCAAGCAGAACAGCACAAAAAAACCCTTCTACACTATAGGTTAAAAATGAATTTACTCCTCTGTTAATTATTACCTTACAGTTTTTCAAACAAATCCCCTACATTGCATTATATTACATTTTACTGGTATCGCTATGGCACCACTTTTGTTGTAGAAGGAACTACAGGAAGGAGCGCAAAGAAGGACTGCAAAGCTTATTTCATTATTTGGGGGTAATAAAGTAAAACACAAACTACACTTTAGATACTGGAAAAATCCCAACACCGTTCCCCCCCGAACATTTCATAGGACAGTAAACACATGTAAACTTTTAGTGACCCCAGATTTTTCAGCAATATGTTTTCATAAACTTGCAAAAGCACTTATGTTTAGGTGTTTGAGAAGTAATCACATTACATTTTTTTCTTCAAAGGTAGTATCTGGCAAATTCAAGACTCAGTTCTGCAAATATTTATAACCAGATCTGAAGTGAAATCCTACAAGGCTTAGTTACAGGCTTAGCATTTTGCACACACACAGTTCCACTTAGCATAAATCTTTGCAGAACCTGGATCACGGAGGATGTTAACCAAGTTATTTTATTGATGTGAGCCCCTATAACTATGGGAATCTACAACACATGCATACACACAAAAAGGGAAGAAAAATTTCTTTGAGAATACAGTGATGTTGACCCATTCACATTCCAAATATGAATAAGTAAAATAAAAATCAATGAAAACGGAGAAGAGCTAGCATCCGCAGAAAAGGATGATGACATTTCCATTCTCCAATGAGAAAGACATTGGGTGAGATAGAAAAGGGACCAAAATATGGGATATGAAAATATAATGAAATAAACCGAGTTCTGCTATTGTTTTATTTAAAGAACACTAACACCAAAGTGACTGCAGTCAGGAAAGCCCTGCTGGAGTGCTGATAGCTCTGAGCATACAAACCCAAGGGAGGGCCCGGGAGATCTCGTCTGCCCTAGGGTGAAGTCTGTCATGACACGAGGATGTTTTCTTGCTACATAACTACACCTAACCATACAGACAGTTATATAAAGAAAGGTTAAAAGTAACATTAGCAGTATAGACACGTGAAGTGAGTTATAAGTTTCCTGAGACCTCATCTGAAAGGCTTCAGATTTTAAAAAAAATAATCAGTTCCTGTAAAAGCAAGCTGAAAATGGTTCTGAATTTTTTTCTGTATAATCATTTTATGGAAAAAAAAGAAAATAGAAAAAAAGAAGAATTCTTCACCATTCACTACTGAACAGTTTAGAGAATAAAGAGCTTTGTCACAAAAACCAGAATCCACATATCTGGAAAAACTAAAAAGTAAGGGTAGTGATCAAATGAAGTTAAACCAATCGTCTCCATTCCAGTTTGGTGTTGACCTTACAAACACCAAGAGCTCTGGGCCTCTGTGTAGCTATCTCAGAGCACCATTACCAACAGCTTCTTAACCTCAGCTTACATGTCGAACTGCGGAATCTTTCGGAAAAATATCCTTTCTGCAAAATCTTCGTATCAATTCAATCTCTGGTGTTGGCTTTTAGTAAGACCATTTGTAACTTCTTCCTCTTTCCTCCATCCACTTTATTCAGATTTCATTACCAAACTACCATGTGCTGGGCTATTTAAGAATTTTAATTCCTTCTTCTCTTAAAAGAGAAAAAAAACCCAAAACAAACAGATTTTATCAAAAAGGAGAAAATCTTTCAGTGCTGTCTTCAGGCTGAGTCATCCATTATCACTTTTACAGGCTGCATATACAGCATCACAAAGACTTGGGTGATACGGTTCCACTGCTAACGTGGGCTTCCTTGATTAAACCAGTTGATATTTCTGTGACTGAAACTCAAGGGTAAAATAAAAATAGTAATATTGTCCTGTATATTAAGACGGTTCAACAACAAGATCACCTAGGACTTAGACATTACAGAGAAGCTATTATATTAATCAAAAAGAACAAACACACACGTGAGCCAGAGATAACAAAGCAGCTTTCCCGTATGACTGACTTCTCTGCAGTGCGTTGGTGGAGACTCTCTGTAAAACTACTGAGTATTAAAAACCTGTGATACGCTGATTGCTTTGCCACTTTAAGGCTATTATCGGTTTGAAAGTTGTTTTAACTGTTCCTCAAAGCACATCTGAATAGCCCTATAGAGAAACTCAAGAAAGCTTGCTTTTAGTAGCTTTCAAAACCAAGGAAAACTTACAGTACAGACAGAAAGGATGAGACTGTTTCAAATATATCCAACATTTTTATGATACTGCTACTGCATTCCTGGAAACATGATTCTCCCTCTCTCACATCTGCCATTATATATCCTCGCATATGGGGTTTAACTTTACTACCTTCAGAAGCTATTTTATAAAGAACTGTTAATAAATATTTTTTATTGAACTCTGCATTTATAATTGCATTGTAAGTTGGGCAGCTATGACTGCAAAAAGATTAAGCTGAACTGAAAGAACATCGTACTTGCAAGGAATAAAAACATTTATGAACAAGCAAAAAATACTCTGCCAATGTTTGCATATTTTACAGTTTAGAAAAGATAAAAATAAACTTCATGTATTTAAATTAACAATAAAGTGTTATTAAAAATATAGTGAAAATCACTATGGAAAAACAAAACCAATATAGATATGCAATAGAAAAAAAAAAGTTTCAATAAAATGATTAAGCTTGAAAGTAAATTCTTATAAAGAACAAAGGGGAAAAGCATTGCTTGCCCAGAATATTTGATAATATAAACCTCAATGAATACGAAAGCAGCTGCAGGCTATACTGTCTGTGGAATATGGATATCAGCAGAGATTAACCTGTTGCCAAGTATGCAGACTATAAAATAAAAGGGGAAAATTCTGTCATTAAAGCAACGTAAAATTCTGAACCCTGAGAAGCTTGCACCAGCTCCCTGGGTTCAGCCACACGACTAGCAGCCTACTGAACATGCAAACCCATAAACTACCGCTGGAATGCAGCGGTTTGGTGAAACGAGAACAGCCGCTGGGAAGAAAATATGAACAAATGTTCTCAAACTACAAATGTCTCCAAACCTTATAACACTTCTCAACATGAAATAAAACTCAAAGGCCGCTACTAATAAACTTAATTAAGGCCCAACAACAATCCAAGAGAACCTACTTATATCTCTAAGAAAAAGAATTTAAAAACCCTTGCAGGGAAGTGTGATTATTCTTTTAACCACTAGCAATCGGAACAACATCCTTACATTTACAGAGAGACACCAGCCACTTGGGCCTCACCCAGAAATCCAAACTGAAAACAGACAATGCATGAACCTGTCTCTCCTACAATATTTTAAAAGGATGCTGATGTAGAAAGCTGTGCTTACTTAGATTTAATTACATAATTCTAAAGAAGAAGGGAACACAAGTTTGCAACTATGTTGTGTGAATTTAAATCCAAATATATTCATGAAAGTAGAAAGTTAATTTTGCAAATTCAGAGAAATTACACTAACAGGAAATATTCTAATTTAAATTCACCTACGCTTTATAAATTCACCAGTAAGGCTCCAGATTGCTACAAAGCACTTACATGTGCTTTTGTTCATTTTCATTCATTAAAACGAGTGCTTAAGTACGTGTTTAAATTATGTACATGCTTCGCTGAATTTAGTCTAATCTTACAGAACAGAAATCTTATAATGAACAAATGCTGTTTATTTCTAAATGCATTTGCAAGTACTTTTTGTATTCATACTACTGACAAAAGCAAATTTGGTACCATAATCATTATCTAGGCTTGTATGAATACAATATTTTTAGTAGATAGTACTGGATTTTTCTTTCCCCCCAAATATTGGGATTTTTTTATACTGGCTCGTATGCCGAGCATTTCTATTGTTACACAGGAACTACACAAACACAGAGCAGACTTCTTACTCTGCTTGCTTCTGGACTGATTCCCAGCTTGCACATTTAGGCAGGGTTAATAAAAATTTAGATTATGTCTGGATTTTTAAGACAAAATTGAGAATAGTAAACAGATGATATTCATCTATATTTACTCTATGTTCATAAAGGTTCAAGTAATGTAACTACAATTTAAGCTTGGCAAAGGCAAACGCCTAATGTTCTCTCCAGCAATTCCTCAGGAAATTACTGCAGAAACATACAATATTATACTGTGACTTAAATATTAGAATTTGGTGAAAAATCATGAAATTTCTCTGAGTCACTTTAGAGGGGAGGGTTCAAATTAATAGCAGCATAACCTTGGACATAAAAGACCTGACCCCAGAAGGTACAGACATTCTGCTTTCTGAAAGCTGCCTCTTCTGCTGCTCTTCGTGACCACCTTGTGTGTGTCTAAAGTACGTATCCTTTCAGAAAGGGTCTGATGTTCACAGAATATCCTGGTTCCCAGATTGAAATGCCAACAAACTCAGAGCCCTAAACCCAGAAAGAGCCCTAAAATAGACTGAACATTCATGAATTGATATTAGAATTGTTGTAGTTCACTTGATGTGATTACATACTACATGACTTAGCCATTTTGGTTTTAGGAAGTAAACGGTGTATCCATACTTTGAAAACTGTTTCTAGAATTTAGACACAAACGATTTACCATACTTCAACTTACCTCACACTAACTGCTCATATGTGTGAATACAACCTGCTGTAAATGCAAGGTAATACAGGTCAACTCCTTCATCAACAGTGAAGCTAAATAAGATGCCCTTGCTCTTGTAACAGGTTACAACATAGAGACAGGCATTTAATTGGGATTGAAGGAATACATAGTGAGACCAGTGGAAAAGAAAGAAGTGCCTTCCAAGCAGGAAGGCAGACGGCAGCAGGTAGACATGGTATTGGCTCCCATGTACCCAACAAAGGGTTTATAAAGTGTCTTTGCCGAGGACTCCTTTACCTTATAGACTGAGTTTTGCACCTTGCACAGCACAAAGGTAAAAGTTTTGTGGCCTCCCTGCAGCTGGTCAACAAGTTTTGTTCAAATTATTACACGTTAGGCAGTGGCATTTGTCCAGCCCAGAAAGTTATTCCACAGCGGTTTGTTCCTTCAGAAAAGACAACTGCAAAATAATTTAGGAGAAAAGCAACCCTAAATGCGTCTGAATAAGATAGGGCTCCTAATGTTTTGTGAAACAAGGAGACACTGCAGTGCACGAGACAGTCTGAATTACAAACCACTGTGTCCTGTTCCCATGTGCAAACGAATGGTACCATCAGCTTTCAAAAGCCCACCTGCTTGATCTTAAGAGAGGATAATCTTTAATAAATGATTCTTAGTGAAGAGCTCCACGGAACCTCTAATTTCTAAACCAAATAGCTAATTATTCACAATCAGTGTATATACTTGTGTCCTTACCCCAAAACTGGTCCTAACCTTCGACAAGTCTTTTTTTCTCCCTGTTGCTCTGTCTTCTAACTCTCCTCTCCGACACCTCACTTCCAACAGCACAGACCCAGCATGAGGTGGCCGAAGGTGCCATCTCTGCACCAATGGCCGCATTCCACTGTGCGGAAGCTCAAGAGATAAATCATTGCCTACACTGTACAGTAGTACTCCAATAATTTTTGTTAAGTTTTACATAAGTAAACTACATTCCATCTTGATTTTTTGTTCTTTGCATCTGGGACGACTGTAGCTGTTTCCACAAGACATCTCCTTTCTAGATGATCGGGCCTTTTTGGCAACCATAAACCAAAACGTTGCACTGAAAGGGATACAACACCAAGAAAAGGTGGACTCTGTTTTGCCAGCTTCATTCTCAAATAAATCACCAGCCCACTAAGATCTGATTGCAAAACCATGATAGTCTGATCTCGAGAATTCATGCAATCTGTATTTGCAGACAGAAAGAAAAAAGCGGGGAGGGGGGGAGAGAAAAGGTCTTTTCTGTTTCAAAGAGAAGATTTGATAAGGAAAATGCAGTTCATCTGGAATCACATCCAAAGTATCATTTTCCAAGCGTACTTCAGTCTCTCAATACAATTACAATTCAACATTCATTTAGTTGATTAACTAACAAAGGAAAGATGTTTATTTTCAGCATGATCAGATGACCGCTAGTTCCAGAAATACGTGATGAAATTATACCATACTAAGGTTTTGGAAAGAGGTCGAAGTTCTTTCAACTATATAGTTTGTGTGTTCCTTATGTAGTTTATATACGACATTTAAAAACAGTATAGTGCAATATGAAAACCATCTCTAATTTACAGTACTGGTCTAGGGTGTTTCAGTGAGCCCAGTGGCTTGGATGTACTAAAGCACTTTGACAAGTTTCTTCCCATTCCTCTTGCAGTAGGAGGATGAAAGCCTTGGGAAAAGGGCTGGTTGCCACAAAACCCACTCCAGCCAGCCTTCAGCTGGCAGGAATTCTGGACAGTTTCAACTAAAATATTTTTACATAGCTTTTAAAATGGTACAAACTAAAAGTTGAAACATATCATGGAACATTCACCTTTTTTAAATGTTACTTTTGTTTGAAATTTGGAATCTTGAAGCTGAATCCAAAGGACTCCTTCCCCTCCTCTTCCCCCCTCCCCGCAACGATACATTGAGCTCAGACTAGCTTTAAAGCTACATTTAAGCTATTGAGTTACTATGACTTATTTTATTTCGTAATGTGGAAAAAAAACTGGTGTCTGCAAATTTGCTCTGTACTCTCACTGAATCCTCCCAAAATTGTTAGACTTGTACAAAGAAAGAAAGTGTAAGCAAAACTTAGATAAAACCTTGAAAGTGTCTTTAAAGACTTACTCAAACTTTTCACGACACGTTAACCTTTTTGTTTCATTAAACACATTGCTTACTTAATGTACTTTAAAAGGCAACAGTTTTCCCAAATTCATGTATTTTTTTATTTTGACTTAAAAATCAAACCACTATTTTAGTAGCTTATGTTTAACCAGATAACAGCATACACTACATAAACCCTTTATGTCAAATCCAATGAGCCATTTTTAAAACCTTAATATTCATGCTTTTCTCATGCAGAGTAAGGTAATATGCAGATTACCCCCCAAAGAAAAGTGGACACGGTAGTTCCAGGGAAAAGAAGCTGAAAGAAAGGAATAAATTGTCTTTTGTAACCAATTGCTCACCTAGATAGGATCCACTGTTGTGACCAGCACATTCAGCATCTTCTGGACGAAGGGTAAAAGCATACAGAATAAGAGCCAAGAAATAAAGCAGAATAGTTAGAAGCCCAGCAAAAAATACAGAAGAAATTACTTAAATAATGACAACTGTACAAAGCATAGCATTAAAAAGCCTTCAATAAGCCATTTTCTTAAAAACATAAAACAATATTTATTGTTTTATATTTTAGCTGGAGATATCCTGGAATTTTGCAGCATGCACACTGATCTTTTTACCTTTTCAAGCAAAAATTGTGACAACAGCAAACATTCTAAAAGGAATTCTAATGCTCTATTATTCACACTTTATCAGTTAATAGAAAATATGATGCCACTTAAAAGAAAGCAAAACGTATTTGATGTAAATGAAGCTTTTTTTGTAAGTTATACATTATCAAACTTTAGCTTTAAGTTTTGGCTCACTGGATTAGACAGAAAGGTTTTTGATCAAAAACATATCCTCTCATTTGATATAAAATAGCTATAATGTATGTTTTTACATGCCAGAGGCCCTTTGATCAAAAATATGAGCTACAATTTCTAATGCCTTTATAAACAAAGGCCTCTTAAGTAAAAAAAAAAAAAAAAAAAAAAAAGAAGAAAGAAAAGAAAAAAAAGTTACAATAGATCAGCTGCTATTACTTTAACATATGCTGCAAGCATAACAGTAACCGGCTACACTCAGAGGGAGACCAGTAAGGATGATTCTACATGGATGAACTTTCTACCATCTCAGAGAAATACTTTGTCAGTGTTAATTAGAAATGCAAGACCTCTCACGGCCATGTAATTAAGTTGGAACAATCTCCTTCCAACCCAGCCCACCCAAGTTTTGCTAGTGTTATTTTATGATACTACTTTTCAATGCATATCTTCCAAAAATTTGAGAGAGAGAGAGAGAGAGAGAGAGAGAGAGAGAAAGCAGTTTAAAACAATAGTCCAAATTACTGATCTTTACATGAAGCAACTAGGAATATTCCAGTATTTTTATCTACTTATAAAAAATGATTCAATGTATTTGGTGGCAATATAAAAGCATTACATGTATAACATCTCTTAGAAACGTTGGACTATATTCAATTTAATTCTAAACACATGTTCTCTAAATAAAATTATTGGGCTATGCAGGGAAACTTTTGTACATGTACCTTCAATTTCCTCTGAGAAGCACAAAGGAAAAATAGGAAAGGAAATCATTAAATGGAGTGAAAACATAACTTAAGAAAGAAAAGTTAAATCGAAGAAGAAAAATGCACCTACCACACTCAACCGCTTCCTCATCTTAGAACAGCCAAAAAAATAAAGTATTATTGTTTAATACTTCATAAATAGGAAAAAATTTAGCTATGTAAGCTACTCTAAAATGCTCTTGATAGCACCTATTATATTGAGGCATATACCAACATACCAGCACTGAGTTTAACTTGCATGTTTAACTACACTCAGTTAGAAAAGGACCTAAAAAGACATTGAAATATTATGTGCACTTTAAATTTTCTATATGAGATTCTTCCACTATTCATTTGGTAGCAATGACCTTACCCAGTTGTCATGGAAGATGTCTTTGATATTAAATGCAAAGTTTATTAATTCCATTTAATCAGTCTTAACCTAGAATTTCTAAGAATCGCTACCATGAATGTGATCCCAGTATTTTTCTGCACTTAGAGTAACAGCTGCTACTGCCCTTGGAGCTGGGTTTTGGAGAGGTTTTTGAATTATTTTTTGGATGTCTATACTTGCAGATGAAAAAATGCTGAAAGAATTTATATACTCTTGTCATTTTTTCTCTGACACTATTATAATGTAATAGATCTACTTAAGACTTTCTGCTTACCTATAGTAAGTCAACAAATTTCTGCCACCTTGATAGTGGAAAACATAATTTTTTACAATCGTCTTTGGGCTTTTAGAGAAAAGCAAGATATATATAACAAATTTTTGTTCCCATAGTCTATACTAAGGTCTAGATTTATATAGAGATTTTACAACCTAAATCTCATTCAAATTTCCTTTGGAATCTGCATAAATATGCCTAACATATAAATATTTCAAAGAGTTTCCATAGAGCATGTCTTTCCTCAGAATTTGAAGAAATTATTCAAGAGATATTTTACAATCTTTCATGCGTAACTGATGTACCAAACAAAAGCGAGGTCAAAACTCTCCTGCCTATCTGATTACACGGAAGAGCTTTTCCCATTTCGTGCCATGAAATGGATACAAGAGTCTTTTCTGCCAGGGGAAGAATAACATTTGGCAGAATCATTTCTTGGTACCTTTTTTCTTGAGGACTTATGTTTTAAAATATTAATTTGGAAGACTTCTGTGAATCTTAAAGTTTATTTCTACGCTCGAGGTGACCATACGGTTTTAGTAGGCTGGAAAGTCCTCTAAGGTGAGCACTGCTTGGTTGACCGCATCTGGTGCCTTCAAAGAGTGCCGACAGTTTTGTGAGTTGAGAGTGAAAACATTGGATCCTTTTTCCTCTCCTGACCTTAAAAGCTCCCAATTCTTGAAGTGACAAATGCCCTAAAGCTGGACCCAGAACGGCAGGCTGGCTTCCACATACTATTTCTTTCTCCTTCTCTGTGCTGAGAGACCTCTTACACTTCCTGATATGTATGACAAGTTTTTCTATATTTCCATTTCCATGACTTTCAATAGGCTGCAAATGTATCTCCAGAAAAAACATCAATACAACTAAACGTCTCCTGAATTCAACAAAGTTATTTGACTTAACTAGTGACTGTGCATTTTAAAGTATTCTGTTTGGTATTTTATCATTGGAAACAGACAAGTCCTCCTCTATGAACATGAAAGACTAGACCAGAAGAAAAAAAGGTCTGTATGTGCGCACGGGTATAAACTCACTCAACCCTGACCACCGCAGATCTTCGGAGGAGACCTGCAAGTATGGGATGGTGGAACTACAGCAGCAGGGCTGAGAACAGCTGAAGGGAATGCAGGCTTCTGGGCTACCCCTGCTAGGAAAGGAAACGGTCTTACCATCCATGTTATAAATTAAAGACGTTAGGATTCCCAAGTGAGCCAGCTGATGCCAGAGAGCACAAGCCAAAATGTCTACAACCTGACGTTTGATGCTGAGATAGAATCATAGAATCATTTAGGTTGGAAAAGACCTTCAAGATCATCCAGTCCAACCATTGACCCTACTCTACCAGGTCTGCCACTAAACCATGTCTCTAAGCACCACATCTACACGACTTTTAAACACATCTAGGGATGGTGACTCAACCACATCCCTGGGCAGCCTGTTCCAATGCTTGATAACTTTTTCAGCTAGTGAGTAAAGTGAGGGTGTTTTGAACTTTTTGTGTTTTGTTAAAAATCTTCCTTCTTAACACTGCTCTTGGCTTTCTTGGGCTACTCCTAAGGTTGAACGTAACAGTCTATACTGAAAAGATGTGGTAAATCAGTGGGTCCTTGATGCTTCATGCAGCTACGAAACAGTCATCAACATGTAGGTCCCAATTTGAACTTCACCAGGAATTTTACCAGGGTTATTTTCCTTCATAAAGCCAAAGGTTATTTGCCAGGAAACTTTGTATTGTGATTCACCGCTAACTAATACAGCTCTGTGTGTCTGAAGCAGTCGTACACATGCAGCAGATATGTGCAGATATATGCCTGAAGTTTGAAAGTTTAGAGACATGGAAAATTTGGATAGATCTCAGGCCAATATAGTTTTACTAAATTAAAGCGGAGTGAGAAAGGGAACAGAAGCGTTTATCTGAAAGGAACAAGTAAGAGACTAAAAGAAGACAGAGTAAAGAGGAGGAAATCTGGTGAGAAGCAGGAAAATAAAAGCAGTGAGAAAATGAAAAAAAACCCCATAAGGCAACATGTAGCAAATAAACCACTGAGAAAAGAAGAAATACGATCAAATAAATGTAGTGTGATAAGAAGGGAGAGGAAGTTACAAAGAAAATAGTCATGGAACAGGCTCATAAACAACAGCAAAGCAGTACCAACACATAAATGGGAAAAAGAAACAGGAAACACAAGCACAATGGAAGCTTAGGAAGTAGGTATTTTTATTCATTTTAGAAAGATTTCAGCGTAGCCAATATGCTAAACTATAACAATGCGAAACAGTATCGCATACACTGTATTTTTTTATGTATTTTAACTTAAATATATTTAGATTTGATTTTGGGGGCCTCACCTAAATTATATTACTCATGAAGCTCAAAACCGGTGCCACTCCAGGAGCCTCCTCAAGTCTTTGCAACAGTCCAGCACC
Source organism: Burhinus bistriatus (assembly GCA_013397275.1). Lineage (NCBI taxonomy): Eukaryota > Metazoa > Chordata > Aves > Charadriiformes > Burhinidae > Burhinus > Burhinus bistriatus. The sequence goes on along the minus strand of VYXH01002848.1, from coordinate 1,071,392 downwards.
AGATTAAGATTTTTAACTTTTGCTGACTTTCTTTGAACAATATTTCCATCAGAGAATCCTATGTAAATGTGTCTCCGTCTAAAATCAGATCCAACAGCTCTGTTCTAGTTTCTTATCACAAGCAAGTTACTTTATCCCTTAAATTCTATTTCACTCTATTAAGTAAAAAATTGTGATGTACAATGATCTGCGTTACAGCGAATATTAAACACTCCTGATTTTTTAGTGATGAATAGCCCCACATAGCAATTGACATTTACACTGTTTCGCAGGTTTTTTTATCCTATAGGGTTTTGTAGATCAAATGATACATATACGTTCATGCTATAGGACATTTAAAGTGATCTAATTTAATCCTCTCTCGACATCATCAGATAATAGTATCTCTATCAAGATAATTTGGAAAATGAAGAAGGATAGTCTTGTGGTGGAGGACAGAGCAAGAGTTTATGAGATCCGTTTCCACTTCTGTCTCATGTGACCTTGACTCAAATGTCATCCAGCTTCAGGTTTCCTTAATTCCTCTGTGGTAGCAGAAGTTAATATTTGTAAGGACAGGAGACTTCTGAACAAAGATGCTAATGTGTGAATTTAACTCTATAGGTCTGCTTTATTTTTTGTTTTCACTCATAACTACCTGCAGGTGGGCAATCAAGTTTCAAATATGAACACAGAAAATACTGAGAATAAAGGCAGAGTTAAGACTGTGCAGCAATTACAACAAGCAAAAGAGTCCTACTATACATTTATCCTAAATGTTTGGTCTTCAAATACAAGTGGTACAAAGCATTCATTCTTTTAGCCTGTTTAAATTCTTTTGTTGGCAGAACACGATCTTCAATTCACACGACACTCATCTATGGATAAACTGGGTTACATCTTGTTTGAATGAATACCATTTGGCTGCAGTTAAATATTTCCTCTTGCTCATACAATGCCAATCACATATGGTAAATCAAAATTGAAAGTAAAATGGGTTTTAAGCCCTAGAAAAACTATATGATGATGGCTTTGCCACAGTAAGTATTTACATTTAGCATTAAATACACAGAACAAATGTATTTTCAAGGAAAAGACATCTCTGAAGAGCTCTGTCATATACGCTACATACATATACATATTTATATATAACTATACACGCAGGGTATGGATATACGCATACACATATGCACATGCTGCACAAGTTAACAGAAGTTACAGGCTACACTAGTAGAAAATATAAAATTACCAGTAATTTTCATACCAGAGACAACACATATATAACGTAAGAATAAACACAGTAACCACTGTGAAAGCAAAATTGTGCTGAAGGAATATAATGCCTTGGCCAATTATTGTAGTTTACAATAACTGTGGAACAGTAAGTTATTTGGTTGTTATGCAAAGAAATTTACTTTTTTTTTTCTTGAAAAAAATAGGTGATCAGTGTTTTATCTACAAATTAAAGTAACCTACAAATGCAAGAATGACCATGTTTGTTGGCAGTGTCTAATCACAGTCAGAGCATGAGTAGTCTTTGTATTCAAGTTAACAGGCTGGGAACTATTGAACAAATGACTTCTTCCCTGTATTGAGTCTAGATGCAGTCCTGTAGCTGGGATGCAGTGGCAGAAGAACTCATGGAGCCAACTCTGGCTACAAAGTTGTGCCCAAGCTAAGATGACCTCCTAAAGCCAAGAATGCTGTTGTTTATTATTGAGGAAAACCAGGTATGCAGGTTTCTGTGGAGCTGGCATCAGTCGTGGCTCACAAGCTCAGACACACCAAAGCCGAGTGCATGCAGCCAGGCACATGTACCGTACCTCCCTCCGCATCCCACAATGCTCCCTCACACCCCGCGTCAGGTACACTGCACCTTCACCGTCCCAGCACGTGGAGGGTTAGTCCTACTCACACAGTCTCATGCATCTCTACTCCTTTACTTTCATTCCATTTTCCTATTTCCTTCCTATGCTGCTTTTTCTTATTTATTCCCCGGTATAATTTTCCCATAGTATTAATGCACAAGAAATACTGCTTTCTGCTGAAAAGTCATTGCTGTTAAGTATTGAGAAAAATGCTCAAAATGCTTGGGAGGTTTAGCATCCATCATTGCTGGACTAGCACAGAGGCTGGGAAGTAACACCATCAATCTTGTCAGCAAGTCAGAACATCTAACTGCCACTTATCTCATGCTTTTAAAACTTAACAAATATTAAAGTTGAACTTATTGAGGTTTTCTACCAATAATAAAAACCCAAAACTTGTCAGAGTTTATATCAGTAATTTTTGCATTCACCATTTCAAAATCTTTAACAAAACAAACATGTGAGTGTTTGATTTAAACAGAATCAAGAAACAACTGAACTATAGTGCTAATACTGACTATAGTAATGCTCTTGCATAATACTGGTAATTGCACTAATTTAATAATTTCAAAGCCCATCCTCTGTGGGGTTTTGCCTAACGGGGTTTACGGGCAGCTTTTGTCCACCTGTTCTTCCATTGTGCTTGTTGCAATACTTTCTCCTTTCCTTCATCTTCAATATGAAATTTCACTTCCTGGCTTTTCCCTTTATTTCTTTATTCCTACTTTTTCTGGGTCTTCCTCTCAATGTAAAATCATCTCTTGTCAGCGTAGGGTCCCTCTATATTATCAATTTCCTGCCACCTCATGCCCAGATACCATCAAACTCCGCACCCTCTCCACTTTCAAGTGAAGAAGTGTGATTTGACTTACCTTTTAATAGGGGACATACATTGTTTTGTCCCCTCCTCCAGTGTACACAAGTTAAAGGTTTTTCACTTTGACTGGTGCAATGTGAGGAAGATCTCTTACCTCTTTCAAGAAAATAGCTAAATTCTGGGAGATGCATATGTATGTATCTTCCACAAAGCTAAAGTATCTACCTTTACTTATATTTATTTTACACATCGACACAATGAAACAAGTTGACTTGGCTATTAAGGTGAAATATGATTTGGCATTTCCATTATAAACTGATCCTTTTGATAGTTTAGAATTAGGTTGAGTTTCTATTGTTTTCAGTGCAACCAGTTACTTCTGAAAAAGTTCCTTGGAAAACACTCTCTACTCCCTTTCCTTGCCATCTGTATACATACAAGCATGGTCAGCGTCACCAAAAACCCCACTTTTTTTGCTTCCAAATTTATGATACACAAATATGTGTACAGATTAACAACTTTATACAACATGCACTGCTATTCTGAAAAGTATAAAAAATTCAAAGTTGGAAATAGAAAGGAATCTTCCCAAAAGTAATTCAGTCTAGCTCCTCACAGGTTTTGAAACATATTTAATTATCAAAGCAAATCCTGATGGACATTAATGTTACTGTGAAGACAGTTCTTTTTCTAGACAAGTACAACAGTTCTTCCCAGTTCCAGAACGGGTTTGATAAGAGAGGAAATAAAGAAGTTGTAGCATACTTCTTGTATGTTATATAATTTTGACTAATTTTTAGATTAATTTTCAAGTAGAAGGACACTACTACCCTGGAAGCCCACCTAAGAAACCAGAGCTGACTTAAATTTTCTTGGTATCCAAGAAAATAGAATATTTCTCCTTGATTCTCCCTATTAAAAACAAATGCAGGTACCCAAGTTTCTTCCTCCTTACAAGACATGGGATCTGTGGAATAAGTTGACTGAACAGAGCAGGCTGACATCCAGTGCTACTTACCATGTCTCAAGAAAGCTTCCTAGTGCAACTCCCAGTCCTGTCAGGAAAGTGACTTTTATTAGCAGCTCTGTTGAAGTCAACGGGTTTTCATCTTTGGGAAACTCTAAGAATATCAGCTGGCAAATTGCCCTTTCCCTCCAAACTGCTAAGGAAATTCAGGTCATATGACTGGATGGGATCAACTGCAATAGCAAGCAACCTCTCAATATACAGCTACTTCAGAAGATCTACAGAACACAATTCCCCTTCCGAACATTGGAGAACCCTGTATTAAGCTGAAGGGCTGTAGTACAGGATTAAAAAAGAATCAGACGAAATCAAGCACTACCAATTTCCCACCTCCTTACACGGGAACTTGTTAAATAAAACTTTAGAGGACAATAATCAGTGGGCCATACCCCAAAATACGGAAAAGGCCTAAAAAAAACAACAACAACAAAAAAATCAGACCCAGTAGTCCTTTCCAATTTTCTGTTCTCTGTGTCACCTTCCTTACATGTTTCCGATATTGGCAGTATGCTGTTCGTTCAGCTGAGCAATGCATGATTTTCCAGCATCTCCCAATTTTGGCAAGGCGATTGCTCTGCATGAATACAGACACGGCCAGCACATCTCACAGCTTCACTGCTGTGCTTGGTAACATGAAGAAGCTGCCTAACTTTATTAAGATCACAAGGGCGGGAGTTACCCAGTTTATGTGCAATCTTCTTGAAAAGCTAAGCAAGCGGAAGGTTCTCCTGTGAGCAACTTGAGCAACATCCTAGTCACAACATTTTTTCCACAGCTGAATTCTGGTCCATAAAATGCCTCCTCTATGAGGGATCTGAACTCCCTCCCAGCCCTAAAATCATGTTCAGTCTTTGAATAAAGGGACAGACCTCTACTCAGAACAGCCCTTCCTCTCTTCCCCTGGAAATCTGGCAGATGTAGCAGCAGATTGTCCTAAGAAACGGGGAAGAGAGAAAATAACAAACCTGCATTACTCTGCAGTCTTTCCTCCTTCAAAAGGCACCACTGCCTTCTAGATGGTATTTAGCTGGACCTTGCTTTGTTTAAAGTCTGAAAGAGAATGATAATAGGCATACTGCTTGACCCTAAGGCTCTGTCACGTTTTAAAGGAAAGGGAAGGAAGAGAGGAACTCTTCCCCCTTGTTTAAGGTAGTTAAGGCAGTCAGTGGAGACAGCAGAGACAACAATACTAGACATCGTACTGTGGGTCTTCTTTGGGTTGTAATTTTGGCAATTCCCAACCAAGTTCAGGCTGCCTATTTGGAAAGGTGAGATGCATCTGTAAAACCTTTCACTTGAAGGTCACTAAAAAGATGCAGTCCATTACAAAAGGAATCATGCATTTTTGCTGCAGCAGCTGATTTACCTCTTCAAAAGCACCAGTGCCACATTAATTGAAGGCTCTTGTTGAGGGTATTATCCAGATTCAAGAACAGTGGACAGAGAGAAATAGCTATACCCTGGGATCAGACACTTTTCCAAAACTGGGGCAGAGCAACTTGACCTAGAACCTAGAAAAACAACATATTTACTACAAGCGGGAGGAGCTCCTCTTTGTTTCTAAGATCGATGTAAATTAGAAAAGCTACAGTGCAATCACATAGTCTGTTATTGTAATTACAAAGCTAATCAAGGGCTTTGGAGTTAACAATAGCATTACGGCACACAATCAAATAGTGAAATGGAATGAAAGATAGAAAATGCAGATTATTAGAAAACTAACAATAATTGTCAAACTTCAGAACACAAAAGCCACAACAAGGAGTTAGGAAAATTGCAACAGGAACCTCAGTGAGAAGTTTTAAAGCTAAAAGCACTTAGTGTGCCAGCATCCATTGTTTGCCATAGTACCCACACTTTTTGTTTTAATGAAAGATGGTTGGAAATTTTAGACCACTTTCTCAATATTTCTAGTTGAACTCACAAACATGTTTGTATTTAAGATTTAGATCCTACTGAAGCGTGATGGTTTCTTACATTGTACTCACTTTGTTATGAGTCTGTACAACTGAAAGAAATAACACGTCAAGTAAAATATGCAATAATACTTAAAACAGATGTTGATGTAAATTCCAGTGGAAAGAAAATATTTGTTTCGATGTATGCACTTTCTTAGAGCTTATTTTTCTTATATTGTGCAACTCCTGTATTTAGAAGCTGAGACTGTTAAGAATGAATTTGTTTAAAAAACAGTAAGAACTGGTTCTGTGAAAGCCTGTGAAAGAACTGAATGTCCTGACCTGTAAAAATTTTGCTGCTTCACAGGACACATAAAATCATCAATTATATGGGGGTGAGAAGGGGAGACTCCCTGACCTTTTATCTCACTCTCAATATAAATTTCACTGTATTGATGCAGTCCGAATTATATAAACTGTTGAGCCAATTTCAACAGGAAATAGTACAGGTTTCAACCTTTGAAATATTATATATCAAAACTTTAATTGGGCTTGGTGCTTCAAAAACCAAAGTCAGAGGGTTGGGAAAAAATTGTTAGCTGCTTTTAAAGCTTTTAATTTCAGCTCTTATATTTATTTTCCTACCGATACAATGTGATCAAGAAGCTACTGTGCCCAGGAAAAATGCATCCTGTAGTCACAGGGCTGAAATAAACTGCTATTTTATAAGGTTAGAGATCAGGAGTATGATTTCTATTCCAGGACAACAAACTTACTTACATGATTTTCTGTTGGAAATTTTCAGTGGCTGAATCTGCACTTCTGGTCTTCTTAGTGCAAATCTCCTATAAAATGGAAGGTGGTAGGGGAAAGACACAAACTCCTCAGTTTTCACTGCAAGTTTGGGATTAATAAACACTTAACATCATGAGACTATTGCAAAATACCCAGAAGATTTTACAAGAAATTAACTTAAAACAATGCAATCTATTCACAATCTAAAAAGTTGAATCCTCAGCCTCAAATTTTTGTAACCTCTCCAAAACCTGCTGCAGTTCTTATTCCTGCATAGTACATCAGTGTGAATACAGATACTGATGTGCTGTTTTCCGTATGTTCTTTCTTTCAATCTGGATGAGTGTTATCCTATCAGGTTTTGTCATTATTAATTCTAGCCAGACAAATAAGGAAATCCAAAGTATTTTAGCAACAGGTTTCCAAGTTCAGTTGTCTTGCTGCAAATGCAGGTTTATCATACCCATGTAATCTATGAGCATTACATACGACAACTACGCTAACTTAACAACTCGGCAAATAAATGTCTCCTCTCACTACAAAAAATAATGAAACTATGCTTCTCAGTAGCTCACCTCTCCTGGAAATGCTTTGAAGGGATCAAGCCTGCTCTGGGATTGGCATCACCTTCATGTTTGGCCTGCCACCAGGTTGCATCATCCTGGCTCATGATCTGAAGGATATCTCCTTTTCTGAAAGCAAGTCCAGCTTCTTTACAAGGAATTGCTTTATCCTCATTAGGATCATAGTCAAATAGGGCTCTGATAAACATCTGAAACAAACCGTGTTTTATCTTTAGAATCAAAACATCAGATGTAATCCCAAAGGTATCTCCTTTTTTTGCTTTTACTGTTCAAAACCATTGAACTAAATAACATAAAGCAATAAACATTTACTGCTGTAAAACATCCTTATGGACATCTAACATTAGAAGTTCATATGGGAATGTTAAATTTATTGCTTCTGCAACCACAATCCCAATGTAGTAAAGGCTCTATGGTCCAACGCAAATAGGACTTTGCAGGTGAAGAGTGTGCCCATATGGAGAACAGAAGAGAAAATACTTTTGAACCAAGGTGCTATCAAGTATCTTCTACCCAGTATACGATGGACGAAAAGGAGTGTACGGTGCACTACACATTGTCATATTAGAAAAACTGGGTCCAGAGGCATAAAACACATTCTTGTTTCTGTCATCCAAGCAAATAATTTATATCATCAGCATAACAGTGACTGCAATAGCTTCTGAAATAGCCTTGCCTACCTTGCCTTCCTTCGCTGGCATTTCTTCCTTCACGCTAGGTATAATTTTAAATGTAATTGCTCCTTGAGACTGAGCCTGGTGAACATTTGAAAAGAAAATGCACTGAGAATTAAACTGTACATTTCAAAGAAATCTTAAAAGGAAAAGAAATTCAAATTAATTTAAAAATACTCAAATATAATGAATCTATCCTCTCCCAAGCATGATCCATAGAGTTTGACAGCTTCACCATACCAAACTTTGCACTGCAAAGATTTAAATATCCACTTGAAACACTCAGTTTTATCTGCTTCACTGGTGGGCAGAGATGGACTGTTAAGAACTGGGACCTGCATGTTTCAGAGGTCCCACTTCTGCACTGAAAGCAGGAGCAAATGCTACAGCTAAAATGCGTGCATATTAGAAGCATCTGCTGGACTCCTGGCACGGTTTGGACACCCCTGGAAAAATCCAACTAACATTTCATTTTTCAAAAAAAAAAAAAGATAAAAAAATTCAAACAGGCTTGTGCCATATTTATCACATAAAACTATTGGGGGGGGATTTATTCTTTTGGCAACTTTAAGAAACTAGAAAAGAAAAACATTTTTGAATAGACTACGTGTACTAAATGGAAAAAAACCCCCTCCACCATAAATCTTAAAACAAGTTAGCCATCATCAACCACCTCATCCATTCATCTTTCCCTATATCCCACTTAAAGTGTGTCTGGCTGCATTTTACTTATTAACCACAATATATTCCCAGTGCCTCAGTGACATTTTGCTATTGAAGGAAGTGCTAATCAGCTGGAGCCTCTGCTACTATTGCATGCAGCCGACACGTTTCATAAAACTAGCAGAGTGCAACAGACAGCCAGCGATTTAAGCAAAATGGAAACAGGCCTGTCCACTACCAAGCGAGACATACTTCTGCCGGCATGTCTGCGATCCAAGAGCTCACTGTTTGACAAGCAGCAGCCAAGTTCTTATTTCACCAGCCGTAGGACTGGAATCAATATTTCTGTTGCTTTTGAAACAAGCTCTAACTAGCTTTTGATGTTTATATTGTACCTCAAGGAGGTAAATGGGGAAATTGTTCACACCTTTTCTAGTGCTATTGTGTTTCTAGAGATTTTTAAATATTAATTTCTGCAGGAAAATATGTTTCTGTGGGGAACACAAAACCATAAAGCAAGTATGAATATCAGCAGGCTAACATTTGAAATGAATCATTTCAGTTATTGAACTAAAACTGTGAGACAGCCACTCAATTCAGCTGGACAGCAAGGTATTTATGTATATAGAAATGCCTACACCATGAACATAAAGACCTGTCGTGACACTCGTTGGTTTCTTTGCTGTAAAAACATTAAGTATTTCTGAAAAAGTCTAAATTACTTAATTTGCAATAGCGGTCCATAAGTGAGTAATTAGGCTGGCTTTAGAGATTGTGCAGTTCAGAGGAGTGCAAGCATAATCATATATGCTTTATACTGCAAATCAATATAAAATATAATCTTAATATACCAGTTAGTTTATGCTATCAAGTACATGTATTATGAATTAATTTTCACATGGAGTTAACCCATGAGTAATGAATACATTAAAAATAGTTTGAATTCAACAGATCATGGTGTGCCTTAAAAACTGTAGATTATACATTGAGGTCTGCAACATTCTGCAATACATTTACAGCATAGTACCATCATTAACTCTTTAAGTAATCTGTAGTTGCATACATATGTAATGCATGGAAAAATCATTCTGTAAGAGAAAGGAAATAGAGGTTTGTAAATGACGGCACTGGAAGAAAAGACATTATTGTAGAATATACTTCTTTTCTAAGAAATACACCAGAAATTGTAAATCTAATTACTTTTTCTTGACTCCGCTAAATTAATTTTACAATGTTTGGTATTTACCAAAATGTGTATTATTTCTTCAGGTTTTTTATCATCTACAGGAATCCCATTGACTTCCCTCAGTTCATCACCAACGTGAATAAGACCTACAGAAGGCAAAGACTTGTTGTTAAACGGTAGCTGTGTATTATACAAAAAAATGCCATTAACATTCAGCTTTTTCCTTCCTTATTCATCCACTTTAAGTTCTAACTTACAAGCAGGAATATATGGTGAACACAACAATAGCTACTGTCCTCAAAGATAAGTTTGAGATGGTTGGTTTACTCACCTCCCTTCCTTCCTGCCTGAAAATTAGTACCATTTCGCTATGACTTTTCCAGACTTTTATGCAGATGTTCAAAAAATATCTGTGCCAATTCTTCTTCTACTCATACTACTTTCTTATTATGACACAGCTGCAAGTACCGCAAAGATCACTTAGGCTGTGAGTGCTAATTTGTGGCACAAATGCTTCCTAATTTAACAATATATATCTAGACACACTCCATTACCCCATCTAAGCGTGAAACACAGCTGTCCTAGATTCTCTTCAGTGAAAAGAAGCCCTTTAGGGTATAACTCAGGACCTCTTGCTTGAGCTCTTGCAGACTTTGAGCAACCCAAACTGAACAATGGCAGACAAGGATGTGCTGGTATTTTGAGAATTACCAGTGGAAACTCCAAATGGATGTACTAATATAAAATAATGCAGCCATCCTGAGTTCCTCCATCAGTAGGTTGTAATCTTGGCTCATCCTACCATTCCTAAGTGGATGTCTTCAACTGGAAACAAATCATGATATATCTCAAAAAACCCCTGTATCTGCTAACTCAAAGGTACCTGGTTGCAAGTGAATTGGGGCGGGGGCGGTGGGGGGTGGGGAAATCAACATGGATATTTTCACCAGGATTGAAATATCCCTTTGGAGAGCTGTCCAAACGCCAAATACATCACTAGCACCATCAAAAGTATTTCACGTGTACAAAACGCTCCCATTTTATCTCATCTTTTTCTAAGTTACAGAACTTGAATGGCTAGTGGAAAAGAGCAACACCTTACCACTTCTATCTGCAGCTCCTCCACGCATTATCCTGGCCACCACAATTGCACCAGTATGTTCATCCCTTTTAATAGTAGCCCCCTTTAAAAAAAAAAAAAAAAAAGTTATTTGATTCATCTTACCATAATTTTAATTCACTTCACTAAAAAAACATTTGCTATGCAAAACTTCAAACAGTTGACATTGTATCAATATATGAATATGCCAGGAATCATACTTGCCCATGAAAACAACATACAAAAGATGCTGCTCTAATACCATCCTATTAAAATGCGACGGCTTTTCCATTCAGAACTGACTCATGCAGTTTGGACAAATGAAACAAGAAGTTTACTTTTCGACTTAATGTTAACTGCAGCATACCTTGCTTGAGTCTGCCGCTAAAACTGTACTAAACTATTACTAAGAATTGACAAATTGTTTTTCCTCCATTAAAACAGGCCATGTTACATACTGCAGGTATAAAAAGTTTATCTGTATTTGTAATAGTTGCACTTTACACTCAGAACTGCCTGCGTAGCCACAAATCATAGTTTTGCTTTGCAACGTTATCAATAACCAAACACGAATTTGAGAAATGCCCCTGCAAGTCAGGGCTCACCTGGAATACCCGAGGGACGGAAATGCAGAGGAGGGGAACATTTCCTGCGTTAGTCATGACTGTTTTCCTACATTACACAAACACCGCAGCGAGGCATTTAGGTAAAATGACATCATGTAGTTAAATTTCCAGCGAACAGCTGTCCAGATGAGAAAAATGCCTTTGTAACTAGAACTGCGAGGGTGTGCTGAAAAGAGGCAGAAGGTGATGGGGAAGCAGCAGGCAGCGGCAGCAGCGAGGAGTGAGAAGGGAAGGGAAGCGGAGGCACGGAGCCGCTGCCTAAGCTGCAGTGACAGTCCTTTCAGGCAGCTGGGAAGGAGAGAGGGAGGAAACGCTGGCCCTGCTCTGGAAGGCAGAATCCACAGAATAATGCAGGGGATTTTAGCTAGATAAGTCATAATTACCTACAAAAAGGTTTTTTAAAAGTGTTTTTAAAAAAACAACACAAAAAAAGCACCTCCTAGCCAACAGCTTTTTATCTGCACCCCATTACTTTGCCATGTCAATGTAGTCAGTTACCTGCAATAGCTCTAACTCTGTTAATCAACAGAAATCTTTAGGACTCTGGCAGGTAAGTCAGTTTTCTGAAAATGTCCATATTTTTGATTAATGAACGAACAGCATTACTTCACCTCTATTACTTCACCTTCACAAGACAGTGGTTAGAATTTCCTTACATTAGAGAAGTGTTGTGCTTGAAGTAAGGTAGAGAAGTACTTTATAAAGTTCCTTGAATAATTAAATTGCTTTTACAGCTAGCCTTCTATATTTGTTTAGATTAAACATGAACATCATGTTTAACACTACTTCAATTTTTAAGTGTTTCATGGATGCGAAGCTGAATTACGTACAAGTAAATAATGGGGGTGATGTTTTACTAGAGTTAATAGTTTTACTAGCTGTAAATAAACTTGCTTCCCTTTCCCTCTGCCTCTAAGATGGAAATACAGCACAAGACAAAAATGTGAGATTAATTTATATTTTATGATATGAAAGCTGTGTTTATTGCAAATAGAAAAAAAATTAAAACAGTCACCACACAACATTCTCTTTGGCTGAAACTTTAACAGTAGCCAGCACTCCACAGCAAAATTGATGTGCTGTCTTTGTGCATTTTATTTTAAGTCTTAAATTTATTAGTATGACATTCTACCCCTACGCAAAGTAATTCTGCAATTTGCCAGTCTTATTCTTACGTGTTGTTTATAATGTAACTGTATCAGTAAACATTTGTTTGTGTTACAGTTTCAAATGAGTCTGAGAGATGAAGATTTAGCTGCAGCTAACCCCACTTTAAAAACTCATGATTAGACTTCTCTGCAGAATGAATTCCATACCATTAGGAATATTAAACAAAGCATTAACCCCTCTAGTCTATACCACAATATTAAGTTTTGACCTTGCAGCAACAGCTATTAATTTCAAGTTTGTTATTAAAACCTGGAAAGTTACATCTGTTTAAAAGTACAAAGCATCTTTTTGATGGATATATTCAGAAAAAAAAAAGAAAAAAAAAGCAGCATTAGGATGCTAGAGCCAAATATAAATAGAGGACATTTCCACTATATTTTCCATATGAAACAGAGGCTCTCCTAATTAATCGGGGGAAAAGCCTTGAAAGGAAAGGCTTTATACCTTTACCTAGAGGTCAACACTATCGAATGCTGCCAAACGCAAAAGGCAAGCAATGACTGACAGCCTTCCGCTGCCATCACCCAGCTACCTCAGGCCCTAACGCTGATGTCTGAAAACAGGTACTTCACCCTGTTTTAAGACAGACCCTAGAAAAAACTTGTGTGCGATGGAAGATCACAGTATTGACCCAGCCGGCATCTAGAAGTAACGATAAAGCTCTTGTCCAAGTAGAACGGTCACTTCATGCTTTATGCAATTATCACTGCCAATGTGCTGGCACAAAATGAATTCCTAGCACAGATTAGCTGATTTGAAAGATGCTCCCATAAAGATAACAGGAAATTCAGAATTACCTGGAATTATCAGCAGAAAATCAAGTTCAAATTTATAGGGAAATTATTTAACCCAAGTTAGCTCACTGTCAGTAACTCTTTTCTGGCAAACTCGAAGTGAGTGGGGAGCCCCGTGAAAAGCACTATTTGAGTTTATGGTTTTGCTGTACCTATAGTAAACAAAGAAAAAAGGGGGTTTCTTAAAATGCCCTTCCCTCCCAATTTAGAATACTTAAAAAGAAATCAAAGACAAGTGGATTTCTTTTTGAAAACCCGAAGAGTTGATTTGCTGAAAAAGCAGCTTCTCTTGTACTGCTGCCAGCCCTGCTTAAACTATGAGGTATATATAATCTGGCAAGAATTTCTTCTTATGAGATGTTCAGCTCTAGTACTTTCAGTTACATGTGCAGTGCAGCTCCTCATTTAGAGCTTTAAAAATGGAAGAAGGTTAGACTGGACCTTGAGAGCTGGAAAATATTTTCAGTGTTGCTAGCCAAAAGTGTAAGTTACCCTAAATGAGACATACACAGATGTAATAGCATAGCTCAGTTTAAAATATTTTTAAAGGGAAAAAATAAGGAGTTTGGGAGCCATATGGTGATCAGACTGAGAAAATGTTTAAAGGTATACCATGCAAAAGCACTAAAAATACTACAAGCTCCTTCAGCAAGATTCTTTCACTGTTTTTTGGGTTGTGTTTTTTTTTTTTTTTGGGGGGGGGTGGGGTGTTCAGTTTTAATGTAGTAACACTGATTGGTGAGCATCACCCAGGGTTTCACAGATGCGAGCTTTATTAGTTCATCCATTTATCTGCTGATTCCAGAATACAAACATTACAACTCTTTACTTTTAAAGAAGGAAAGACTAGCCTGTAAAATAAATTACTAATAAGAAAGTTTTAAACATCAGTAATATTTTTGCATACCTTTCGGTTAAACAAAAGCACATGCAGGTGTTGAATGCAAGTAAGTACTTCAATAAGCCTTATTTTAATTCATTCTGTATTGAAAATGCAAATATAAACATCAGTATTTGTCTACACGCATGTAGACTATGCACATTAAGGCCATCCCTACACCCAAATTAATCCCACCTATAAGATAGTTGGGTTCATTCACTAGTAAGAACCGAGCTATGGGGACTCAGAGTGAGAGGCAAGGAAGAACTGTGGAGTTGGCACGAGCAGAACATGTAAATGACTCTTTTAAATCACCACAATTCATTTCACCCAAGTTCAGCTATGGAAATCAGGTATCTAGTTCAAGCTAGGTGACAAAAATGAAAATAAATAGGCAGTTCCAGAGAATGAATCATCTTAAATAGATGGCATGGTTTATTCTCTTGACAACAGATACAGCACAGAGATTAGTTTTCAAATGGCTAAATTTCTGTGAAATGAACCTGTGCGATGAAGAAGCAACCATCTTAATGTGAAGAAGCATCTTATCTTACGTCAACTGCGTGACAGCTCTAACAAACCTGGAATATCATTTGGGAGCTGGAAGTAGTGAGAGGCCAAGAGCCAAACTCCTGGTCGCCTGGTTGTACATCTTGGATATCAGGAATGGTTACCAGGAAAACTGCAGTGGCTGAAAAAGCCTTGGAGAGGTGGGCATAAGCAAAAACCCTCCAAGCTATCTGATAAAGAGCCTAATTATATCCAGGTAAATTTTGGACTATCTCTGAAAAGAGACATCTCTACTTCGCTCTACATAAGGTTCAGAGATGTTATAAATTACTTTGTTCAGATATAACCTCCTAACACAAAATTTCATCTCACTTGAGTGAAATGCTGCTAGAATGGTATTCACTAATAGAATATTTAGAAAAAAAAAAGTGGAAGGATTAACAAAAAGTTTAAATCATACCTTCCAAAAAACTGGAGGAAAGTTCAGCACTGACTTCTGAACTGATGAAATCTGGCAAACAGAATGCCCTCCCACAAACCATGTGTTTCCCTGTCTTTTAAGACGATTACTCCCGGGAACTCAGGCTTCATTAATATGTGATTAACACCCGCTCAGAATACTGGTGAGGTGCTTAACTCGGAGAAAAGCATGAACAAGTACAAGAGGAAATGTGGTGCAGTTTTATATAAAAATGGTCACTAGATACATTCCAAAGAAGTCAAGAGAGTGTCTAATTTACTTCACAGAGAGTACTACTGAAAGTCATCCAAAGGAGATATCCAATTCAAGAACGTCCAGGGTGTGCAGCTGATGTAAAGCTTACTGCTTTGCAGAAAAACAGTCTCTACTGTTTGTGTACAAAGAGAGAATAAGAATGTATCTGGGGTGAAAGAAAAGGTCAAAGAACTCTGCGTCTTCAAGTCAAGAAACCAGACAATGTCCATCCCATAAAAATATTGTACGGTACCTCCAAATCTCAAGTTCAGTAGCAAGAATCCTGATATAACTATGCAAGTGGAAGTCACACTTTAGGACTGGAGAACAGTGAATAGATAAACTGAGTAAGTAGAGACCCTTTGATCTGTGCTCTGCTAATAATATCCAAGACTTTAGAACAAGCTTTGAAGGAAAATTAATTAAAAAGACATGGAAATAAATAGAAAATGAAATTTTAAATAGTTTAGTAAACACAGATCATGGCATATCCTTTCGTTAGTAAAACAACTTCAGGAAGCATAGATGCAGTAGATCTAATATACCTTGCATAAACCTGTCTTTATTTATTCTGCTGTGCCATATTCTGCTAAGACCTTATCTGAATTACTATCCATGTCTCTTCTCACCCCTACCTAAGAAAAAAAACTAATCTGGGGAAGGCAAGGACACAAATGATAGGTTTGTTATGTATCGCGGTGATGGTGTCATACGAATAATTGACTATCAATCTGCCACAAAAAAATTAATCTTTGACATTAACATTAATAATGTTAAAATGGATTGAAAGTGGGTTATGGAAGTGGAAGACACTATTCTTCGAAGTCTTCCTGGACAACAAGTAACATGCAAAACAGAACTCACCATAAGCTCTTCCTCCAAGAAAAATAAAACATCACGAAAGGCTGGGGATTTGCAGAGACCACAAACCGTCCTTTCCCCCACAGATAACATACAATCTTTGCCATGCTAGTTGAAGGGAAGCTTTTGGAAGTCATTTAGGCCAACCTCCTGCTCAGAGCAGGACTACTGTCAATGCACATCAGGTCAGCCACTGCCTTACGGAATAGGTTCAAGCTTCCACATCTCTGGCCAGTCTGCTCCAGTGCTGTACTTCCCACTGAATTAAATACTTTTCTTCATTCTCAGTCTAAACCTGCCAGGGCTGAAACTTGTGGCCATTACCCTGTGTTTTAGCATCCTTCACTGCAGAGAAGAGTTTGACTGATCTGTCCTTGCGAGCTCCTCACTCTCAAGTAGTAGGTTGCAATTAGGTCCCAGCCCTTTGCCTCTTCCTAGTAACAGTTCTATCACAGACTCCATGACAATGGTATTTTTGCCTTGGTAATTACACTAAACAGTCTTGACAAACTGAAGACTGAGTTCTCTCACCTTTTTTTTTTTTTTTCATATTTTCCATGGCTGCGTTCTGTCTAGTAAAAGAAAGTTCTAATAAAAAAACCTTATTTGTTACCTTCTTAGCACAACAGTTGTACTATATTGGATGCACCTTTTAAGAGATTGTACTGGTTTTGCCTTGGACAGAGTTAATTTTCTTCATAGTAGCTTGTATGGTACTATGTTTTGGATTTGTGATGAAAACAGTGTTGATAATACAGGGATGTCTTTATTATTACTGAGCAGCGCTTACACAGCGTTAAGGTGTTTTCTGCTCCTCATGCTGCCCTGCCAACGAGCAGGCTGGGAGGACACAAGAAGTTGGGAGGGGACACAGCTGGGACAGCTGACCCCAACTGACCAAAGGGATATTCCATACCATTTGATGCCATGCTCGGCAATAAAAGCTGGGGGAAGAAGGAGAAGAGGGGGGACGTTTGGAGTTACGGCATGTTGTCTTCCCATGATGAAGCATGATGGAGCCCTGCTTTCCTGGGGATGGCTAAACACCTGCCCACCAATGGGAAGTAGCACATGAATCCCTCATTGTTCTTTGCTTGCCTGTAGCTTTTGCTTTACCTATTAAACTGTCTTTATTCCAACTCACAGGTTTTCTTGCTTCTATCCTTCTGATTCTCTCCCACATCCCACTGGGGAAAGTAAGAGAACAGCTGTCTGGGGCTGAGCTGTCTACCGAGGTTAAACCACAACAGACACACAGGTACCTGGAAGAGTTTAGCATCTCACTGGAGCGAATGGGCAGGAGTGGAATCTGAGGAACAGCCCAAGGATAACCTTTGGCTTAGGCAACTCTGTTTGTCCCTTTAAAAGGGCTTAAAAATCTCAAAAGCAGATATACAGTGTATATATCTCAACAGGTTTTAGAAAATCTCTCAGTTTGGGGGTTTGGTTGTTTGGATTTTTTTTTTCAAAGTTACTATTTATCCAGTTCATGCTGAGATGCCATTAACTTATAGTATTTAACTCACAAAAGTCTTAGTAGCGAACCCAGGCAACGCTACAGGCTTGGGGAGGAGTGGCTGGAAAGCTGCCTGGCAGAAAAGGATCTGGGGGTTCTGGTGGACAGCCGGCTTAACACGAGCCAGCAGTGCGCCCAGGTAGCCAAGAAGGCCAACGNATGGTTGGACTAGATGATCTTAAAGGTCTTTTCCAACCTAAACGATTCTATGATTCTATGAAATCATGTCTGAAACATGAAACTATGTAAATTAAGATTTTAAGATTTTACTGACATAAAAAAACAATAAAGGTGTCTTCATTAACACTAAAAATAAGCTGCTCAATTAGAACGCATCTCATACTATATGTTCAAATTTCTTCACTCCTCTCAGAATTAATACTCTTTCTGATACTAACTCCTAAAGCAAGTTTATTTTCTTCCTCAAAGACTTTCTTTGATAAAAAAAAAAAAAAAGCTGAAAGCTGTGATTTAAATATTTTGGGAAAAAAATGTTTAATACGTTAAAACAAAGTAAAAACTTTCCATATGGTCAAACTTTTAATTATGCCCATGGGCACCTACAGGCAGTCAATACCAAAACTTATTTCTTGTTTATTGATGCCAGAAATCCATCAAGAATAAGTGTGATAGTAAGATATCTACTGTGGGACAAGCTACCCCTGCATGACTAACAGAGGCATCACTCTCCCTCTGTCATCTCAAGTACGGAGTCACGGCTTTCTCAAAGTAACTTTGCAGATATTTCTTCAGGATTGCTATCCATTAAAACAAATATCCAGTTCAACATAAAACAAAGCTCTTACTGGTTTGCAGGAGAAAAAGAGTATAGTTAAATTTTATACAAGATGACTCCCACTCTACAGCAAATAAAAATAACCAAATCAGTAAAGCACTTTAATATTCTTGTAATACAACCTAGGTTTAGTCCTTTCATTTTTCCAGATATCCCCATGAAGATATTAACTTTCTAGTATTCATAATCCAAAGTACAACAACAGACATCTTAAATTTGCCCAGATTTCAATTCAAGTATTTTAAAATATGTTTTTATGCTTTCTTTTCAGTGTATCAAAAGGTCACTTTTTTTTACATGAATGCTAACAGGCACAGTTCACAACAAAGGTCAAGATTTCTTTGGGGATTCATTCTCCCTCTCTCATTTTAAAACAAGTTCATGATTTGAATTCAAGATAAAAGATGAATAAGTTATTGATCTAAATGCTCAGACTGGCCCATGTATATATTGCTCAAACACCATGAATGAATAAATTATTCATTTCATGTACTTTACTAATAATGACTGCAAATGGAAGTCACAAGTGTATTATTGAGTGCTATGAATAAACATGCGCAACGTCTGTCTATCCACATTTCAAGTTAATGTCACCCATTCATATTCATAATCCGAACACTCCTCACCCTCTGCACAAACACAAAAACCCAAAACAAAAGACAGGGTTACTTACCAATGGTTCCCTATTTTTGACTAGCCTGATTATTTTAACGGAATCTTCTTCCTCATCAATATCATCAGGCATGGGAGGCAAGACAGGATCGTAGTTCTTCTGAGCAACAGTATCATGTACAGACAGCAAAGCCTGGAAATATTAATAGTCAGTATATTATTTGGCATCGGAAAAGTTTATGAAAGACAAAGCAGAGGATATTATCCATAGTCTAACTCTACTAGTGTGATGCATGTACACTGAATGTAATTCTTGTATACAATTTTAACACACATCAAACCGATGAAAGAACTCCATGAAGTACATGTTTTCATACACCCAATGTATGCATCTAGTAAATCGTGGATACAGAACGACGTCTTCACACACATTAAAATATTGAGCGCTTTGCACACTAGCTTGAAATTACAAGAATTATGATCAGGAGAAAACCCAAGTCTCCTGAAGTAAGAATATCATTCCTATGTAAAAAGCTTCTTCAATTCAGTAAGCAGTCCTATGAAACAAATAAGCAAAATAAGCATCTTCCAGTACTTCTGCTCAAGCATGAGATGTGTTACATTAAGCAATTGATCAACCACTCGCTTCAGACGGGCTCTGGAAGCTTACCTGGTTTACTGGAACCCGTTCATACTAGCTCCCATTCATATGAGCTCCAAATTATCTTAGGAATGTTTAATTTATAGCGGAATTTGTGATTGAGATTGAGGAACATATAGCTGAAGTGATTTGGTTCAGGCAGGTGTTTATCAACCACCTGTCACATGTCTTGCCTCCTTTCTTTCTCTGTTGCTTCTGCAGTTCGTGCATAGCTTGAACAATAGATTTTTCAAAGAAAAGCCTGACAAAAGGTTCAATCTTAAAAATAAAATAATTTATGTACTTGCAGAAATTAAAAAAACCTTGAAAGTCAAAGAAAGTTAGAAAGCTCATTCTCCTCAGGCTCTAAAAACTCTCAGCTATAATTAAAATTCACAGCTTTTTTCTAGATACAGAACTCAAAGTTCTTTTTGATTTCGAAAAGTCTTCATTATTTGCAATACCTTTTAAACCGGTGAAAATGGTTAAATAATGCCTTTAGTTTTGTAGTGAAAACTACGCATTATAGCAGGAATAACAGCAACAACCATACATTCAATTCTATCTACCGCTTTCAGTTGCTTCTGTTTTCAAGTAATTGTTCCTAAATACTTGAATATTTTACATTTTGACTCAATATTACAAAAGTTCTAGTCTGAATAGCAGAAGTAATTTGCAAATTGATAACCTTCCTGACAATAAAAATAAAGCATACTGGAAAATGTTGAGATGTTTAGGATAAAGCAGAACACATTGACGCTGTTGACATGGATAATATCAGACGGTATCATATCAATGACTGTAATAATGAAACTATTATAAAAATTACAATAATGATTAAGAAGAAAACCCTTAATAAAGAACAGAAATGGCTGCATTTCTGATGCCAGTTTATGTCCTACCTAATAAAAGGCAGATAATATTAGCCTGAGCACACAAATTACCAGAAACTGTATGTTCTCAAAGATAATGCAAATGTTTTAAAAAAAGCATGACACTTCCGTTACACTATTCCAGGAGTTTTTTCCTGAATGGAGGAGACTGTAACAACAGAAAACAATTTCCAGGCAATGCTACAAGCTATCATGTCAAAAGCAGAAGGCAAAGTGTGTACGGTAATCTTGAAATTCTGAAGTTCAAATCTGAAGTTGGTCTTCAACAAAATAAACACAGAGGAAGATTGTGCCTGCTTCATGAGAATTTGCTGTTATTTTACTAATTGTTATGTGTATTGTACAAATTGATAAAAACATTTCAATGCACTCTAACTAATTATTTCTGATTTTATTCCCAAGACACAGTTACAAATTGGTACTATTTACCATCAGAAATCCCACCAAAGATTAGTTTTACTTTAGATCTGAGCTAAAAACCTCAGGCTAGCAATTATGGTTCCTCCTGGAAATGTGTATTATGAAGCATTACATATGTGAAAGCCATGCAATCACATGCAGTCCTCTAAAGATGTATGTGAAATATCAAAGATAATACTAAAACAAAAGTAGCGTTTGCTTTTACTTCAGGCTACTTACAGTTAAGACTTCTAAAACTAGTCTTCTGCAATTACATTTTTCCACATAAAGCTAGGGCACATTCATGGACTGGTTCAATTTAATGAGGTTCTGTATTGCAGTTTAAAAACAATCAGGCAGATAGAGAAAACAGATGACAATAATCTAAAGCACCACTTCCAGAGTAAAGGGTAGCAACTTAAAACATGTTCAAAAGAACCTACCCTTGACAATGAAACTTGCAAAACAGATTCTGTCCACTGCTACGCTGAATTACGCCACCAGTGTTGGTACGGTAACTGCCCTGCTCTGACTGCCAGACCAGGCTCCTGGACACCGTGCGCAAAAGAACGATGCAGCCCAAGTATTACAAACCAATGCCAATCAATGTCTGGTATTTATGATGCTTTTCTTCACTCACAACAACTGGAACTTATCAACCCCTTCCCTCCTCCTCCCCCAAAACATGTTAAACTACAATGTATTACAGTTTTCAATATAAGACCTTTTACCCAAACTCTGGTATTATTTTATCTCTGTGCAAAGATACATACTTTAGGCAAGAGTACGAATGCCAGAAATGATGTGTCTTTTCTCAGTCAAGTTTCCAAAAGAGTTTCTGTCATCACAAACTTGTTTATGCTGTACATGGAACATATTAAGATTTCTTTCCTGCTTGTCTTCCATCACTGCTTCTTCTAACACGCTACCCTCTGGCCACTGTAGTTGCTCTTGAAGTAGTCAGCGGCACTGATATTGGGCAATAATTAATCCACAAGCAAAACTTATAAAGCTATTTTGATTTCACATAATGTATTCTACTAGAAGTGATCAGAGCCTGTCCTTGAGAGAACTTTCATATGTCCTGAACACGAAAAAGTGACCATATTCACAGAGTAAAGGGACATTTCTTCAGCAGCTTCTTTGTACTGTGCATTTAATACAGTGTATGCTTAGTCCAAAAAACTATCTATCAGACTAGACTTTTATAGAAAAGGTTGGGACCTTTTTAAAAATAAACAAATTACAAGTGCCAAGAAATAAAACTTGGATCCTATCATGAACAAGATTTGCACAGAATAATTGTGCAGCAAATACACAAGGCAATATAAAGGTAGTAATGTTCTCTTTTTGTACATAAGAAGTGATCTATTTATTCACTGCAGCTTTATATTCCATGAAACTAATATTTGCCTATCACAAGAAACTGCAAGAAGTGCAGATGACATTGTAATATTTTTTTAAATGTTTTGGTTTTGTTTTCAAATACACAGCTCTTCAGAACTATGCACGTATGATCCAAGATTAAGGTCATGTATACTTAAGCACCTCTGGAGAAAAAGATTTTATTTCAGCTCTAAGTTCTATGCTTGTGATTCACTAATGTAAACATGGTCCATATTTAGAACCTGAAAGAAGGTATGATTCAAACTCCTGCACTACCTAAATATAAATATTGACGTTCAACTAAATTCTTAGACATGATCTAGCTGGAAATGAATACTTTCATCAGACCTCTGAAATGTCTAATAACTAGTGCTGTATTTTTTATATTAAAGCTATCACTGATCATTTCACAGTTTATAAATTGAAATTTTACATTATCAACTTACACAAAAAAAATCTGACATTGGAAACATTCAAAGTTCTTTTTCTTAAAGTGTTCTGAAACTTTAAATGTTTATTTAAATTGAGAATGTTATTAATGAAAACACTTCTATATTTTGAAAAATGTGTATCATTTAACTACACTGACTTTTTGCTCCTGTAAAACAATGACAAATTTTATATTATATTTTGCTTCTGTTTATATTTTGAGATCTGCAAGACTAAAAATACTCCAAGTAGCCCCTGACTTGCGAACACAGCTCCTTATTGTTTTGCATTCTCATTCTTAAAAAAAAAAAAAATCTCAATTCAAGCTTTACTTTTCAGAAATATTTTGCATTTACTAGTCTAGAAAAACAAACATTTTAGAAAACAGTAACTTAAATAAAGAAGCAAGACAGAACCGACAAAGAAACAAAAGCAGCCTTTTTCTATGCAGTACTTGAAAAAACAAGATTAGAATATTAAATAATTAATAGTCAAGATTATCGACATAAAATTTGTAGGGACTCAAACAAACCTTTAAGAAAGCCAACAGCTGCAGCAGACTGCGACACTGCCAACCCAGCTGCTGGAGTAGATTACCGCCCTGGCAGCACAGTCAGCAAAATGGAACAAAATGGCCCATGACTTTGCTGTCCCAGTCCACAGCTTGGATCATTAGCACCAGCCACCTTCTCTGGCAGTTCAGGTTGAACTCCAGCAGGTGAGACAGAGACATTTTCCCACCTCTTTGCTTTGCTATGATGACAGTAACTTCCACTGAGGCTGGCACAGAGAAGTCACACCAGAGAAGAAAGGTAACTTCATCAGCAACCACAGCAATGTGCCCCTGAACTCGCACGGCAGAGCTCGTCCTCCAGAGAGCTCGAGCCATATTACGTCTTCCTTTGAGATAAGGTTACAGAAGAAATACAAAAAGTCACAATGAAAATGTTGGTGGAGAAAATTATTCAAGATGGGAAACACTGATAAGTGACTTGCATAAAGTTAAAAACCAAGTGAATGAAGTCATCCAGCAACAGATATCAAAGAAGGAAAGCTGAAAGAGCTGGGAGGAGACCGTCTAGAGCACCAGAATGGAAGGAGAAGCGTAAGAGTCATAACAGCCAAACATGTGCAAGAATTTAGAAAATGGGAGAATAAAACCAGCAGAAAGATGAAGCATAATGATGATGGCACACAAGGCTCTAGGTACAGAAAAGCAACTTGACTTGAGAACAGTTTGGAGAAGAAAGGGATAAAAGTATAAGGTTTCAGGATCAAGCTATATGTTTAAGAACAATCGGTGAGCAGCACAAACTTAACAGGGGAAAAAGGAGATAATTTAGGTTGCGGGGAGGAAGAACAACCTTTCTTCTTCTACAGGAGAATCAGTCTTTAAACCTACTATCTTGAGTAAATAAGCTAGATTTTACATTGACGTATTGATGAATTCCATCCCACTAATTCCACTCTCCAGCAAATGGGTGGTAAAACAACCATCAGAAAAAGGAAAGCACATGGCAGTCTCCTCACCGCCAAAACTGCCTGCTACGGGAGTATGCGCAACCTTAATCCTGACGCAAGATAAGGCTTAACAAGGGCAGTGGAGAACAGGCATCTCAACTAACAGATAAAAACAACCACATTAGCTGAATTCTCCAGCTTGGCTAAAGCATGAAGCATAATGTAGAAGCAGAAGCAAGCAATAAAACTACAGGCAGGAGAAACTCGGTAGTGCTGCTGAAGCAGCCAGAGGATGGCTGGGATAACAGTGAACTGAATTTTTTATTTTTTTTTTTTTTTGGCAGTAGAA
>VYXH01002848.1:993504-1045324 GCA_013397275.1 Burhinus bistriatus | reverse complement strand
TTTTTTTTTTTTTTGGCAGTAGAACCAGTGAGTACACAAGCTACAGTAACCACTTACCAGGTGGAAAAATAATATTATTCCCTTTGATGGTACAATAATCTAATCACTTTCCTACAGAAATCTGAGATTTTCTGTTCTGAACAAAACTCCCAAGCTAAATACATACAGTACATAACGCTACAGAAATCAGTTAACTTCCAGAGAAATGAACACGTTTTACTTTTGCTACTGAAAATCATTTACACTATTCAATCAACATAAGCAAAAAACCTTTGACAGTGATGGTAAGAAAAATGAAATAAGGTCCTTCAAATTAAGCATAATTTTCTGTTTGTANTTTCCCTCTTTACTACGGTGGACTTTATTCATGACTATACAAACTTTCATCCACAAAAGGGTAATTTCCTTGGCTGAAAACGCGGTTTCTTGATTTCAGATTCACCAGTCTGAACTGATGGGTCTACCTGCAGCTGGTAGCCTGACGGCAACAGCCAAGAGAAAAGTGAACTTTCTGCATCTTCAGATTCCCGCTTCCTCTGGCTTATTGTTTGCAGCCCCTGGAGATGCTTCCAAAGTCAAACTATTCTCAGTGTTCACAGAAACACACAGCCTATCCGTGTCATCTGGTAAAGGTGTTAATATTCTTCCAGATGACAGCCCTATGTTTTTCCTCAGTTGTGGATAATGGCAAAATAAGCTCTGATTTTAAATCAATAGCAAAGAATCTGAACAAAGTCTCTTTTACATTCGCAATGTGATTCATGTAGCTAAAGTGTTCTTGAAGCTTTAAGCCCTATTTAAGTAACTTCCAAGAACACAAATAGATAGTTTTCAGAGTGGAAAATGCCGAGACAGGAGCAACTCTTCCAATATCTTGGCAATCCTCGATCAATTACTTTTTTGAAGAAGTGGCAGCATCTTGACAATATTAAGCATCCACAGCGGTAGCATACCTCTTTTCTTGGTTGAAAACCAGCTGAAAACAGCGCCGCACCCCCCCCCCCAAAAAAACANNNNTAAAAACAGCCCCCCCCCCCCCCCCCAAAAAAAAAAAAAAAAAACCAAACCCAAAACAAACTCAAGTGAAAATATAAACTAAACAAAACTAAGAGCTGAGGCTGCAGTTGCTCTTTCTGAAAAGGTGTCTTTTAGAAATGACCCAGCTTTGACAACAGCATGATGTCTAAAGTCTTCAAAAGAAAAGAAAAACATCTACTGATCCAGAAAATAACATACATTTGTTTATGATAAGGAAGTCTTAAATTCAGCTACAGAGTACTCATACTACATGGACACCTAACTAAAAATATTGACCCAGTTTAGTTTTTAAGGTAATTACTTTTGCCTGCTTTGGCCTTTTCCTATATTGAACACTAGAAGTAGTTTTCCTATATATCAATTGCACTAAATTCAGGTATCACTCTGGAGAACTGAAAAGCTGCAGTAAGCGTTATCTTCACCATTACATATAAGTAAATCTTCTATAAGTACTTAATAGAGTTGTAACTGAAGAATTATAAAATATTAAAACAGATATGGTGCACTAGAATAAATCCTGCCTCTCAAATAGTAACATTCTTTTTAAAAGGCCAGCAAAATAGCAGGCATAAGGAAAAAAGCTTACAATTTTCCAAAATATTTGTGATAAAGATCCTAATAGATTTATAAGTTACATAATTATGGGAATCAGACATAATCAGTCTTGCCACTGACTAGAAACACAGGAACAAGCAGAAACAGAAAGAAAATCCAATTATGAGACCACACTGGACCACTATTGAACAGATTCATCAATGAACTAGAAAAGAGGAGACTGTTGAATAAGTGTATGGAAAGTTCACACAGAATATGGTCTGGCAAATGCAAAGGAAAAGCACCGCTGAAGGAAAAAGCAGCATAAAAAGATGACAAATAAAAAATGGATTATTTGCTTTGTATTGTGCAGTTTCTCCATTTTCACTAGCTGAATAGAATTGATACTTGAATGCGATGTGATTTTATCCATAGTGGTTTTTTTCCTCCTCCTAAATTACCAGCTTTAGTAATATTGCCAACTGTAATGCGCTGTATGTGAATGCTATAGTTACAGGTATGCAATTCAACATTCTTACATGGGTTAGAGTTGGTTCCTTCATGTGGGAAAGTCTGTACGTATAACCAAAGAATTTCTTCAACTTACTTTTCAAATCTTCTATTTTCTCCTGCCAACCTGCCTGGCTTCACTTTTGTTTATTGTATCTATCACTTTGTTTATTATATGTTGGCTGCTAGCGAGCATTCTCATATCCATACGTCTAAGATCGACAGACAAGCTGCCCATTGGACATCAGCTGGGTTCTCACCTGAGACAGACCTGAGAGCATTTCCAGGGTAACAGGATGGTTGTTACTTCACTATATTCATCATGCAGTATTTTTTCACCTCCTTTATATCATGGTTATGGTATGTTATGTATTGCTATATATACGCACTGTGAGCTCCTATCACATTAAGTGTGCCACAACTGCTTTCTGAATTTCTCTGCCTGTCAGATGTAAAAAATCGAGGCTTTTCTTGCTGTTTTTAAAAGGACTGTTTTGCTATTATGCTTTGGTTTTACTTATTCCATTCCATTAACACGAACATTCCAAAAATAGAGACAGCAACATATTCTCCCACTGCTCCCCACCCAAAAAAAAGTTTTCTATAAAAAACCTCCTTTGAACTATGGGTGCAAGTGGAAATCGAAATAGGAAGTCAAGGTCTGAAGCCGAAAAGAGTTAAGAATAAAACCTATTTTTCCTCTAACAAGGTTGCTAAAACGCATGGTGGAGGGATTCCCAAAGTGGCAAATAGTTTTAAAGGCAGGAAACTCTGGGCAGAAGGATCTCATTCGCTTGCTAACAAAAGTCTCCCCAGCACTGTCTCCTCTCCCCCACCTTCATGGCTGGTATGCTCAGAACATCTATGGGTTATCCATCAACCAACGATATCAAATCCTCAGTGCTGTGGTCCTTGCTTAGTGTTGTGATAATTTGCATATATTACTTACGTAGAAAATAAATATTTCTCTCTCACTGCTGATACTTCACAGCATACCATCCAAAATCAAGCAGGCCCTTGCAGATTTACAAATTAATGGCACCTGCTTTTACAAAACATGATTAGGTAGGTAACTTTTCAGTTGACGTATGAAGTACAATGTACTCCTGCTGACCATATTAATGAAGTTAAACTAGTTTGTACAGCAAAATACCTTAATATAAGAGCACAACTCCTGTAACTAGTCCTACCAGCAAACCTCAAAGACCACTGATGAGTAAGTAGTTATAAATCATGGGAAATTACGCTTCTTGAACGGAAATTGTAGTCCATGTTACCATGTGCGAGCATGAATATTTCATAAAGAGGAAGAGAATAGTCTCCCAGGACATGAGCAAAAACAGAAAACATGGGTGCATTTGGGAAGACAGGTCTCTAGAGGGATAGGGCCAAAAGGTCCTCCAAGAGCTTGAGATACAGTAGCAGCCAAAATGTAGCTCGAATGTTAACCGACCTCAAATTTGTATTCGATTTTCCAGATGCAAAACTTGAACAGTTGTAGGCAAATCCCAACAATTTCCAGTGGAAAATGCTGACTTTGCAGAAACAGCATATTTCAATGAAAAAGCCCTGATGGAAAATCCTCAGCAAGTCTAATTACAATGGAAATGCTGGAAAGAGGACAAAGTTTAGATTAAGATTTTTTTTAATTGCATGTTAGAAGAAATGCTTCATGAACTTTTCAAAGCAAAAACAGATTTTGCTTTATGTTATTATAGCCCAGTTTTTGAGTGCTTTGTATGTTAAAGTTCTTGTAGAAAAATGCCAGCCGTTTCCTGCACAGTAAATTATACTGTCAATTTTTGCCAGTGACTGTAAGGCAGCTTTACAAGGCTCTGCTGATAAAGACTTAAAATGTTTGAGTTTTTAACAGAACAAGTAGTGCTTTGATCAGAAGAGTCTATTAGGCCACTGTGCAAATCTAGTAACCCCCAGATGGCATGGATGATGGTATCAGCAGTTGTTTATCAAATAAAAGCTAGAATTTACAAACTTCCCAGTAAATACAAGAAAAACAGAACAGGACAGGACAATGCAAAAGGTACACTTCAAGCTAAAAGAAGCACTATTTGATTTTTTTTTTTTTTTAAAGAAACCTAGACAAATATAGCAAACATTTATATGAAGAACAAAGTGCCCTGGCTTCATTATCTGCAGTTTTAGTTTTGTTTAACTCATAGTTCTATTCTGAAGGAAAGCCAAGGAGGTACTTATTAGATGAAAATGTTTACAAATGCAAATTGTTTATGCTTTGTGAAGCTGAAAGTCAAGTACATCTCAAATGAATTGCAAATAAAACAGCAAGTTTAAATCCTATTTACAATTTTCTGGTGAATGTATCTTTGCCATTTGAAAGCAATTTAAAAAAAAAAAAAACAAACCTGAAAACAACTTAAAGAATCTGTATTTTCTCTGAACAGCATGTTGAAATTGTCCATGGATAAGTTAATCAGAAAATATTCCCAGTCATACAAGAGCGGTTTTCCCTTCACTCTGCAAGTTATCTTAAAATTACTTCCAAAATTCTATTCATTCTCAGTAATCAAAGAGAAGCCAAGAAAAATACTTCAAGTATGTCCACTGCTTGTCCCCTCAATGGCTACAGGTACAGCGCCCAAAGTCATCCAAGTACTTTACATTCTCGTGCACAATGATGCACTGAAGTAATTCACAGTCCTGCCTCGTGCCCTTGTTTAGGTACTTGGTTTACATTTCAGACTAGCAGCTGGCAAAGCACACATAAATAGAAGATAAACTCTGTTGAAATAGGCAGAACCACCACTGGCACTCTTAGGAGGTTAAAAAACCTTAATTTCCTCTGGGTCATAAAAGGGATAAACATCCTTCAGAATAGTTTTAGCACAGTGGCATAAGCTTTTAAAATAATTATTGTTCCGCCCATTACATCGATGACCACAAAGGATATATTTTATAAAAATTTAAAACACTAAGTTTACCCTAATAGGGATTAACTTCAAATGGTAAATTGCTCATTTCAATATGCAATGATCAGGAGTGTAACTCATGTTATAAAACATGAAGTGCTAGTTTTAGATCTGAATAATATATCTTAAGCCTATCTCAAAGTTAGTATAATTGGGATAATACTGTTCAATGGACTAAAAGATGGTCCATTCTTTTTGTGCTATGGCACTGTCCCAAAAAGAACACAGCTTTTTCCAGCTTGTTAGAAAAGGAACTGAAAGCTACTATTCAAGAAAGCTTTTTAATTAAAAGTGGAAGAGAATTTGGAAGTTTTAAAGTCTTTCATTCTTAGTTAGATCATCGGTCACATTTACTACATCTCCTTTGTCACAGAATCTGTCACTGCGGTTCTGCCCTGTGACTGACAGAGTAACTCCACCTCCACTCCCATTTGTGCCCCTGCTGTCACATAAGACCATTTTGTTAACTTGATCGTGCCATGTGCATTAAAAATCCAGAATTAAATTCCATTTTAGATATATTTTGTGTTAACATCTTCAATCTTAGTCTTCCAATTATATATTCCAATTTATACAATTGCATAACAATGGAAAATATTTTGTCTCTAGATAATGTAGCTAATTAAAAAAACCCAACAACATAGTCCTTTCAGACAACAGCAATACTTCCAGATTCATCAAAAAGCCAAATTGCTCTATAAAGACATCTCTCTCAATTGCACTGGTGCCTACCTGATGCATCACGATTTTAAAAATTTTTGTCATTATTTTCAAAATTCTGTACAACACTCCCCTCTTCACATACGTTCCGTTTGCTGTCACATAAGTTCATTAAATTTCTCCAAGTTATAAGCCAGTAAAGCTGAGAACATTTATTACTAGTATTCATATTTTTTACAAAAGCAGACACAGGAGTGTCTCCTCTTAAATCAGAAACACCATTTCCTCACGTATACCCACACTATATATTCTAGTCTTCATGTTACAGAAAACAAAAACAATTAAGCCTCCTGTAAGAGAGACGTTTAGTGTTATGTCAAGCTTCATATGTTGTGTATTTACAACATACATTAAGTAACTTTAATGTTATCATTAGACAGGGAAGCTAAGGGACATTTCTTCCTTTCTTTTACACACGGAAAACAGTATATTATGTAAGTTCATTGTTGTTTTTCACTCAAACGTATAAAATCATGTAACTTTAATATAAATGTAAATCCATCAACAAAATAGGAATGTAAAACCCAAATCTTGAAAACACAAACCATCTTCTAAATGCTTTCTTTATAAAATAAGCCAAGTAAGCTTAAAATAGGGTTAAAAATAATCTAATTCATGGTTACACCTCAGGAATTACAGAAGTCTTAAAAAGTCACTCTGGGAACTGAGGAAAAAGCCAGGAGTGGGTGCAGCACCCACTCCCACACAGGCCAGGAATTACCACCTTCAAATGTAGCCCATTAGCCTGAATAATAAAGAATAAAAGCCTTCCTTCCACACAGCACCACAGACCTCCCTCTGTTCCTCGCTCCTGTGAGGCTGTAACAGACATACCACGCTCCCGAACACTTAGAACGGAAACGGCAGTAGCACTACACAGATTATCTAATCTGCAACTCACCTAAAGCACCGGCTCCTACACTGAACAAATAGAAAGGATTAAAAGAAAAGCCTCAACATCCGTCAGAAGAAAGGCAAGCAGGTACGGTCTGTGCTCAGCAAATTTTGTACAGGTGCAGCAAGCTCTTGTCTGCCTTGTGAGACCTGAGCAGGAGAGGGGAAGACCTGGTGATGCTGCCAACACAAAGGCTTTCCACCGCCTCTCCCAGTGCAACGCAGAAAGGGTCGGTGAGTGCTGCTGCTACAACACCCAGGAAACACAGGCAGCAGTGGAAGACTGAAATTTCACTTTCAGTAATCTAAAGTACATTTACAGAGTGCTACGGCAGGCAGATCCAAGCCCGATCTGCCGTTGTTTCAAATCATCCAAGCATGTCCTCCTTTCGGTCCAAACACCACTCAGACTAGAGCCACGCAGTACTGCCCGCAGGCTGGCGTGGCCTCACCGTGCATTTATATATCTTTATGTTTTATATATTTAATGTATCTTTAAGGTGTGTATTTTACTGCAACTTAATAACACCAACCAAACAAAATCCCCATGTCCCTCACAGCCTTAAGAAAACAAGCACAGCAATATAAGTTTCAGTACATCTACTTCTGGTTATTTACCATCATTCTAACTTTGACATGTTAAACTCTTACATTGTTTTTTCCACAACCAGCTCAGCAGACCTTTTAAACTTGCATACGTATACCCTGGAAGTGGAAGCGTTTAGTAACAGTTATCTTTCTCAACTGATTGCCAACATTTGATTGCACACTTGCAGTTATGATAGAAAAGAGCTGAAGATAAACACTGCTGTACTAAATGATTTGTGAATGACAGATAACAAGATGCATTTCAAAGAGTTAATTTCTGGTCTGCTTAAAAACCAAATGCTGCATTCAACTGGATTCAGGTTCTAAGGTATGAAAATACTGTTCTATTTGTGTTATCTTTAACAAGGTATAGCAGGATTACAGAATGTAAACTAGAAGTCTTTACTCAACTTTGGAAATTAAAAACAATAGACGTAGCTGGCCTGCATCCATGGGATGCAATTATATTTTAAATCTACAAAGCAAATGCAATCTCTCACACACAGATAAACAAATCCACTTGATTTCCCAGAGCTACATGCTCTGTTCCACTTCCAGAGTTCTGTTCTAATCAGACAAAGTAAAGCACAACCATTATTAGTTAATTTAATTATGGCAAGGGATGCCACATTTCAGAGCAGGAAGAAAAATACACTCAGTGTAACTGGCTATTGCACCCAGTTCTCAAAAGACCAGAAATGCCCAATTTATTTTTTTCAAAAGAAAATGCACCTGATAAAACCTTGGAATGACTTTTGAGATTTTGAAAACCTCAGGTCTGATAAATATAACTGCCTCAGAGAAATTATTTTTGTCTTTAACACATTTCTCTAAAGATGAAAACCATGAATACTACAAACTTGTCAAAGCTTTACACGTCAGACGCAAACAGTCAGAAATATACTCAACATAACAATTTTGTAAAACAAAATGAAAATACAGAAATATTCACCTAATCAGACATTTGCTGGAAATCTTCCCCAGCCTTTTTTGGCATGTTAACCAAACCTATGAAGTTATAGTCATCTTCCTAGACCTGTCCCTTTACACCAGAAAACTTGTGGAAGTAGTGATGTAGTGCAGTAAACTGATCCTAACCATCCTTCATCGTATCATGAACATTCGAGCAGAGCTGGAGGAAAGTGGAAGCTCTTCTGCTGGCTCCAGCTAACACCGCAGTTATAAGCCAGGTCAGGAGAAGAAAGTTCCTGCAGAATAACATGGAGCCGGCTTAAGTTAATGCCAAATTAAGCCATACATAAGTTTTCAGCTAAAGCCTTTGCGACATCATTGGAAAAGACATATCAGTTATCCCGAGTAATTTCAGATGTGTGGGAAAGAGTTGTTCTAGACATCATTTTGTCTCAGGAATCTAGAAGGAAGGAAACAAAGAAACCCTCTGCAGCCATCAACCTAATCCTGAAGGGCTAGAAAACCTTTTGCAATGTATGGCTTAAGATCAGATACAGCTGAACAGACTCAAGGGCATCTCTGGGGAAGAACTGGAAATACTGAGCCCCATGTTGTCTGGTCAACATGATGGAGGAGGGAGCGGCGATATTTACCATCTCTCCCAGGCACGTTTGCCATGAGAAGGTGGATGAAGAAGATAATGGATAGGCAAAAATATCAGGCACACTGTCAGTTCTTTCCCCTAACTCACACAAACACCTGCAAGTTATGCAGGGCAGGGAAACGTGTGCTTTGTGCAGGATTAGGCAGTCTGGCCATGCAAAGGGCTCGGTACCCTGCAGCTGGCCATCTCCTCCTGCAGCCAAGACAGACATTTGCTGAGTTACTGCAGTTGTTCAATCATATTACCACGCTGAGGGTAAAGCACTTCTTTTCCTGAAATCCCACTAAGATTATCACATTGCATTTAATCACTTCCAAGGAACACACAGCAAGAGTGAGTGAGTGAGTGAGTGAGAGAGAAAGTGAGCAAGGGAGGGGGAGCAAGACACCAAGGGGGTGGAGAGAGAAAGAGAAAGCAAAAAAAGGGGAGAGGGAGAGAGGGAGAGATGAAGTTGTGGCAAACAAGCTGTCTTCAGACTCAATCCACTAAAGCTTCAGAAGTATGAAACACATGTGGACAGTCGCTAAGGAAATATCTACAGTGAAGCTCAGAATGTCTGCAATTTGATGCACCAACATTTCCTCTTGTAATACACGTTTGGCACTGCTCACCCCTTCAGCAAAAAGCAGCTTGTCACTTTGCAAACTATGGAATAACCAACTGTGCAAAATTCTTTAAAAAGGAGGCATAATTGACCTTTAAAATTCTTTAGCACTTTGAAGATACTGTAGCGTCTCAGGTTTTGAGATCAGTGTTTTACAGGGAACATAAAGAAGCAACTGTCTTGAAAAGGGTTCCTTTCCACTCCACAGTTTTTCTTCTAAACTTATCAACTGCTGCATTTAATTAGCATTCCAGTATGCAACTACAGCACTAAGTTCTCTGTCCTCTTTAGAGTGGAAAAATAATCTGATAGTGTGCATTAATAATGATACACAGAAGAGGTTCTAACTGGATATAAGGAAACAGTTTTTACTGGGAGGATAATTAGTAACTGGAACAGGCTGCACAGAGAAAGTTGTGGAATATCTGCTCCCAGCCATCTTCAAGACCCGATGGGAGAAAGCCCTGAGCCACCTGCTCCGAACTCAGTGTTGACCTTGTTTTGAGCAGCACGTTGGTTTAGAAGACAACCTCCTTCCAACCTGAGTGACTCAATGGTTCTACAGCCTACTGTCAGATAAAAGGTATCAAGTTCCACAAAAGCACCGCAGAGAACCCCAGGAGTTTTCAAAATTAGCTTTTTTAAAAAGATAATATCCATCAGGAATTTTGTTCCAAGTACCAGGTTGCATTACTTACGCACAGTGCAATTAAATCAATGGTATGACTGCAAACCTTTTAGTAAACCCACATTTTTAATAAATTTATGAAGCACATGCAATAAAAGTTAGCAAAAGACAAAAAAAACCCAAGCATCCACTTTTTGGAATATCCACTGTAAATAAGTGATGGCTTTCCACTGAATTCCTTTTATAAATATCAGTAACAGCGTAATAATTTACAGGCAACATTAAATGTGTTGCTGCGTAACAGGTATTTCCAATTAACATTGAATCCCTTCTTAATAGCACACATATTTGTTAAAGCAGCCCAAGGAAGCAGATGCAGACACCCATGCAGAAAGCGCTTTGCAGGTGCAACACATCCTCACCTTGAGATTGGGTTTTGAGAGGAGTTTCAACAGTTCTCTGATCTCACTGCTCAGTGGCTTGCTCTGTAGCTCCTCAGCCAGCTGGGTGGGAGATGGAATCGACACAAAGACCATTAGCAAAGCATTGTTTTACCCAGTGCATCAGTGACAACCCAGAATCTATCTTGTTCAAGGTTATTACTTTCCAGCATGTTCAAACAGAAGCCAGCATGAAGAAAAGCACCATCAATCACTGCGCTTCTTTTTCTGGCCCTCGGTGGACTAGATTTAAGCCAGGCCTTTTGGCTCAGTTTAACACAAGTAATCATTTCTGGCAAGGGTGCAGCCAGATCACATTCTGATTTATAGCGATGGGGGCAAATCCCAGCACTTCATTTAAGTGACTGGTCCTTTGCATGCAGACAAAGGACTGCTTGTAAAAATGACTGGATCAAACTTTGACACTGTCTATAAAAAACAGTTTCGAATGAGGTGGTGAAATCCACACTGCTTCCAAAAACCCACAGTAGCTGTGCTGTTTAGGACTGGGATAAGAAAGCAAAGTGCCCCTACAGGGCAAGCAATCTGAACCTTTTATTATGTTTACACATACACTGGAAGGAGCTTGTTAAATGTGAAGCGGGTTAATCATAATATAGTTTATAACAGGTCATCAGCAATTCAAGCCCCTAAAATGCACAAACTATGTCCTAACAACAAGATCAGTAATTTATGTTTGGTTATACTACAAAATTGTGGTTTGGTGAACAATAGAGCAGCAGTCTAACCTTTAATCCCACGGCTATTTGGCTCATGTCTTGAGTTTTTCTTATCATGACATTCTCAACTAATTTGGACTCAAGAGGCATATTTTACTGCAGGACTTCAGAGTCAAACTGTTTTTCCAGAAGAAGGAAAAGCTAAAACATATTTCACAACACTGAACTTTAGTTTAAAATTCTGAAACTACATGGCTCATAATCCAAAACGTGATTTCAGATAATCACTTATTTTCTTTGCATTAAATCAGTACCATAAAAACGTCTCAAAGAAAGATTGGTTATTTGCAGAAAGTAATTTTATTCGTCTAGCCTAATTTTAAATTTCTACTTTCATTTTGTATAAATTGTCAAGATAAATGGATAGAAGTATATTTTGTATAATTATACATAATAGACAATTCTAAAAGCAATTACAGACATCAGACATGGTTTGAATACTTTTCTTTTAACCTTCAAATTAATACAGGGGTAAGAGGACTGAAACAAAAATTCATCACCTACAGTCCCACAGCCTTTTAACTATAATTCATAGATAAAAACATACATCAAATACATCAACGCTAATCTTAACAATATTTGTGTCTTAATACCAAAAGACTAGAAAACAATCTCTGTAGGAGAGGTCAGAATGAAATATTTTAGGCACATAAAGCAAAGTATTGAGGTAATCTGACTGCAGTCTAGTCTCCATGTTCTACGGAAAAGCTCTACAAAGCTGAAAATAATCTGTGATAGGAATGACAGCTGGTATATGACACAGGTTCCCCTTGGTTCATTCCTTAGCTTGTACTACTCATCACTAGAGAATAAAATCTATTCGTTCATGTCTCATTGATGAAAACTAGTAATCACTCAGTAAGAATGACTGCTTCAGTATTTCTCTTTCAGATGAATTGTGCACAAGCATCTATTAACTTCAGCAGAATTGGCATTTGTTTTGGTGGTGCAAATATAAATGCAGGTACATGAGGTTTAGCACAGTGAGAAACAGAAGGAATATTTTGTTATTGCTTTAACAGAGTTTTTAATTTCATAATTTAGAAAATATTTGTTCAGAGATGAAATAATTAAAATTTTGTTTCCACTCACATAATTTACAAGGGTTTTCCAAGTATTTCCATAAAGTCTTAAAGGCACATGTAACACACCTCATGATAGAAGAGGAAGAGGAAGACAAAGCCATGTTTCCAGATTAGCAAACAGATATCACCAGAGCTACTTCTTGTGCTTCTAGTAGTTTTGGACTGGATTTTTATTTGTCGTTTTTGTTGAAGTGCCAAGATTTGTGACAGCTACCAGCAGCACTACAAACTATACGGAATACTTTGGGCATGCTGAAACTGTGCTGATCACCTCCTGTGCCAAAGACTGCAGGAAAAGCAGGCTGAGAACCTCTTCTGTGATCCTCTGTTGAGGGAACCATAACATTTCATCAGGTTCTTTACGAAGAGCTGCCACTATAGAGAGGGGAGAACAAAGCAAGGGAGAAGGGCAGATGCAGAGTGAGGCTGGTGAGATGAGGAGAGCTGGGGCCTGGGGGTGTAAAGCTTCTGGAGAAAGTTCTGAAACTTCTTTTGCCAGAACACTCTTTCTCATAAACCTAGAGGCCTTATTTGCCATATATATCTATGCTGCCAGAAATGATCAGAACATTTGCATGAAATCAGGAGTCCTGTGTCAGACATTGCTGCTCCAAAATAAGAGGCAGAGTCTCTGATGGGAAATTCAGCCTAAAAGTCACTGGGGGTGAGAAGACAGAACATATGGCAGCTAGGAGTATGAAAATGTTTAGAAAAGAAGCCTCACCACAATTCTTACCTCTGAAATTGCTTTATAAAAATAACACAAGAATAAAAACACACTCCTTAAACAGTTTTTAGTTAAGTTAGCAGCACCTCAAATTTGTGTTTTAAATCAAACAGGAAATATGCACTTGTTAATAAAAATATCTCCTTCTTTGTTTAACTATAGAACAGTTACTATGACTAGGAAAACAAAATATTAATTTAAAGCCTATTGAAATAAAAGTGTGTTTTATATCATGAACATGCTCTTCAATCCCTGAAACTGACTAGTTAGACAAATGTGCCAAAAATTGAATAGCACTTTAATCCTGGAACTTCATGGGGTTTGGAGTTACAAAACCCACTGCATGTAAGTTAACTTCCTCAAAGTTTGGTGATAACTATTGAAACACAGAAAATCCTGCAGCGTGCTAGCCTGACTTCAGATGCCAAAGGACATCCTCATTCTATGGGACAGTGTGCATAAAATCAGCTGTTCAGCTACACATAAGAAATGAAGAATCAGCAAGAGGATCTTTAAAAAGAAGCTGTGCTTACAAAGTAGGCAGATGTCTAGAGACACTCATGTCCCAACATACATACATTTAAAAAATACTACCACACATAAATAATAATACATTCATAGGGTTAAAACCCCCAACCTCTCTCAACTGAGGAGTGACAGAGTACTTTAATTTGGGGATTTCCAAAAGTATACATTTTAAATGGTGCTGAACAAAGAATGAGATTGCTCAGCATTTCTGAAAATATCAAGAACTAAGTTTTGCATCCAAAAATAAGAAATGATTCTTATTAAGAACTTTAGCCCAGAGATCCATAACACAAATGTTAACAAGGATTATTAATATGTCACCAAGAACTTAATGAAGAGAATTTTAACCAGCTTTCTAATTTTCAAAATTACTATCAACATTATTCAGAGCTACTTGGAGGTTAAACAAATATTACTAATATATGCCTGATGTAAAAGCTAATGCATTATTATATTTGGTAGGTTACATGATATAGCTCTCCTCCTACTGAAACATCATTAATTACATTATATCCTTTTTTCAGCAGACTTCAAATATGTTTAATGTAGAGTTTTTAAAAAAATGTTACCACTCTCAATTCACATGTAATCACTTGTAAAATTTAAAAATTAAAAACTAATAATTATATAAAAAGACATGCAAGATATTAAAACTTCTATAAAGTATGTGAAGTTTCAAACATGTAATATTTGAAAGATATCTGAATACATACTGCCTCTTCCAAAAAACAACCTGAGATCAATTACAACAAAGATTTCTGCATTTCACCTAAATCACAGTTTATTAAACATTTCTCTATCCTGGCCTACCTCAGGTTCAGTCATAGTTTATACAGGTGTGTGCACAATTCATCTGAACCCTAGAATTAACCAAATAGCAAGAAATGGCAGGTTGGATTTTTTTCTTTAAAATAAAAATTATAGTAACAGGAAATTAACTACTCCATCAATGCTGACCACTTTTACAATTTATTTTTTGGTTATGAAGGTAATTTGGAGAGCTCCAATATCAATAAATCACTACTGTACTTTTTCTTAAATAGTTTTTGATTTTTTTTTTTAACAAGCCTCCTTCCTAGGCATTTCGTATGCTTCATTTCTGTAGTATTATCTGTCATTTTTCATGTTCTGTCAGCAGTGCTGCTATCTCATTTGTCTTTATTTTTCCAAAGCATTCCTCTTGTCTGCGACTTTCTCAAAACACTAATAGTTGACAGCTTTTCCCCTCCCAGTAGTGTTCCAACCTGTAATTTCTATTACGTAGTTACTAAAGCAGAACAAGAGGCTATCTAGATGCAATGTTTTTGTAACAGGCAAGTGAATAAAAATCAAAGTAATATCAGCAACAAGCCCGTTGATGACAGCACCTTTGGAAACATTTGCAGCTTCTTATGATTTCAGCTCAGAGGATTACATTCATATGTTTGCACTATGAGGAGTTCTGCTTGCAGACAGTTTTTTGGGAGAGTTGGTACCACTGATCTCAGCAGGGGACACTTACATCATCTGCCAAGGCTGCCGCACCATGGAGTATGGGCACCGGGTTCTGTTTTTCATAATAATGCAGTTTTTCATGAATCTGAAAAACAATAGCACAAAATGATAAGTATACTTAGCAGTGCGAGAAATGGTATAAAATGACCCTGTTGAGCTAACTGATCTGTTGAGTGTCTGTAACTAAAGAAACATCCTTATAGTAACCTACAGGCAGCAATCATGTAAATGTAATTCATCATCATCCTCTGTTGAAGTGCTAAGAATATGAAATCAGATGGAAAAAATGCTCAGTATGTAGACCAACCCACAGAAAAACTAAACATTTGTGATTTTCTCTCTCCTGGCGTTCTGTGTCCATATTTCTAACATATTGCTTTAAGTATCAATTACATTTTATATTGCTGCTGAAAACACAAAGCATAAAGTGTTTATCCCCAAGATGGATATAAAAAACCCTGTAAATTATGATTTATGAAGTGAAATAATAGCCTGCCACCCACATCTTGACAGACAGCTTCGTGGAGCGGCTGCCGTCATTAAAATAATTCAGAAACAAGGGCAAAGTAGTGCTAGTACGAATTCTAACACATCTGAAAGAAAAAGGCAGTCCTTCAGCAAGTTAAAGCCATTTAGGAGCATTTAAAGTTTTTAATGGGGAGTTATCAACATTAAAAATGCAGTGTGCTTTGGTTCTTTCAAAAGGGGAAAGGATACACCATCATTTAAATACCCAGCCTCTTCCCTCCTCCCCCAGTTATGCATTTTGAAATTTAGATTTTTTTCCCATGTGAAAGCTTAAAAGAGTCAAAATATTTTAAAGCTTCTAACAAGTTTTTAAAAAGTTATTTCAGAATGGCATAAAATAATATATTAAACTTTTGATTTTATTTACATTATTTTCCTGAAGATACACAGATGTACAAATATTAATTATAATTTTTTAAAAAAGAAGACAACAGTAGTCTGAACTGATGCAAACACACCCCATTCTTAGATTCCTACTTTAGTCCTGCTCTGAAGGAGGCACGGACTCCAGATGGTTGGGGGAGTTGCAGAAGCAGCTAAATCTGGGACTTCTGTGCTTGGCAAGGAGGGGAACACAAGGTCTGGCAGAGGCCTCAGGGCTCAGGACTTGGCTGCGGAGCTCCTCACATCCTTGGGGTACAGGAACTCCAGTGACACCCTACCCCTCCCCAGTGCACTGCTGGGGCAGCAAAGGAACAGATGCCAGGCTGCACGGACAGCTGTAAAGAGCAACCAAACCAGTGGTCTTTGCACACTGAAAATGTTTGGAGTTGACTGGATCGTATGTTATGCACCAGCTGTTTCCTCCAGCCTTCCCTCCTCTTCCACACGCGCTTTTCTCCACTTACTTTTACCCCCGGCAGCACTCGCTCCTCTCACCGTCCAGGACTCCCTCAGACTTCTCCCCAGCCCTTTCTTTTGAATTTAATCTGAACTCCTAATAACCACACCCATAACAAGATAATGCCATGTCAATGACACTTGTGCTTGCCATTTTTCCTGTCTTCTGCTCTGCTTCATAACACTTCCTAAGTCCACGTCTCTTTTTACTCATTCAGCCTATAGGTTCTTTTGAAGTAAAGGCCATACGACTCTGTTACTGTAATGTGGCATAGCAAGATCCAAGTCTTGGTCGATTCCTTCATCATTTCTGTAATCTTAGTAAGACTATTTCTGTATGTGGTTTGTTAAAGGATACCAAAGTTCTGAAACATCAAGGTGAAGCATATGAACAACACAGTTGCTCAATTGCTAAGTTGTGAAATGATTTGTTCGGAACAGCAAGTATTTGTATCTCATCTGGAAAGGAAATGCAAAGCACTATTATCTCCAGAACATGAGTCTGAATTTTACATAGCTTATATAGACATTGTTTACTCAGCAAAGTAATACTAATCTATATTGGATGTCACCAGAAGTGTAAGTGACTGGACAACCTCATATTTCTAGCTCACAAAGCACAGAAACTAAACAAAACAAGGAGCTGCAGCTCCTGGAGTTTCGCAGAAATTTGTGATTTACTTAGACTGTGAACTTGAGTAACTAAAAGGCCTAATAAATCAAAAAGTCTTAAATCCATCATTTTTTTTTGATTGCTTCAGCCAACATCTTGATTTTATCCAGGCTAAGCTTCCATCAACTCTGAGGTTAAAAGCAGTCACCTATGCTACCTTCTAGTGTCTCAAAGAAAATAGAAGTGCCACTGCTGATGAAGCTGTTTTTACCCTGGACAACCTGCAGGTGTCTTTACCAGCGAAATTAAAAATAAAAAACAAAAAAACCCAAACAAAAAAAATCCCAAAACCAAACGAAAAAAATGCTGAGACATTCTCATGCATTACATTCTCATCTTTAAAAAATGTTAGAAAATTGTAAATGCATACAACAAAAAAAAAGGGGTTCAAGAGGAGGTACTGTGTAACTTTAACAAGTTACTGGCTCTGCCTATAACCAGCAAACGGCTGAAAACAAATTTTTATTTTCGTAACAGTGGATATTGGAATTCAGCTGAGCATTTAAGGAAAGCCATTAAGGTTTTACTTGATTATGGAGGAGTTGTGGAGAATAGCTGACAAATCAAATCTGGAGCAAACAACAAGAGTTAATCAAGTAAGCAGGAAGATTTAACTATTATTACTAGACAGGTCTAGATAGTAGGTTTTGCTACATCAGGGTGGAAGTTTTATTAATTTACTATACTGGCACAATGAGTGACTCCAGGGATAAACATTACATGTTCTACAGTAACAGACACTGCAACCTCAACACACTTCCATTTGAGATGCAGTACAGGTGTTGTTGGCTGCTTTGGGTTTTTTTCCAAAAAACATCTATTTAATAGGTAGCATTTTGCCTTGTTTGCTAAATGAATCTGTTTTTTTTTTAATCAGATCTTTATACAGCAATATCTGTCTTCCATCTCTCTGTAATTTAGAGGAGTTACCAAAAAAATTTAAAAAGCACTGGTCTGTGCACAAAGCTGCAATCAATGCAAAACACAAGGATTACCTTTCGTATCAGTATAAAATTATCATACGTACCATAAAAATGCTACTTCCTACTCCTCTCCTATGGTTACTGCCTACCTCTAACTTCTGGATCACTAATGTATTCATAACGTATGCAGAACTTTTATATAATAGCTTCCTGAATGCAGTAAGACAGGAGATTTTTGTGCAATTCAACTGACAAAGCAAAAATTTCAGTGAGGCAAAAATACATTTTCAGGCAACTTCTTATCTCCATGTGTCTAAAAATGCGTTCCAAGATGTTTTGGTCCATGATTTTCCCCATAGATCATAGAATCGTCTAGGTTAGAAAAGACCTTTAAGATCATCGAGTCCAGCCATCAACCTAACACTGCCAAACCCCCTACCAAATCACGTCCCTAAGCACCACGTCTACCCATCTTTTACATACCTCCAGGAATGGCGACTCAACCGCTGCCCTGGGCAGT
Organism: Burhinus bistriatus; assembly: GCA_013397275.1. Taxonomy (NCBI): domain Eukaryota; kingdom Metazoa; phylum Chordata; class Aves; order Charadriiformes; family Burhinidae; genus Burhinus; species Burhinus bistriatus. The sequence continues at coordinate 1,026,789 of VYXH01002848.1, read as the reverse complement.
CTGTTCCAATGCTTGATAACAGTGTCAGTGAAGAAATTTTTCCTAATATCCACTCTAAGCCTCCCCTGGCGTAACTTGAGGCCGTTTCCTCTTGTCCTATCGCTTGTTACCTGGGAGAAGAGATCGACCCCCACCTGGCTACAGCTTCCTCTCAGGTAGTTGTAGAGAGCGATAAGGTCTCCCCTCAGCCTCCTTTCCGCCAGGCTAAACAACCCCAGTTCCCTCAGCTGCTCCTCATAAGACTTGTGCTTGAGACCCTTCACCACCTTCGTTGCCCTTCTCTGGACACGGTGCAGCACCTCAATGTCTTTCTTGTAGTGAGGGGCCCAAAACTGACACAGTTTCTGTGACACTTATCACAGTAAGGCTGACTGGCCCCTAGTTCCCCAAATTGTATTTCTGGCCTTTTTTTAAGATAGGTACAGCACTTGCCTTTCCGGCCTTTTTTTAAGATAGGTACAGCACTTGCCTTTCCCTAGTCACTGGGGACAAGCTCATTTCTGTTGCCTTTCAAGGATGACAGAGCATACCTGAAAAGTTACCTGGTGGCCTCTGAATTTCTCAGACCTCAGAGTGATGAATGACCGCATTTATGACTACCACCTTTAGAAAAAACAACTGTGCACACAGCCAAATGTTTTGGCAACTTCTCCACAAGCTGTCTTTCAGCTAATTATTTTCCCAAATCTGAAATCTGTACATCATGCTAACATATACACAACTAGCATTATATTTCCAAAATTCAACTCTTACACAAGTAAAATTTGAAATTAAATACCTAGATTAAGTGACTGCATTGATGAAAATGAAGACAGTGTAAGCTAGGCAAACACAGAAATGAAAAGGAAAACAAGACAAGGTGGTGCAAGTATTTTGCCCCTTTGCAAATCTCACTCAATTAAGTTAAACTGCAACAGAAATTAAAAACATCCTGAAACACTTCAAGAGAAGTATGAGTGGATTCAAAATAGAAGAGAGAGCATTTATCTATTCAAGATAAAACATTTCATATTTGCAACAATTTGTTTGAACTTCATTCTGAAGAATTCTATTTAATACAAAAGGCAAATTCATCTTGTATTCTGTGACTATACCTGACGTCCAGTAACTTTAATACTATTGCCTTCTCTCTAAGACACCTGTGGAACGTATGGAGAGTACAGGACTGTGGAATGCTTAAAAAATAGAAAATATAGTACATCTGGTTTAAATTCTTCTGAGATTTAAATGTAAAGCTTGAACCCTGAAAATCTCTCCACAGATGAGACCAAGTCTCTTAAAACAAAAGTTATGTATTGTAAATAAAATACGTAAAGCTGCTCTGCTGAACAGATGACTAAGTTGCTGAGGTTTTGTTTTTTGATTTATTTATTTTTTATGACTACCTATCCTTTTCACTGTAGGATACTTTGGGTAGGCTTACGAGGTTCTGTGAAAACTGACAATCTACTGTGAAGATATGCCCCAAGAGGGAAAAATAATAATTTGCAAATTTATACAATTTTTGGCGGATTTGTAGGCAAGGGAAATTGTTTCTGGATTTTTCCCAGAGAGATTGAATTAAACTTTCTATAACCAAGTGTAGCAGAAATACATTTTCTGCAGTGTCTCCAGCCTGGACTATTTCAAAACTCACAGGGTGCTTTCTGAGTCAGAAAAACAAAAATCTTAAGCAAAGAATCCTACTAAATAAGCTTAATTTCTCCTTTTAAATTTCTTAATTTCCAGGTACAGTTCTGATATCATATGGCTGAAAACAACACAAGGGAGGGGGATAAGCCTGTACATGGAATAATATAATCAGTTTCCAATACCCCAGCTCCTTCTGGGAAGGAATCCCCTTAACAGAAGAGTAATTCTATTAGTATTTAGTGGGCTCTGGTACAGTTGTGTAAGCAGGACTTTTCTGAAAGGCTTCACAGAACAATAATACTACACAGCTACAAACTAGATACCTGGCTTCAGAAAGGGTAGCTTGTATTGGTATTACAGTCCAAGATTTATTAGCAATCTTTTAGAAACTTCTCCACGTATAAAGTTTCTGGAAAATTTAAAATGGAGCTCCAAAATGGACTATTTTCATCATAAGATGATACTACCCAAGAAATACAATATGGCAGACGTTATCTTCTTTATCTGAACCTGAAGAAATAAGTCTTTAACTGCTTGATGTACCTATGGCTTCATGCATAGAACAGAATGTTTTTAAAGGAGATACTGAAAGCATGAGCAAATTGAAAGTAGAGTTTCCTGTAACTGCTTTGAAAAAATAGCTTCTCATCAATGCCAATGAGCTATATTAAAGATGTAGAAAACTGCTAGAATTAACGGATTTTCAAATGTTCTGTGTATCAAAGCAAAATAAATTTCCAAAAGAGAGACAGAAGGCTAGTTATGAGAAATAATTTTGAGATGTAAACAGAACATTAAGACTTCTGTATTTCAGTTTTTACAATCTTCTCCATTCCTATCCCTGCTTCTCTATATCATGACATTGCCTTTGTCTTTCTGTCCTCTCTTCCCCTCCTCTTTTCCATCTCAAAATTATTTTTTCAGCTTCCTTGCTTCTGCTTTCTTTTTTCTGCTTTCTAAATAGAGATTATTGACAATCGATACATTTAAGTCACCTGGAAATACCCTGCTGTCCGTATACTCTGTGGTATGTACTCAATGACTACACATCTCTCAATTGTTTGAGCAAGCCCTAAACATAAATTTTACATACAGAATAGGTTAAAAGAATGTTTACCTTCTTACCTCCAGAATATTTTACTTGTTCAATTTTAGGAGGAACCAGCAAAGAAAGTAAACCTGACAATTAGCCTGTGAAGATATATTATGCTGTAGTGGTCCAGTGCAAGATTTAAAGCCCACAGATACGCCTTGTTTGAAAAGCAGATGCAAAAAGTATTGGTGGTGGAGAGAACAAGAGGTAGGAAAATGCAGAAAGGACCCAAATCAAAATAAAGCTTTTATTAATAATCAAAAGCAGGGGAGGAATAAGGTGCCAAAAAGTTAACAGGAGACAAACTTTGCCTTTTTCACAGGACAATTGACATAGATAAAGAATAAGTGTATGTAAGACTATATATGCAAACACTTACAACCCAAAAACCACTGTATCAGTATCAGTGAGCCATACTAGCACATAAAACACAAGAAACATCACACACATCTGTGAAAGTATTCTGCCAACCACACAGGGGTATCACCAACTACTCAGACATGTCAGCGCCTCTGGATAAGAGCTTTTTTTATGGCAATGACACCATCCTGACAGTACGCACTGAAGAGGACCTTGTGAGAAGATTGTACTGACCATCATTCTAAGGCAGACAGTAATTCTGGAAGAGTTCCACCTTTTGAGAAACATCAGTGGCTTATATCCTCTTTGTAGTTACATAAACATTCCCTTACTTGGGTATGATTTTACTGGATGAGATCTCTCTCAGTATGGAGATAAGGTACCTGCAAAATTTGGCTAATTACGCGCATGTATGAAAACATGCAACACCATCTTTGTTTAAGGCAACAGAACAATTGGCACTGAAGACCTAATCACCACACCACATACTTTTTACTCTGGACTAGCCTAGTCTAGTCTCGTCTGCTGAACACCCATTAGCAGCTAATCTCCTTGTTTAGTTTCAGCAGAAAGGAATCCATCTCATGTACAGGACTGCTGATGCTTGCACAAGCAGCAAAAGTTGAGAAGATGGGAAATTGCTTTAAAAAATGCACTCCTGATCTGAACTAGAATGCCAATATAAACACACATACAAAGCATCAAGACATGTCTAGAAGACAGGCATTGAGTATATCGTTGTAGAAAGTCCATAACAGTAGGCAGAACATTTCCCCTAACTGCTCTCTTCATTATATTCTTCATAATATATCAACAAGAGTGTCTGAAATCAAAACACTGACAAAAGCCATGCAGCTTCTGTATTTATTGGCTTAGTCCCTTGCATGGATGCATAATGAAAGACTCTCTTATATGGAGAAGCTGTTAACTGTCCGACAAAGTTTCAGGTTCATGTACTGTTTGCAAAAAAGTCTTTAATTCCACTAGTGGCACCACAAACCAGGGAGATACTACTACAAAGAGGACCATGTTTACATTAAGAAGCCACAACAGATGAAGAGAATGGAAAAAGAAAGCAAAAGAGAAACTGGTGAGGCAGTAAGTGCTAATTTTTGCTTCATCTGCAATTTGTGTCCTGCATCTGTAATAACTGGAGCAAGAGAAATCATTCCAAGGCACTCATGACTACAAAGGACACATTTACGAATAGTCTCGACACTTACACAGCGAGATTTCAAGATGACAATTAGAGTTTTCATTTGATCACTAATAGTGCTACCTTAACTTTGGGGATTTAGACAGCGAATTCACTGAAATGATTGGCTACAATCAAATAAATGAAAATAACCTTAAAAACATTCACAAACTATAATTGTATACCATCATCTATACTGAAAGAGTATGCATATTTTGCTTGATGTAGAACTTCTAATTAAAGATTGTTTAATTCCCTCCTTTTCTCCTCCCAGAACCCTACTGTATCAGATGAAAGGAACCAGAAAAATTAGCCAATTTTTTGCTTTATTTTCATCATTTAGTGGGTGTCTGTAGATCTATTTACACAGCACTGAATGCAAAACTACTCATTTGTTCCCAGACCTTCCTGTGGTACTTATCATTGCAGCTTTCGCACAGTAATGAACTTAAATATGTGGACAACTCTGCAGTAATATGGCATGATGAACATGAGGTGTAGGAAAACTGAGCAGCAAATCAAATGCCAAGTCATTTCAAATACCCAATGCAACATCTTGAAAACTGACTTTCTTAGAATGTGTAGAGCCTTTAAATCACATTCTAGTCAGGCCAATTGACTTGAATTGCAGTTAGAGGCATAGAATATTGCTAAGAATTTAGCATTATGTATTTTAGAGACAAACAAAATAAAAATGCATAAATCATAGCTAACTACTCAAAGTTTGCGAAGAGAATTTCATTCCCCATAGTAACGTTAAATTGCCTCAAATGTAAATTAAGTGATTGCACAGTGCAGAAAGGCTTTTGAGAGAATGTTACAATTATCAAAGCAAGCCTCTGAAGACATAAAAAACAGATTCTCAGATACCTTGATTCTGGCCCAATTTTCCACAGCAAAGTTTCATCACAACAGATGAGCAATTCTCTTTCAAGCCCTTGTTCCAAAGAGCAGAAGCATTAAGTTCATAAGAATTCAAAAGCAGGCTGATGGCATGGAAAAATTTCTGCCTAAGCAGCAAAGAGTCAGTAGTCAGAAGTCACTCAGAACAACATTAGACAACCTTAACAAAGGAACTGAAAACTTGCACTATAATAAAAGAATCATAAGCTTCTTTATCACTATAGCATTAAACCACTTTAAAAAAAAAATCAGAAAGCCTGCAGACGGTCTGGTATAAACTGTCGTAATGGGCTTGGCTGGGAGGGAGTTCATTTTCTTCGCAGCAGCTCATATAGTGCTGCGTTGTAGATCTGCGACCAAAGCAGCGTGGATAACACGGCAGTGCTTTAGCTATTGCTGAGCAGCGCTCGCGCAGCGCCAAGGCCTTCTCTGTTCTCGCTCTGTCCCCTGCAGTGAGTAAGCTGGGGGTGACCAAGGGGCTGGGAGGGGACACAGATGGGACAGCTGACCCCAAATGACCAAAGGGATATTCCATACCATATAATACCATGTTTTTCCAAAGCAGCCATTGCTTGGGGACTGAATAGGCATCAGTCCGCTGGTGGTGAGGGATTGCTTTTGCATCACTTGTGACCTATATTCAAAAGAGAACTCCTCCAGAAATTTCTAATTGCATTGCAATTTCAGAAATAAATTTTCAGAACTGTACACACAATTGCAGTAATTTTCTAAGTTACAAAATGTGGTAATAGATCACATTTAAGGGCAGTTTTCTTGTCAGGTTATGTTTTGTAAAAATTATATAATGGTGTATTATCTACAGATGTACAAAGTTATTGGAGCAGCATTATTTTAAATCAGGTGCTATCAATGCAAATCAGCAGCACTGCCTGGAGAGGCCACAGCTTCAACTTACACTCTCAGCAAGCACTTGCTGCTTGAACTTTGATTCAGCAAGAACTTGGTCATGGAGTGCTTATACGTGGGACAGAGTTGTTACAGCAGAAATGCCCAGTTAACAGTGATGGCTAACAATCTAATTCATAATAATCAGATGATATTTAAGCCAATAAAAGAAGCACAGCATGCTAGGAATGAAAGAAAGCACCTTTGTGGGGAAATAAGGCAGCTTTTCTCAACTGGCAAAATCAAATGATGTATTGATTTTGTTAAGGAGAAAAAAGAGCCTTACGAAAAATTCAGGTCATGTGAGTTATTAGTCATTCCAGCCAAGTAACTAGTTTTTATTGCCTAGCCAGAAACTGCAAGACAGAAAAAATGCCTGTGCACATTGCATTATGTTGCACAGTAAAATCCTGTTCTCTATGGATTTTTTTTTATATCTGTGGTTTCAGAGTTTCCTCCTCAATCATTTAGCACTGTGCCTCATTACCTCATTTGTCTGTCTTTCACCCTTGATCGACCTTGATGAGTAGGGGGCATCTGAGGAAGATGATCATGACAGAACATGCAATGCTTCAGGAAGAGGCAGGAAGAGCACCTGCACTCAGGGCTTTACTTGAGGCAGCCTCACAGGTGAAGCAGTTCTGAGACTAGCCTGACAAGGTCATGAGGGCATTTCCAGATTTGATTCTGTCTTACAGAGATCCAATCAAAGTCTCAGGCCTGTGAGGACTCATCTCTTGATTTTTATTGTAAAATGAAAAAGCATCTCCTTCCACTCTTTCTGTATTGAGAAAACCAAGACAGACCTTAAGTGAGCAATTGATGAGCCTGATGATCCTGCTCTTCCTTCTCTGCGCCATATACACTGTCTCTGTGTACTTAAATTGCACCTCCCCATCGCTGTCGTGGTTTGGGCCAGATTGGCCCAATCTGGTGGAACAACAGATGCTCGCTCTCTCTTGCTCCGCTCCCAAAGGGAGGCAAGAGAGAGAGAGAAAAAGAGAGACTTAAGAGTTTAGAAGGAACTAAACTACTTTAATGAAATATTAATAATAAAATAATAAAAAGAAAATAATGAAATATATACAAAACCGTATCAAACTCCCAGGATGACAATCACGTCACCAGCAGGCACTGAGGAAGTCCCAGACTGGACTCAGTGACGGACAGGAACTGGATTCCAGATCTGGATTCAGGATCAGGATCAAAGGCAGATGCAGAGACAGAGTCCTCCTCGGATGCCGGCCGTTGAAGAAAGAGAGGCTGACCCTTTGATCCCTCAGCTTTTATACTGAGCATGAGGCAGATGGGATGGAATACCCTGTTGGTCAGTTTTGGGTCACCTGTCCTGTCCGCTCCTCCCCGCAGGTGTGACCCCTCTACACTTTTCCGCTTCCGACCCTCCAACAGGGCAAGTAACAAAGTTGGCTGGCCTTGGTTGTTATAGCAATAAGGATAAGCAAGAGCCTCTACAACCTCTCTACAGGCATGTTTAGAAACTGAACAGAACAATTTGAGAACTAGACAGAGGCCATATACACAATGACAACAGCCCATCCAACCCCTTAGCCAAGTAACCAGAGATAAGTTCTATAGATTTCTAATGATACAAAATGCTCCAGGTAAGGCTTGCTCATGACACTGCATTCTGCCAACAGGGGTGTGAGCAGAGCAAGTACCATGCACAGAGCGGACAGGGCACCTCAACACAGCAGGAGCCCGGCATCCCTGCAACATGCAGAATCAAACCATTGCTCAACAGCCCAACAGTCTGGTCTAGCGCCCGCGAGGGAGCACCTGCTAACCTGGCTCCCAGCCCTTTTTGAGATCCTACAGCCACAGGAGCAGCAGCCTTGCACTGGACTTGAGTTTTGCTGTACATTGATTTCCTGCTTTCTCATCTGATCCTGGAGAACAAACTGTTCGCATTGTCTTTGTAATGGCCTCTTCAACATGAAAACTTAGGTACTTCTCCAGTCATTTTTAAGCTAAACCCAAACTCTTTCAATCTTCCCCATGGATCATGTTTTGCAGCCCTCTCATCATTCTAACTGCTCTTTTCTGGAATTTTTTACAGTCTACTTAATTAGTGGCCTTACCTGTGATCTGCCTACGATCAATACATTTTTTCCTTAACTACTGATAATCCACAGCATGCCATCTCATTTTCATACAGCTGATAATTACTACTCAAGTAGGATCCTAAAACTACTAGAAGTTTAAAGATTAAAACAGCAAGTACGTTCATTACATTAATTCCCATTTGCAGAGTACTCTAACATGCTTATTTGTGATTTTAAGTCCTTTATAGCTTACCTTGTGAGGTGCTGCCCTTTTTCTTCCTTCATTTTTAAAAGCTTTTTTAAAAATTATATTTTAATAACGCAGAGGTTTATTTTCTTTAGTCTATATCACAAAACAAGAGAAAGGACTCAAGAATAAGAAAATTTTGATCTGAATGAATATGAAAGCGTATGATAGTAAGACTAATGGATTAGCTATTTTATTTTTGCAATGTTAAGCACGACAGATTAAATACTGGCTACAAACCCAGTTATTCCTTGCAGAGTTTCTTGAAATGTTTATTTTTCTGTAAGAAACACTTTTCACTTTGAATTCATTGTTCCTTAACAATAAAATAAAGCTGCTATTATATGAGATTTCACAGGCTTCATTCAAATGCACTTTTTTTGTCAGTAATAAGAAAAGGTTTTGATGACCTTGCTTATAGGAAGAGGGTCCCTAGGTAGACAGAGGAAGTTCAGACCAAAGCCAAACAAGTTGCACTTGCTCCAAAACAAACTTCCCTGCCCCTTTAGAGCCAAACAGCCTACATGGCTACTGTATACAGTATTTTCAACATTGTTTTTCTGTACTTTTAACCCCATTTCCAAAGGAAGCAGCATCAGAACAATTCCAAATTTGAATGAAGCCACTCTCTTGTGTGAGCTAAGGACATAAAGTCCTTGAACAGAAAGAACAGAACAACCTCAAACAACTTCTCCTTTGAAACAAGCAGTCTTCAAACTGGAGTCCATGGATGCTGAAAGATCCCTACAATTTTAATGAGCCACCCTTCATAAATGCATTTTCAAGTAAAACAAAATCTGAGCAGTAAACCCATCAAGTACCAGTCTGAATTGTACCAGCCTGAATTTGCTAAAATAAAAGTATAGCAATTCTTTTCTCCAAAAGCACCTACTGACCTATATGAAAACATCTTAATTTTGGTAAAAGTTTGAGGAAAAATTTCAGAAGTGCAATACTGAACTCAGGATTCTGGGTCACAAACTGCTCTTTCCAATTTATGGCCCTTCACCCTTCTGTCTATTGACTCCCACTCAGTGGCAAACTTTGCCCACCCACCCCCAGTATTATTACTTCAATAAAAACCACTTTTTGAACAAAGCATTCAGATTTAAATGAAAAAGATAATTTGGGGGTCTTTATTTCTCTCTCTTCCTTTCATCAATACAATGATAAGGATTAAACATTCACAACATAATAGACCAAATCTTTTATTACAGACAAATTTCATCCCTCTCTCTGTGCATAATTTAATTTTCCATGTTCATGCTTTATAAGTGACCTGAGGAAATACTTCTCTGCAGTATGGCAGACATAGCAAATTGATCACACATACCACAAAGCTTTCAAAGTCATATATAATGAGTGCAGTTTAAAATGGTAACAATACTCTGGATTATGACACTATTTTTTATCCAAAGATTTCAGAGCACGTTACCAAAGGAACTAAGCATCGATTTCCTTATCACTAAAAGGAAGACAAGGACTAATCATAGACATAAAGTGTACTTAATTTTCAAGCCAATACTACCAAAGTGAATTATAATCAGAAAAAAATTATTTTAACCTTAAATTTTTTGGTCAACTACTGACAGTGAGATACCTATAACCAATCTCAATGTTTTCCTGGTATAGTTGTCATATAAACAACATGTCTAAGTAACTTTTAAAATATACTTTTACTTAAAGAATACTTCATGTAAGCAAGAAAGGAACTGCACTGAAGCCCTTCAGTTCTGAGAAACAGCACTCAGTAAATTTGCACAGTTGTAATTAAATACAGATGAAAATAATCCTTACTGCAGTCATCAAACAGCTGACGTTTTTACAATGGTTCTACATACAAAACTTGAGGAAAAACTTTTTTCATTCAGAACACTAATGAACTTTGATCAGAAAAAAATATATATACATGTCTACAGTATTCAAATCCAACATTCCAACTTGTATTTTCTTTCTTTCTTTAAGGAAATCTTCCATTTTTTCCCATGTAAAAACTCTGTTGATACTTCTTTTTTAGGTATCACCTGACTCTGTCTGTAAGTAATGTAACAAAGACTTGCAAAATGTATGCCTAACTGATTTGAATTATTATTATGATGTGTAACAAATATTCCAAATAATTGATCCAAAACATCAAAAATTAAAAACTTCTTCAAGTCTTGCTATTGGTCAGATTTTAAGAAATGTAAAAGTTTCTTTAGCTTTATGACAAACCTTTTCTATATAGCACAATTGTAACATTATTATTTAATATAGCAAAAATGTTCTTCCATTTGGGGTTCGGTACTTTAAATCTAAAGATCTTAATGAATTTGAGAGGAGGATTTTTCTTAGAAAAGTCAGCTTTCTGTACTACAGAAAAACATAATTGTTCTTGCTCTTGAATATTTCAAAGAAAAATATTATCTAAAAGAGATAAAAATATTTATTCTACTAAACACAAACTGGAAAAGGAAAGAAACAGACCGGATGCAGCTACAACGTAAAGAACAAAGATCATGTCAACAGCTGACTGATTGGGTTTTGGAAGCAAACATTATCTGAAGTCCTTCTAAGCATAAAATATACCACCACCAACTGTCGTCTTATTGCTGAGAGACATCTAGGAAAACTGCAATCCTGAACATTTTATGACTTGCGATTAAATTTCATTATCTAATTCAGCAATTAAAAAAAAAAAAGGAAAACCAATATTCCATTATTTCCCACTGCTTTATGCTGGTATGTTGATTAGCAAAGAGCGAGCCATAAAGTGAATTCAAACATAAATTTATAATACTTTCTGTGCCAATACTAATACCTATTCATGTTAAAATATTCCCAGAGTCCAAATTAGAGGACTGAAGAGGTAACCAGCTAAGAATTTGGAGATAACACTTTTAAAAAAAAAATTAAATTAGAAGAACACTTTTCCAAATAAAGAAGCTATCAGGACATGTTTCAAATGAACAACTGTACAGTCTTCCTTTGTCAAATAAATACAGCTGAAGAAGAAGCTTTAAAGTGAGACAGAACTGAGAGTTGTCTTTGGAAACCTGCTAAACATGGAAAGAAGCACGGCACAGTGAGAGCAGGTAGTCTCCAACTCACTGCTAACAGGCTTCCTTGAAGGCTAAGTTCATGATTTCATTTCGATGCTAGAAACAAAAACAAGTATGTGCCTAGATTTAATACTTCTCTTAATAAATGCCTTGTCCGTTCCTTCAAAAAACACAAACACTTACATGAACATTAAAAGGTTCTCATTTGCCCACAAGTATGTTTCACTTGTAAGCAATTTGCTTTGTAATCTTAATTTCTCCTGGTACTACTGTTTTTAAACACTCATCACAAATTTGGATCAGGGTCTTTACTTTTACATCATCATACAGAACCTAATTTCCAGACACCTTCCCAAAAGCAAGTGATTTCCACTGTTCTGTTAACAATATAAATCCAAAGGAAAGAACTTTCTTAACCCAGCTCACCAAGTAAACAGATTTCTAACATGAAGTAAGGCTAAACTGCTCTTCTGGTTGTCACATAATTTTTTTTTTTTTTTTTTTTCTCCAATCAAGCTCCATTCTCTACATAACTAAGATTTTACAGAAATGCCAATTAAACATTAATTAAAGAAAACAGACAAAAAACCTAGGGTTCGCTGCATACAGACTGAGAAACCTTGGCATGGACTTGTGCTTTTTCACTTTCACTATTCAGGCAGAGCCTGCTAAATTTAAATCATGATGAGTTTGGTTTATTTCTGCTTAATACAGTAAATACCATCCTTACAGTCTCTACTCAATGCAAGTTAGTCCAAGATCCAATTCAATTCAGGTTTCCTGAGTTCCTAATAATAATGAAGAGATTGTTTCTGTACAGCTCAATGATGCAGAATTAACCCAGTCAAAACCCAAACTTTAATCACAGACAGGGGCATCTATCCTTAAGAGTTAAAATTAAATATATATATACACACACAGACATACATTTATCAATTAGCACCATCTAGTGGGGTCAATGCAATTTATGTAACATGAGAAATATGTAGCTCACTGCTCAGCTTTTTCTACATCCTGTGTAACGTCATGATAGAGCACAGGTCAAGTAATTAATAAAATTCAGTTGTAAAAAAACTCCCAAACAACCCCCAAACTGTCTCATTTTAATTCATAACATTATGTTATTCCACTATAAATTAGTTTAAGAAAAATACTGACACTGAAAGCTGTGTGTACATACATATGAAAATTTATTGATAGGAAGAAAAAACCCCCACCTTTTAAGCATTCATACACATGCAAAACACAATTACAATTTAATTACTATTCTCTATTTTTACTCTTCCGTTGCCCTGTCACACACCTGAAGAAAAACCCACCACTCAAACAGGCTACACTGAAGCAAGAAAACAATGAAAAAAAAACGCTTTTATTTCAGGCCTCCATCAGCAGAGCAGAATTCTGCTGTAAACACAACTTTTGATAAAACCAGATCAAAGTGCCACAAACCCAAAATACTAATCAAACGACAGATTAAATACTTTTGAAATTTTCAAAGCAATTAATTTAAAAGAGGTCACCTATACTAAAAACAGATCCTAAGAACTAACCGTGCTCATTCATCCCATTTCTCAAATATGAAATCTAGAAATTGATCTTTAGTCAGTTTTACATGAAAAACTGTGGGGACTTAAGTCATGCAAATAAATAATGCTGAAGAATTTCAAATGCAAAAGCTAACAGTAGTAGACACACCACCACCACCACCACCCTTCAACTGTATGCAAGAAAGATTTACAAATGAAAAGCAGCAGCACATGAGGGTGCATAAATGCAACACGCCAAATCTCTACCGGTCTCTGCCAACAGGCAAGCAAGCTGAAAACATTACTGTTCCCTTCTCCCTCTGCCTGCTTACAGTCCAGGTTAAAAAAACAAAGCAAAACAGAACAGAAAACAATTAATCACTAAAATTAAGTATGTGCTTAAGAGTATTAGGACAAGTCGCAAGCGTGAAATCAAGCCTTTGCTTAAATGCTCTTTAATGAAGCCATGGTCATGAAAGCAAAGAAGGCCAACGAGGACACGCTTTGCATTCAGGTCTCCCCTTGTTTCTAAAAAAGGTGACTGACACTTAGCACAACTTTCCAAACAGATCACAACGAATCAAGTGGAACTTGGACAATGAGGGACAAACACGTCTCTGGTGATATTCCAGACCTAAAGTTAATATGAAAATATAAAGTTGTGAAATCTTAAAAAACAGACAGCAAAATTAAAAAGCACTTTAAGGTGGTTAGTAAAGGGTGACCTTCTGTTCTTCCCTACTAACAACTTGGCACGAGTTGAAAGTCAGTTTTATTTTTGTTTCTGGGAATAAAAGTAGGTGAAAATTCAGAAAAATAGAAAATGTGGAGAAAATACGTAGATATGGGGGAAAAATTAAGATCAACAAAACCCAGCAACTGAGACTTGCAGTGAGTACTTCAGAAGTCACAGAAAGAAAGAACAGAGGATGCTGAGGTCTGCACGGTGCACCCAGGTGTCGGGCTACAATTTAAACTAAATGGATGTGATTCTAATAAATTAGTTCATACCAACAAACAAGATTTATAGTCAGACTTTTAATTTAAAAAAAAAAAAAAATGAAGACAGCATCTGAATTTTATTTAAAAGGAGAGAGAGATGTGTTAGGAATAAAACGTCCCAAGTAAGTACAACCAGATAATTACAGTAGTGTTAATTGATACAACTAATTCAACCTTCCCTGCAGAGGACAGAGAAACACCAATGCTGAGGTGGAATGTGTATGTGTAGGATAAAGAGGAGTATGAAAAAAAGGACAAAATATTAGAAAAAAATTGCAGTAATCTAGAAGAGATTTAATGCCATTTCCCTGTACCTTTTCAGTCCACTGCACTTCAGGCTTTTGCACTAAATCATCCAAACATGCAAACTCATTTTACAGGAAGTTTCAAATCAAAGCAAAGATATTAATTTCTTTTTATATTGGAAGGAGTAACACAAATGTATTTGTACAGGTGCACAAAATTACAGCCATACCATATTTTTGAAAGCTGGTAGAAAGCAGCAGAAATTGCCTAATGACAGAGGAGACGACAGTAACAAAGGGAGCTGTATGGACACTCCTACTATTATACGAAAGACTACAGAGATAAGTCTAGCAATCTTATTCTTCGAGAAATAAGGATCTGTGAAAGTACAGACCAGCGACACAGAAGTATCAACTTCTGGGATGCCAAGAGATTTCCCGAGAGTTTCCAACCAGGAACAGCGCCCTAGTCTCAGTCCCCTTTTTTCAAGTGGGATGCAACCAAAGCATTAGCCAGAATGACCTAGCCTGATTTACATAAAAATTTTAATATACAACACGAGAAATAAGCAAAAATTTAAATAATACCAGGAAGAAGCATCATTAACCAAGTAATTATATTTTTATGGCACAGATGAGTTATAACATTAACAAAAACAAAAGGCAACACATTCCCTTTTATATCATGCAAAAATGTCAATTTACACTTAATAGAACAAGAAATTACAAATATTGATCCAGCTTAACTCAGCTGAGCTCCCCCAGCTCAACTGAAATACACTGAAGTACTCTCTAACCGTATCCATGTTTGGATGATTAGCCTCCGTATCGAGAGGTCACTCTTACCTACCTTCTTAAAGGTCTGGAATATCAGTGGAAAAAATGAAATAAGTAAAAACCAGCACGATATTGCCACAGAGAAGCCATGACAGAATGGTTATGAAAGTGTTAATAGAATAATAAAATGCACATAATACACAGAGAATTAAAGATCTCTCATACATTAAAAATTAATTTAGCAGTAGAAAAATAAATAGAAAATAATCCAGTTCTAATCAGTTTAAAGAGCAATATACATACTCAGAAAACACAGCGACAGAGCAGAAGCAGGACAGAAGATGTGATCAAGCCATAGGTCTCACTCAGTGGTTACCTGATATGCAACAAAAGGAAAATATTGCTTCTCCTTTGGAAGAAGACAACAAAAAAACTTGGTCAGATTATTAGACTTAGTTAGAAATTGGTAGAAAGTGGATGTTTCAAGATGAAAGAGCAAGGGCACACAACTACAAATATTTTGTTACTTGGCATGTTCTATAGTATGATTTGTAGCTAGCCTTTAATGACATACCAAACTTCAACGTGACCAGCTTAGTATTTCAAATGCCAATTAACATAATTACAATCATGGATTACTTTTCTTCCTAGAATGATTGAAACTTGGGAATTCAAAATTGCACCCTGATTTATGGTCTGATCCTGATTAAAGCTGTGTATGCCTGTAGTGTTATTACTGTATTATTTAATCACTAAATCTCAACAAAACCTCCTCTTTTCCATGAAACACAATCTATTAAGCACATTCAAATTCACGATACTTTATGAAGATGATATCCATACTAAATGTAAAGCAGTACTAAAGCTATCCCATACATACCTACTTTAGTTGGACTTGGAGGCTGTGCTGGTATTTGCAGAAATCTGCAAATGTGGTTCTGCCTAAAAATCTACAGCATGGTGAACTTCAGCCCTGATCAGCTGGAGCAGAGAAATGGGTCTGCTTTTTTGTTTATATGACCACCGTTGGTGCTCACGTGGGTAAAGGCACTGCTCTGCCTGTGGTAGCATTTCTGCCCAGCTGGGCTAGTGGCATAAGCGCTTAGCCTCACTACTGGTTGGACCTGTAAATGGGAACAGCAGCGGCTGCATCCATCTCTCTGCGTACCAGACTGAGCTTCTGCAGCTGAGACAGAGGAGTCTTCAGGTCCTCGGGGCAGCTACACTTGGCAACTCTCATAACACCTTCAAACTCCAGCACTGATGGAGTATAAAAGATTAAATGTCTCATCTAGGTTGCATGTAATGAAATAGGATAACTTTGCAAATACATGCAAACTACGTAAGAGTAACGTTTTCCCCAGGAATTTATATAGCCACATTAACACGGCATACAAATATTTCATCTTTATACACTTAATGTCTTAATTTCCCTAAGAGACAAGGAATTAATCCAATCCTTATTTAGTAGATGAGAAATGGAAGAAGCCTGCAGACACACATGGGAGGACACACTGAGGGAAAAACTGGGTCTTAGAAAGAAAAATGAAGGGGGGGGGTGGAAGACACCTGCCAAATACATGACCATAATGTACACATGTGCAACTCTACATGGCCCACTGAGGCACCGATGTTTTTTGAAAACAAATCCAAGACACCTCTACCTTTAGACAATTCGGTGTTTTTAAAACCGTCACCCCAGCAATAGGAAAGATTTTTACACTGTAGGTACCTTAGAGTGGCCCAGCTGGAGCAAGAAAGCGTGAAAACCTTCTCTCTGTAGCACAGAAACAGAATATGTCACCCTACTGAAGATGCTACATCAAAGTGAATCTGTACATTTAGGTTTTGCTATTGCATTGCAGGCATAGTCAAGTTTTAGCAATTGCCCATTGTAAATTACTCATCCTTGATTTGCACAGACAAGTAAGCCTTATGCATTGCACGTTTTTAAATCTTGTTTCTTCAGCACCTTATTGGTTACTCTGCAGTGACTGTGCACCACATGGGTAGCACCAGTATGTTAAGCGTTCACATGCTGCAGCTCTCAACTTCATGTAACTTGTGTTTGATGTCAACTTCTGCTGCCCTCACCACACCTGCAAAGTGAGCACTGGATTCCACAAAGATACGCAGAAACAGCTATTAGAGAAACACCCTGCAAAGACAACACTGCTATACAAACAATGCTATCTGTAAGCCTAAAGGAATAGTGCACATGCAGCATACTATGTTGCTCTCTTTCCACGCTCTAAAAAAGAAAAAAGTTATAATAGCGGTGACTGAAAAAAAAATTTTTTTAAAAAAAAGTGCTTAAGGCAGCACAGAAGAAGATTACTGGGGAACAGAAAAAGGAAAGATGAGTAAAAACTGCACGTGTATACCTGTATTTCATACAAAGGAGGAGAGATAGTGAGGATGTGTGTAATATTTCACATATTACTGAACACTACAAATTAATTTCATGAGGATTAGCTGGAGAATGGATACAACCAAGATTTCCAAAGAAGAAGGAAAGTCAACGTAAGCAGTAACAAAACCTACTGGTAGGAAACACAGGCAGGCATTTTTACTAAATTTTATTTTTAAGATTTTTATTAAATCTTATTGTATTAGTTTCCATGCTTCAGAAAGATTTTATAACTATCACATCCCATCCGTCTTAACTCCTACAATGTTTTTGCATTGCAGAGGTTTGTTTGGATAGTTATGATTTTCTGTTCTTAAAAGGAATAGACCAAGACAGTAACAACAACAAAAAAAAGTTTTAATCACTCCCTCACATGTTCTGCCACAGAATTTCCGGTTCAAGGGAAAAGAACACTGTAGAAAAACAGTTTAAAATGACATTATCCTTGGATGCCTTGGATTTATCAGACTACTATTGCTGAGCAGCTTACAAGACCTTTGATTGGCCTCAGTATCACAGACAAAAAATGTATCACTATGGTTAAATAAATACTGTTAAAGCTTTGTAAGACAAGAAAAATCTGGGTATAAGTATGGATTTGGGTTCTAAAACTTCTCTTCGCACTGCTGCACCAGTTTTGTCACCAGGCTGGTACATTGCCCCCATGGTAACAATGAAATTACAAACTATTTGTCTTAGAAGGATTGATTTACTTATTTTATGTCCACTACATTTTGGCTGAAACCCTTTGGAGGTTTCCCAGCAGAAACTTTAAATCAATTACCACTGATCCAAAAAAATGCCTCTGTCTGGATTTTAACCTAACCCAAAGTTTTTTCACATTCCAAAGCACTGATTTATTCACAAGTTTCAAATAATAGTTGTAGATCAACACTTCACACCTCTGATTTAATAAGCTTATCTGCTTTATTTTTCATTTCAAAAGTTTGTTGGTACATCATACCTGTAGGGACTTCTGATATCAACCCAACTTCTACAGCTTTTCCAAGACTAAACTCTCAACAAGACAATTTAATTGATACTTTGGAAACTGATCTTTCAATTGTTTTCTTATTATTATTTTTAACAAAGTGGGCTGAAAGGAGGAGTTGATGACAGGAACAGGACTTCCTTATAAAAATCTAAATGAAAAGTCCTAAGTGTCTATTACTAAACCCATTAACAACTCTGATGTAGAAACTGCAAGATTCTATAGATACCAAACGTCCAAACTTCTGACAAAGAAGTCAAAACTAGATATCCAGTTAAACTTCTACCAAAAAGTACAAAATAAGACCGTATGAAAGAAATACCTAAAAGTATTTACCACAGGAGAATCCATTCAGTAGACTTCAGGACAAAATTATTATTTATGTCCACTAGCTGTCTCTCTCCTAGCAAACTACCTACTACCTACAATTATAACAAACACTTTTATTTGAACCACAGGATCCATATTTCACCACAACTGCACTAACTCATCCATTTGGCACTGACTTGATGTGCATTTTCTTACCAACAAGCTTACGCTCTCCAAAGCTATGCCTCACCACTTTTTCAATAAATTGGAGGCGCATTTTTTCATTTTGATTAAGGCACAAACACAGGTATGTACACGTGAACATACATGGCAAAACAACTTTGCCTTTACTCAGAGAAGAAAGGGTAAACCTGTTACATGTTACAATACTTGGAAAGTTGAGAGGTTGCTGTGATTTACACCAGGAATCTATTTTTATTTTGGTTATTTTTGTACAGTTATTACCCGATGTGCTGCGTTTTTATACAATAAGAGCATGAAAAGGGTTCAACACATACACATCAACCAGAAACCCCTCAATCTCAACAAGAGAAGCAAGTGTTTGCTCAATGCCTGGCTGCTAGCTGCTTTTTCCCTAATGTTTCCATGGAAAACAATATCAGCCTGAATATAGTAAAGATCCTGTAGTATTTTCTATAAAACTTCAATTACCTTATTTTGATTAATCTGATCACTGTTCCCATGGAAATTAAGTTTAAAGGCAGCTGACTGCCTCCAGCTAAGAACGATCTCTTTACTTGCACATTTCAGTTGCTGGCTACTAAGCAAGTCTCAAAAAAAAAAAAATTACTTTGGCTTCAAAAGTAACACTTTAAATTTATGTGGCATTTCATACGAAATAACACCTTGCATTACACGTTTTTTGAATGCAATAATTTCAATGGAAGCAAAATGACTCATTGCTTCAGTGGTAATTACTCCAAATATAAATGCAAACTATTGTCAGTCATCAAGAGGCTTTCTTACAGAGTATTTTTTTTTCAATGATTTTCATCCTTAGGTAAGCAGAAAGCATGTGAGAAGTTTATATTTCAGTGGATGAGTTAGACCGTTACCTACAAATATTTTGGATGAGAAGAGTACTGAAATTCTAGCACTCCTCCATATATATTCTGTACATACAACCCAAGCAGGAAGCTTCAAGAATTAACTGGAGATCAAGCTTCCTCTCCAGACAATGAGAAAAAGAAAAAGAAAAGCCTTAAATTTTCTCCATGCAGCTTTTATATTTCTTTGCAGATTTGGTATTGTCCATAGTTTTGTCCATATATACCTTACTACTAGACAATTCTCTAGGGCTGAAAACATTGCGTATGATGTATTTTGGCAAAAGGATTTGAGGGAAGACTGCACCACGTGCCTCTTTCAACAAGGACATCCTTACAAAAATTAAGATTTCCTAGATCTATGAGGATTTGGATTTAAAGAATGACAACTACCACCTATTATCTAGTACCTCAATATTAATGTATTCAACAATAGTAAATGCCTTCTCCCCTTGACAGAAATAGTAGAAGTTTTCAAACCAGCACAACAGACCACATCTGTGCATTGTTTGGACAGTCTCCATGGCAAGAGTGATCACTTTACTCTTGCCATCAGTCAGTTTTGCGTGCTTTCTCTGACTGAAAGACGTAAACTATAACGTAAGAAGCAACCTTGCCTGATTCTCCTGTAGAGCATGAAGAACAATTATTTTTCCTTGGCCATGAATTGTTACCAGCTGCCAACCAACACACTCACACCTCCTCCTCCAGGTGGCCAGGTGGTAAATGCTTACTCACACCACCTTTTCCTTCATTTTTTCCCATCTCCAAAGCAAACAGCACTTCAGACCTCCACATGCATTTACAGAACTGCAGTCTATTTAACAGGGAAGCACAGCTTTTTAAAAATAAATATGGTTGAGAACCCAGCGGGTAAAGAACCTTCAAGTCAAGGACTTAAAGTATCAAAGCAACTTTTCAGTGAATGAGCTATCAGTTTCAACAATTCCACCCACTCCAAGGTGGTCTGTACACCTCTCCAACTCTACAATGCTTTC
Source organism: Burhinus bistriatus (assembly GCA_013397275.1). NCBI lineage: Eukaryota > Metazoa > Chordata > Aves > Charadriiformes > Burhinidae > Burhinus > Burhinus bistriatus. The sequence goes on along the minus strand of VYXH01002848.1, from coordinate 1,006,024 downwards.
TCCTGAAACCACAACCCACTCGCTCCGTTTGATTTGAGGTTAGGTGCCACCCATGGTCTACCAATCCCCAGTCCCACTTACTGACCCACACTTTCTCTTCTAGTGCATTTTCCAGGCTTGCTGCTCTTGGGCAACGCAACTCCTCTGAGCTCCTTCTGAGATAGCTGGTTTTGTCTGCCCTGAAATCAGAAACCTCTCTTCACCATTCTTTTAACAGGTGCAAACATACAAGCCACCAAAATCCCCTTAAAAACACACCCTGCTCTCTCCATCTTCTATATAACAGCTAACACAAAAAGAGTTCGTGACCTGCAGAAACAGACAGTTCCAACAATAAATTATGAAGACTGTATAAATATTTGTTCCAGAGAAAGCATACATGAAGAACAAAGTAATTACAAAGTAACTTTTTTACATCCAGCAAAAAAAATATTTCAAGAGTAGCTTCAAACTTGAAGTGCGGAAGCAGTCAATATTAACATCGTTGGGCTGCCATGAAGAAAGTCAGCTCCATCTCAGTACAATCTCCACCCTTTATTCCATATCATGTGTGTCATGCTCAGGTCTTAGACTATTTCATACATTCTCCTCAGCCACCACCCTGTCCTTTGACATAGACACAGATATCATTCCCTCAGTCTGTGGGTCATCCCCATCAAATGTTCAGAACAATTAGTCATCACACACGACTCATCAGAACAACTCATATAATCTGAACGCTGTTTCCTCTAGGTTCTTTCGTGAAGAAGATCCAAACGTGTGGATGCTTGAGCACGTGCTCAGGCAGGAGCGTTCACCATCTGGATGCACAACCGGCAGGTGAATGCACATGATCTGTGCAGCACATATCTGGATGGTGGTTACAGATGTTTGATACATCACGGGGTAGGGGCAGCTGCACCATATGACCTCTCCACGAGTGCAAGAACAATCTGCACAGCTGACAGGTTGGACAGTCACGAGTTATCCTCTAACATAAAACAGCCCATGAAACCCTACTGAGATTCTTTGATTCTGTACTGTACATGCAAAGTCATCCTGCAGATTAACAGCTTTTTCCATGGAGTTTGTGTGTAAAGCTCTGGGTAAGAACTAAGAGTGTATATAAGCTTGCCTATGAACTAGGCTTGTATCAGTCCAGACTAAAGATTCAGCACATCATCTGCAGATTGTTGATTTTATCACTGTAAGCATGCGTCAGATCAATCCCTTTTGCTTTGCCCTAGTCAGCTCATTTTTTGTAAACTCTGTCTTTATTTTTCTCATTACCGACAAAGGAACCACAGTATGCTGAAAGCATCGACATTTACATATTGAAAAACCTGAGATTTCACACCGAAAATTTCCAGTACTTCTATATCAGGAGATGCTCAACTATTGTATTTTCGGAGATGAGATTACTTAGAAAAAGCTGTTAGCCATTGACATGGACAAAAATTAGCACATACAAAATAAGTTTTCAGAACTTCAAGCCTAGATGAAACTAATAGAAAATTAGCAGAAATTAAGATTTTGCAGGGCCAGCTACTAAAATACTAAGCAGTTAGAAAAAAATCAGACTAGATTCAAACATCCTTACTTTTGCAGTAGTTATTTTCTTTTCCAGTGCCACATACTACTTTTTGGATGTACAAACTCTTCCCTGTCAAGAGGAACAGCAACACCACTTGCTGTGGCTTCTTCATAATGCAAAGTACAGTACTGGCTAAAGAACTGTGCATGCTCTGAGCTGGCCAAAACCGATCAGTAAACTGCAGTTTGTTAAGAAATACCTCGGTCGCAGCCCAACAGATAAGGTCAGTCAATTCTTGAGCATTACATCCACAACCAGAAACGTTTAAGGCAACAGTGCAAGTAGAAGCTTCATCCTGGAGCTAAACAGACAAACAGTAAAACGTGTCCAGTGCGCTAACAGCAAGCAAACGCACATGGAAATTCTTGCAGCTCCTCTAAAAATAAGCTAAAAGAGTAGTTTTAACCGATCTTTATTTATCCCTTCTGTTCCTTTACAAAAAACCCAAACAGAGCACATGTGTACTATTTCAGGTTTCAGCTACATTAGTGCTTGTAATTACCCTGAAGGATCACCTCTTCATGTTTCTTTCCCGTAAATCTCTACGGAATACTGGGATCTCTGCTATTTAAAAAGTCATGAGATGGCTGAAGATTTTGGTAGAACTTGAAAGAGTCATGTAATAAGACAAGGAAGTAACAAATTGAGGGAAGCAGAGACAAATTTTAAACATTCAACTATCCAGAGCCAGTTTTCTCTTCCAAACTGTCAACAACAGTTGTGGGTTCCCTCTTCTCTATACTTCACAAACTAAAATCTAATCAACAGATTCCTTTATTGAGAAAAAGGACAGCAAGAACACTTGCATCAGTTTTTGATGGTTTTACTTACTATAATAGGAATGTACTGTAGGGAACAATCCAGTATTTGCAGGGAAATGGACTGGATGATCTAATACAACTTTTCCATTTCTGACTTCTTAGAACAGCTCAGGCTGATCCAAGTTCACAAAGAGTTTCTGTCCAACAATACTGAATGAAGAGAACTCCAAGACAAGGTTTGGGGCTTTTTTTTTTTTTCTTTCAATATTAAGAAAGCCAGAATAGCAAAACGTATGCCATGGTATACAACCATACAGAAAACACTATGATAACTAAATACCCATAAAACTTAGACTGTCTGCAGAAAAAGTAGAAAGTTCATTTTCTACTTGAACCTTTCAAGTAATTTGGAGCATTTTATCCATCTTACAACTTGGAAAAAAAGCTCTTTTCTAATATTTGCAATTATTAAACTGTAAGGTAAGATCAGCTTAGAAATTTTTATTAAGCAGTGTGTCTCTCTCAAATAAAGAAATACTAGTGCATAATTAGTAGTATACCCATGCTCATTTTCTTCCAAAAGTGACACATACGAGGATCACAACATCCTTGGCTCTAAGCTAGTGCTTTTTTTTTTTTTTATTACAAAATATCTGTCATCATTCTCTGCCTGAGGAATTAAAAACATTTGTCTTTGCAAGTACAGTTGACTTTCTGAAGTTATTGCTAGGAAAAACAGTCTTTCAAATAAGACACCAGAACCCAGAAAGAAAGATTTGGCACTTCTGAAGCCATGTAACAGGGAAAAACCATGGCAGATGGGGTTCATTCTTCTGTTCTTGCAGCTCTTTTCCAAAACGGCTATGGACTGCCTTCTCTGAAACTTGATAGGATACTGAATAATCCTTCTAAAAAAATGTGTTAAAGGTCAAACAAATACCATGAGTTTCAAATACAGTTAAGCCCATCTTGGGGCAGGGATATGAACCAGATAACCTTTTGAAAGCTCTTCATGCCCTACTTTCTGTAACTGAACACCACAGAAATCAAAAGGTGATGTTCAATAGCCTGGCATATGGACTGGGTCAGACCAGATGCTCTCAATAGTCTCAATTCTTATAATTAAAAAACTTTGTCGTTTGAATAAAATTAGTACAGCATTTTCAAGAAGTGCAACTAGTGAACACGGAAGACACACTTTCAAGAATTAAGTCTATTTTAAGATAGTGTGAGACTTAATAAGACATTAAAAGAACTGTTCACAGGGTCAGAGTTAGACATACATTTAATACTTGGACCTAAAACCAAGAAGATAAATAGTAAAAAAAAGTTGAAATACTTCAATGCCTTCTTGTTGTAATTGCAATAAAATGACCATTCACTGATCCCCAAAACTTTCTATCTGCCTTAAGATAAGTTTTCTTGTGAATTCGTTTTTGTTAAAATCAGAAAGACGAATCCACTCTGCAATAAAAAACAACAGGGTAACTAGGGCACGCACCTAGGAGAGCCAACTTTTCCAAACTGAGAGTATATTCACAGTGAGTAAACTAGTTGGTGGTGTGCTACCTTTGTCTTCTTCTGGGGGAAGGGGCAAAAGGGAGCAAGTGAATAAGTTTGAAAAGGTTTAGGTTTTGCCTCAATAGAAAATTAGAGCAAACATTGTAATTTCAAGGTTTTGCAGATGGACATATTTTCAAGCCAGTCTTCTTTAACTCTCAATCCAGAAAGAAAACTGATTTAGCTACTGACCTAACATTCTTGCTTAGATGCACACCACTGTCAGCCTATATTAGAAACAAAACCAGTGCTCCCCGTTCAGTGAACAGACAGCTGAGGCAAAGCAGTATGGAGTCTGGAAATCACCACATTTCGGAAACTTTGAAATTCTTTAGGCAAGTGAGTATTCCCAAGCACTGTTTCTCTGTTTGTTACTTTTGTGTATCAACCACCAGAGAGTGCTTCTGTTTATTTTATATATAAATTCTTAGCCAATTTAAAAATAATTTTGGCCAAGTATCAACATTATTACATCCTCTTCCAGAATAAGATAGCTGAAACAAATGGAAAAAGGTGACTCTTAAAACCCACATTGAAATAATCCCAATTTTAAGCTGCTTCTAGATCAATGACTTGACACGCGTAACAAATTCTGCTCAATTATGTGCGAGTCTGGACATATTCACTGCATGGGTTACTACCACCTACTGGACTCATTTGAGACCTCAGAACTTCCTTCCAGCTTGAGTTAGCTCTGTACTGGAGACTGAAGATATACTTATCATTTTGTAGGAGTGGAACATTTCTAACCAGCTGATTGGTCCCGTTTTTCTGCTCTAAGCAATTTTAACATTATCAGGGTAGCTCTGCATACTCTCGTGGCATGCTTTGATTTCTTGTTGCTGATCATTTTCATAGCAGGACACTTTACTCAAGTACTCTTCCAAACTTATTTTAGGTTGTACTTTAGTCCAACATATTTATGTGCAAAACACAATTTTAAATGGAGGCAAGCCAATAAAAGAAACAGCTTGCTAGAATTTCAGTTGACTTTGTTAAAGGAAATTATTTTAAATTAATGTGGCTACTGAACTGTTGCCATACTTGACCTCAGAAAATATATTCCTTCTAATTTTTGCTATGAACATTTATTTATTTAAGCTAAACTCCAGGTCTTGAATGTTGACCATAAAGAAGTCTCAGATTTCCTGCTACTATTTCGTACTCTTTTTTTTCTAAACAAGGGCAAACAACATATGTTTGCTGCATTAGCATTACACTGCCAAATCATCACTCTTAAATGAAATCATCTACGTATTTTTGGTAGAATCTTATTTAACAACTTCCACCCCTGACAGAAACAGAGTTAAAACAAGGCTGTTTTGTTTTCACTGAGCAACAGTTTGATCACTGGTTTACTAGATGGCGCTCAAAACATTTTTCCATATGCTCTTCTCAAAGAGAATATGACTTAAATGTGGTTTACCTTCACCAGTGAATGAAGGCTTTTTTCACCAAACATATCCCAGAGGAAGGTCAGGTCTTCCCGGCTGTCCACATGTGGCTGCAGCTGGGCTGGCAATGCAGCCAGCAGCTCGTACAGACCTATAAAATGAAAATAAAACACAAAGTGTAATCTGGGGGTGATCTCATTAATTTCACTTAACAGTTCTGTGTAATTGGCAGCCTGCAGCATGTCATTTTAACTGAACAGGGAGTCTGGAGTACCCAGCATAACATTAACTTGTAGAACCAAAACGAACATTTTGAAAAAATTACTAAGAAGTAAGTATTAGCAGTGTACTTTTTACCTTGTCACAGTTGTCAAGCTTCTACATCCATATGTATTTACACAAGGTTATGCAGAAAATTCATAAAGGTTTTGAAAAAAGGACAAAACCAGAAAAAAAACATACATTCCTTTGCTTAATCGTTATTCCATTTCCCTTGATGTTAGCCAAAGAGTGAAATGAGTCATGAATAGGAAAAACTTCCTTAAAAGAACAGAAACTGGATAGGGTGGTCCATTAAAAAAAGGTTCGTGGTTTCTCTAAATATTTCTTGCTAATATATTGCTTAATATTTTTTTTATCCCGTGTTCAGTAGGCATCCACAGCAAGACAAAAGGAACTGCTCTGTTTTGCAGGATTAAACCTTAAAAACCAAACCTAACAGTTTTCCCAAACACACATGCACACAGAAATATTTCAGTAACATTTTTAATTTGCAGGTATTTGACATCCTCCGTAGGGTTAAAGCAATTGCTGTTCCCAGTTATTTGTGGCACACCTCACCATTGGTCTCCGAAGGGCAGACAGTAGCACACTGTTCCACAGTAGCATACAGCATAAACTATCCATCATGCACACAGGCCATCAAACTGCTGTCCAAGAAACGTAGCAACAGTGTTTGCAGCAGCCTTCTTTAGGGAGGTAACCTGGCATGAGCTGATATCAATTCATAGCACATGTTTAATTTTCCAGTGGGACTACTTGGGGTAAAAAGGACAAAATGCCTTTTTCTCCTGTCTGCTGTCTACAAAAACACCAATACTCTCTTGGGATCCAAGATACACGGTCCTGCTATTATTTTTAGTCTGAGTAAGTGCTGCTGTTCATCACAAGGACAGATTTACAAGATATTCTACTGGTAAAGAACATTGTTGTAAGTTACAGGTTACCTATCGTTATTATGCGTATTATCTCCCTGAAACTGGGCATTTAGAATATTTATTAGTAAACATAATTTCAAAACTTTTCCAGGCACTACATATCCCTTTCAAAATTACATACAGCACCTTTTGGATCTGATTATTTAACATCTTTTTCTTTTTACTGCCATTCACTAAAATATTCTGGGTAAAAAAGCTCGTTCCAGATACATTCTTTCTGTGGTCCAAGCATTTTTGGTGGTTGACATTCATTTCTCTTAGAATCTTGCTTTTATTTAAATGTGCTCATTTATGCTTCAGAAATAATGCAAAAAGAGAATACAACTCAAACCACTACAATTTTGCATGGACAGAAAAAGAACACTGAGCCCTGCCTAGTGAGACACAGTCAGAGACTGAGCCGACATCCAGAAAACAGCAGTTTGAATGGGACTCTTGGCTCTGACTTTCTGGACTATTAGAACTTCAACACTTAGAAATAATGGTTATTTTTAATCACACAATGTATGCTTCAAAATATTTTCATTTAGAAAATTCAGAAAATTTCTTTACACTCAGCCTTATATTTCTGCACACAGCCACTTTTGTTACTGCAAATACATTCACCTCAGAATAACCTGAAGGTTGTTAGGAAATGGAATAGAAAGTTCAATGTAAGCTTACACTGTGGCATAACTGCTTAGGAACAATTTACGTGTGCCATTCAGAAGAAAGAAAATATTAACTTCAGCCACTCCCTTCAAATAAGAAGTGTATAACAGAGTAAGCTTTGTTTTCCTTGATCCATCAGATCTGCTTAAATTTCACATATAATCAACTACAAAACTACTCTATCCTTGTAACTTGCTCCTCAAAGCTTTGATAATTAAATCCCCAGTGAAAAATAAAATGAAAGTTCACGTTTCCTGATGGATTAACTACTACAGTAGTGATACAGGGTGAGACTGAATCTGCCTATAATGAGACTTAGGTTTTATGCACAGAACTCCCAGAGAAAAATCCCACCCACCGGCCCTCCAAGACTGACTAAACCTGCAGGTGCTTACACACATTAAGGTTTTCACATCCAGGTCTAAAGTGTCTGTGGGCTTTACTCATTCATGTAGCCCTGAATTTCCCCTTCTAGGGAAACGAGCATCCATGTCCCTAGTGCACTACTGAGAGCTTCAACAGCAATGCACCCAATCTGTGCAACTCTCCTGGGGAAGTGGACAAAATTAGTCAGGTTCTGACTGGTTTTATCCAATCCCAGGGCTATGTTTGTAGCGTTGCCCTGCTTTGGCTCAATGGTCCAGCGTGTATAGCTTTCAGCCAGATGGAAATCAGAATCCCACCCTTCTCCGCAGCAGCAGAACCTGAGGACTATGCCATGCAGCATGTGCTGGAGAACACCACGCTCCTGCTCTTCAGACTCCTCTTGAAACTGAGCACTATGTAGCCAGGAATGAAAAAAAACCTCAGTCAAGGACCCAAATGAAAATCAGGCAAAAAGACTACTCGGGGCATTTAGTTGGGTAGAACAGAAGACAAAGATCTAGAATATGCCTAAAGTTAAATTTGTGTAGTTCCAGATCATCTGACTCAGCTGCGGCCTCCTTCCAAACAGAAGGTAAGGGCAGCAGAAGGTGCCAGCACCTGTAAAGGTTCACCTTTACAGAGTCTCATTTTTCCTTGTTCCTTCTGTGGTGTCCAGTACCACAGAATCAAAGATTTTCAGATGGATATTCAGATTTTTATATATGAAGAAAAACAGTACGTGGATCTTACACACACACAGCCCTCCAACTACAACGCTGCAAGTTATGTGTGTCTCAAACAAAGTGTGCTGTTCTTATTCATTGCAGTGTGAAGAAACAGTGAAAATGGTGACTGGCATATGACTTTACTAGCAAATGGGATTTAAAAGAAAGTGCTTTCATGACAGGGACAAAATAATTTGTCAAGTAATTGTTAACTGGTAATGAAGTTGAAATCACTACATTAGCAACTACATATTGGCCTAATTTAAATTACCAGATCTGATAACTTGGCACATACATCTTTCCAACACCTGAAGGGCAGTAGCTCAGATCTCTGCATCCCTGTAAGCTGTCACTGTACAGAGATGCTGCCACGCAGCAAGAGAAGTAATCTGAATTGAACAGCAGACGCTGCTTCAGCCCAACCTCAAACCTTCTGCAAAACTTCTAACTAGCATCTCAGGTGGTTCTGTAAGCCAGAGCCAAAGGCCACTGAAATCAATGCAAGTTTCTCACTGGTTTTAGTACTGCCAGGCTGTTGAAACCAGATATTTTTTTTTAATCTCTGCAACAGCAATTCTAAAGATTGAAGTGATGCTACACTGAACACTTTTGATCACTTCTAAAAACAAAAATTAACTTTTAAAAAGGTCATAGGCCTACCCCCTATATTCAGATAAACTATTTTGTAAATTAAAAATGCATGTTCATCGCATAAGCCACAAAACGAGGTATGTTTCAGCACCTCAAAGCTGAATACTACCATCATAAGCACACGGCTGCCAAGCCTCAGTTGTGCTCTTGGTCTCAATTTGATGTTTCTCTTAAAGTCCCACCTCCTTGAGTCACATGACATGCATGGACCTCCTGTTAGAAAAAGTATTTTGCACACGTTTTTTGAAAGATGCCCACAATTTAAATAAATACACAAGAAAAGCTTTTAAAAAGTGTCTAGAAGTTGTGTTTTAAAAATAAATAAATAAATAAAATGAAAAGCCAAAACCAAAATCCTGGGTTTTTAATGCCCGGTGTTGGCAAAACTGTAAAGAGCCTTGCAAAAAAATTTTTTTCTTATTTTATACACTGTTGCTATTCTACTCAGGTTCTTGTGACCTTTTTTCAGTCTAGTTTGCCTAAATTTAACCAGCTTTCATATTTAAAAGGAATCATACACCCACTGGGATTTTGTAGTACGAAAATACTTCAGGTGTCAAAATCCAGTAAAGTAAACATGACTTACGCAAGAAAAACTCCTTTACTTTGATTTTAAAAAGGAGATCATTTATTCAAAGGTCCCAGAAGACCTGAGCATACCTAAAAAAAAAAAATTAACAATGAGCTTAAACATGGAGATGTAAGACTATTTTGCAATTAAAAGAGGGGAAGTGAGTCCAGTCAGTCCTACAACTCAAACAACAGATAAAAATGTAATCATCGCTGGACTTTCCCAAATCACTGAAACAGAGGAGGGAAAAAAGGCCCTTTCTAGATTAAACAAGATCACATAATCCAATGGCAGTAACAGGAGTCAACTCCAGACAAAAAAGTTAACCCCTAGTTTTAGCTACTAGTATGCTGCTATATATGAAATATATTCACATTATATAAATTAGGTACAGTATTTAATACTGTTTGTGAACTAAGTAAACGTCTGTAGCATGGAAATACTAATAAAAGGAGACAAGCACTGCACACAAGAATACTATAAAACTCTTGTAAGAATGGAAGGGGGAGGGGGTTGTTTGAAGGTGTTTATATAGTCTATTAAATCCGATTACCTGATTCAAGAATAAAGAAACGTAAAAGTAACAAATACTGGATATACAATACCCTTTTTAATGAAATTTAGTTCAGCCAAGAAAAGTGACACAGGGAATTAAAAACTAATGACTAGATAACCTTGCCTACAGAAATAGTCCATATAAACTATATGCATGTAGATAATCTAAATACACATACATAAACCAAAACTAAAATTTACAACAGAGAAACTACTCTGAAGATTCTGGACTAGTTGCAAGAGCAAGTAAGATAAAATGGCTGCAGAATAAGGCTTGTAGCATTCTGCCAGCTTGGACTAAGGAAATAATTTCAAGGGAAAATCTAGCTACGTTTGAAAACTCAGCACTATCCCTGCTTAAAAAGGTAATGGATAAATTTCAATTTGTTCTTTCAACACACTTAAGCAGTTCCTGTCTTCAGAGTATCTTCAGCTTTTCCTAAGCTTAATTAATACAATTTAGTTTGATACAATCTGAAGAACACAGTGCATAATGGCAATTCCAATTTTAAAATCTGTATGCTAAATTTGCACGTGCAATAATATTTAAGACTAAGCAGCAATGGAAAGCTTTTAAATCAGAAACAACGGGACATAAAGGATTTTTCCAGTTCTAGAAAATTGCTTCCTTTGTAGTGTTATATTCTGTAGAAGACTGCTTGTTCCTAGGAGGAGAATAAATGGCTAAGCAATCGATGAAAGTGTTCCCGTACTGAACCACTCACACTGCAGATTCCAGATGCTCTGCATTCTTGACATCAGAATGGAAAAATTTACTGTTAGTCTAGAGAAATTTAATATCACCATTCTTGTCATATCCTTCATAGCTTCATTATTAGGACAAGTCTGTGGAAGCTATAAACTAGTGCTAAATGATAAAAAAATATGGTCTCTGCGTTCCATCACTGTTGCATATTACAAGAAAACACCAACTTTGTTTTGGTTAGCATAAGGAAAGAAATGGAGACAAATGGATATGCATTTGCTTTCATATGTTAATTAATTTCCTGAATTAACATTCTAAACAATGATGCCAGACTTTGAATCAAAAATTTTTACAGTAACTGAGGGATAATAAACACTAAAGAACATATATCTAAGCCCAGAACAACACTGTAAAATTTTATTGTATTAATAAAATGGGACACACCAACCTTTAAATTTTCCACTTTGTCAAAGGTAAAATAATCAGCACCATTTGCTGCCATTTATAACAAGCTGACATTTTTTCACATTTGAACTGTACTTTACAGTTCTATAAAGGCTCAGACAACACTTGCCTTACACAAAAGCAAACAGCATTGCAGTATAAACAGTCATTCTGACATCCTTGCTGCTGCGTAATAAAATTAGTCACTAACACCAAATATTGAAAATTATTTCATTCTGAAGTTTGAGATCAGTATTTATGCACAGGTTCAAATGAAAACATATGCAGTACACACACGCATTAGGATAGACATACTGCACTGTCCTATCAGACTCCAGTTGTAAAAAGACCACTATGTGCTCAATTTTATGTGCTACAAATAGTTCTTTTTTATGTTCTCTTAAGTAATTCCACCGAATATATGGGCTTCCTAACACTGCAAAAAGTTAAAGACTAACAACTTTTCTTTGCAGAACCAGAGTAATTAACTCATTCCAGCACATACCTTTTTTTAATCTTGCAGTTTAGCATTTAAAAAAGATTACTTTAATTTTCAAAGGTATAGGATACTGTGTAACTAGATAATCATGACATGCAAGTGATCAGCACCTTTGAAAATAAATATCTATTTTGATTTATTTGCTAATTCACAAAAATGCAAAATGCTGAAATTCTTACGGATGGCATAGCGATTGAAATGTCAATGTTCTATTTTTCTTCTTAATGAAAGCAATAATTTTGCTCTAAGTGTCCTCAAAGAACAAGATTACATAGTCACTAAGGGCAATACAGTCTTTTAACTTAAAAGCTGTACCTAATTTTTATTCCTCCAAGCTACAGTAATTCGTTAACCCACCTTAAAACAACGTTATGACAGAAAATGTAGAAAGCAAGCAATTATTTAAGCCCACCGCTTTTAATAATATTATTTCCTTCAAAATGGAAAAGTCTTCAGTTTTGGAACTTGGCTCGTGGAGCTAAAGAATCCGCAGTTGTGAAACAGTTATTGGTCTTTTAGGATTTGTCTCAACATGTGTATTTCAGATTTAGCATACTACATACCATTATGTTCTGATGCAAGTTAAATAGTTGATCCCTATTTGCATTCATACAGGGCAAGACTGCTGCTGCAGAGTTCTTGCTTGTATGGCTCATCAAAGCTGCTTCAAAATCGAAATCCCTCAAAATGTAGTTACTAGACACTGTGTCAACAAGGATACTTTGAAAGTTCATAAAATACATTTTCCTGAGTATTCAAAAGCTCCATTATCTGCAAGAACAACATATACATAATACTGATTCAAATTGACTTATCACACAAATCCATAAGCAGCTTGTGGAAGCCT
>VYXH01002848.1:961769-983848 GCA_013397275.1 Burhinus bistriatus | reverse complement strand
GCTTCAACTACTTCTGCTTTTCATCATGTAAATATAAAACTAAATAACTAATTAAAATTTACTAAACTAAATAATTGTAATTTTTTCTGCCTGTATTTACTTGCATAATGAACGATGTTTCTATTTCTAGAGCTTTCCAGTTGAACGACAGATATTAAAAAAACCCCAAACTAGACGTCTGCGAGAGGAGCAGCAACGTTTCCCCAGCGTCCGATGGCTCCTGCTCGCTGTACAAGCACATCCACCCAGCCAGGCGCCGTTCTAGTTTGCTTCACCGCCAAGCTCATTAAGGTGACAGAACTTACCGGGGTGCCAAACCCCACCCCCCCCCCCCCCCCCAGTTATAAACTGCCAGGAGTGGGGCAGAAGCCTCCAGGGAACAACTCCAAAACTGCAAAGTCCTAGAATTACAGCTCTCCAAGGGAACCATTTTTGTGCATATCCCACAAATAAGAGAGGCCCCTTACCAAGGGATGAGGGGATAAATCTTGTTCCCAGTCACCCATGTTGTCAGTACAGGAGGACTAGTAACGATGGACAGAGGCAGTCAGATACAACAGGAGGGTTGGAGGCAGTCAAAGAGCACCAAGATGAACAATCTTCTGCATAATTTTAGCTTTAATAGCTTCTCTGTAGCATCCTCTATTGCTTTTGAATGGAAGTGATTCCATTAGTCACGCACATGTTTTATTTTAGTCAAGTTAATTTTTCTACACAAGATGGGGTAGGAAAACTGATTCAAATTTGTCTCTATGGCAAGCATCATCATTCGGAGGCAGCATGCATCAAGACTTGGTTCTACCTTTGACTTCCTGTCCAAACCTCAATAAACAGGATAATATTTATTTCTGAAAGGTTATTTTACAAGTTACTTAACATTTTTGGCACTTTAATGAATATGAATTTATTTTCTTCACATTTAAAAAGCAGGCTGAAGACTTTTGACTGATTTAAAACAGGTAAAAACATAAGTATGAACCTAGCAATGCTACAAATGGAGGGGAACAGGACAGACAGGACATAAAACCAGGTTGTTTGATACAAGAAACACTCAACCTGTTTTTCTAAGGGACACTACAGTTATGAAGACTGTAACCTTGAATTCCAGAACTAAGCCAGCATGCCTGCAAATGGTATTTGAACTACCAGATAGAGATTTCATGTGGAGACAGGAAATTTGACAGCCATTCAGTCTTATATTCATCATGGGGCCTCAAGTAATTGACTAGGGACATGTATACAAGTCTCCAAAACCTAGTCAGCACAGGAAATTGCCAAAGGAGGTTTTCTAGACTGGGAGATGTAAATCTGTTTAGGCAGACAAAATCCAAATTGAAAATGGTGGTCTACTCTCTTGGAAGTTGTAATACAATGAGATCTATTGAATCCTTAATCTCTTCTGAGAAAGTTTCCACCTCCTCAATCACAAGGTTTCCGACAGGCTACTGGAACCTGCTGGTGGCTCCTGACGGGCTTCCAAAGCTGGTCAGCTGCCCTTGTAGGTGGTACACGTGCGTTGTCAGCAGGAACCCTCAAAAAAATCTTGAACTGGAATTACTGCATAAAGGACACGGCACACAAATGTGATGGGACTTCAAAGGCACTGCAGAAGCAAGAAGCTGCCTCTGACTCAGTCAGCTGTAGGTATAATGGAAACAAAGAGTGGCAAAAAAACCTGTAGGTATAGAGTCCAATTAAAAAAATAGGAATAACTATGGCAACTACGAAATGTTATTAACTAATATGCCAACATAGAGAACATGGACTGTCCCAAATTGAAAAGGACAACAGCTGCCTTCACTAACTTTCTTTTGGTCTTGCCATCACATCAGTCTTCAGCCATCAGAAGAATTTAAGGCTTCTGCATAATATTTTTCTGTACAATGTTCTCCATTTTGTCTAGCTTATGCAACTTTTTAGCTTACCCCACAGGGATGTTAGAAACAACCTCACTTTGTTAAAAGGCTTTGAGAATAATAGATGAGAATTTAGATACTCTTAAGCATCCACTGAGAATGTAAAACTGCTTGACTTTGAATTCATACATTTGTGGGGACATCTTTAGCAAATGCTCAGTTTGGAAAAACCATGCCTCTGAAGTCACAATATCTTGTAGTGTGCCTTGTACTTCCATGGCTTAAATTTAACTGTGAAGTCCCAATGCATCAGAAAAGAGATCTTTCCAGTTTCCACTTTCTGGAAAATTTTTAAGATGGAGAAAATAAAGATAACCTAAATCATAAAACCTAAAATTACTATTAAAAGAGAAGAGTACTGAAGAAGTCATGGGCTGAAAAACATTGACATCGGAAGTGGATCCCCATTAGTCTGTGGTGGTTACTTCCGGGAATGCTCAGGTCTTACTATAATGAACAGTTTGATCACCACCAGAACGAAGTAAGACTGATTTCCAGTGACCCTACTGACTTTGGCGTCTAGGCTACATGGTTGGGCCTTTATAATTTCATTCTCTTCCTCTTAAAGGATGAGCTCCCACTAGACCCTTCCCTCACTGTGTCATTAACAGATGACACACAACTCCGATCACTACCTGACTGCCCATTTCCAAAAACAGGCCAGAAATTAATATATTAAGACCTCTTCTGTCACGTTTGACTGATTTTGTTCAAAGGCTCAGAAGACAGGCAGAAGAGGGAAAAGGGAGCACAGCATAAGATTTGCTTCCTCAGGACTTCAGCACTAAATACGTTCCTCCTCCTGAAGAGCTTAATCCTGTGTCAATTGGAAAAAATCACACTTACCTAGACACTCCAATAACAAGACTGAAATTGATATCCCAATTTCATCCAGATTGTTTTTCTCCTTTGCCCGAACAGGGACCATAACATAAAATGTGTTTATCTAGATACCACCTTTATCTGAACCCTCTCTAAATACAACTGTGAAGTACATTCTTTCAATGAGTCAATCTAACGCAGAACAAAAATAGAAACAAAATATAGACTATATTAAAATAGAAAATATATTATGAGTATTAATGTATATATTATAACTTATTGTACATTAAAAGTTTTAGACAGGTCCTTGCTGCCTTAAAACAAATGAAATACATTCAAATAAGCAGCATTAGATATAATTGCAACAGTGGCAAGACTGCTTGCAACCTGCACCTTCCCTGTCTTCAACACTAAAAACTCGACATGAGCTCTGTCCAGACTCAGATTTTAAATGTCAGTGTTGGAATTGAGCACATTAAAGGAATGTTTTCATGCATTTAAAAGAAATACATACACTAAAGCTACCAGTTTAATTTAAAACAGCATCCCTGTAGTTGATGTCAGATACCCTTAGACAGATCCAATTTTCTGCAAATAAAATGTACCGACTGACAGAATAATATTAGCTTAATAAACTAGTTTAATAAAGCTATTCATTAAAATGTGACCTAAACTATGTTTCAGATCAAAGGTTGCCCTTTTGGTTTGAGTTACTGGTTTGGGTACACTTTCAACACTTTTCCCCTAGCTGCAACCCATTCCTTTTCTTGGAAAATATCTGTCAGCAGGTACCACAGCCTCTTCATTAATTATCTGCACAAAGAGTTTTGTTCTGGCATGGTTTCTTTACAGTCTGTTTGAAAAGTGTAACTAACTAAAGTAATGCTAAACCTTACTGGCCCCCCAAAGTACTGAAAAAAAATCGACAACTTTAACAAATTTCTGTAAATGAGAATCATAGAATCATTTACATTGGAAAAGACCCTTAAGATGAAGTCCAACTCAGTTCAGCAAAACCTGCTGCAATGATTTATGATAACCTCAATACTCCCTAACAGATAGTTATACAAGTTGTGCACCAAATGGCTCTGCAAGTCCTATTTTAGAAATACAGTCCATATTTTTATAGTAGTATAATTCAGTTTGATCTCACATCTACAAAAGCTGATGGAAAAATCTCTAACTGATAGAAATCAAAACAGGATTAAGGCCATGCTTAATAGAACAGTAAATATTTCATTGATTTATTTAACTAGTTTAGCTAAGTATTTGCGTCAAAAGCATACTTGACTTCATAGTCCTGTGGCTCAATAAACATGCATGGACCAATTTTGAGGTCTGTTAAACAGCCACGTCCAAAAATCATCCTCAGAAATATAAAAATATTTAAATACTATTATTTCAAAGTCAGAAACATCCCTACAATATTAGAATGTCATTTTTCAAACTCAAAATTTTATACACCTCTAGAGCCAAACAAGGCACAGATACTTTACAATGCTTCCACATTTGATTACAGAAGACAGAAGTTCTGACCATCCCTTCTGTTTCAGATTAACTAATCTTCCGAACGCTTCTCCTTTGTTCAGCATAACTTTCCATAATCCACTTTTGTCAAAACGTGATGGCTTATTTTTTTGATGAAGATGGGTAAAAGGAAAAGATAAATGAATGAGTAATTAAACAATATGTATTCTTTCTTCTGAGAGCAAAAGCAGAATAAACCCCACTTTCTTAATGTATGTTTTTATCAAAAACACCCTCACTGTAGTAGTTTTCATTTTAATCAGTTTCAGATTGCTTTTTTTAATGTTAAGTTTTAAAATTTAATAGAAACGATCTAAAAAGTATATGCCTTTAGCTCAATTTTGGAAAAAGTTTTGATTTATTAAGTGGTAATTTATTAGTTGCATCTTGAGTGTAAGTAACAAAAGACTTCCTTATACATACATGTGCACAGTAAAAACAAAGTATCACACACAGACAGAGAGCTAGTCAGAGGAAGTATGCGTGTTTGATTTCCAGAAGTTTACAAGCTTTGCAAGCCAAATTGCTCTGGTATGCTCAGTTTGTAGAAGAAAACAGAGGTGAAGCTGAACAGCCAGGCAATCCCCCGTTCCAGAGCCTCTGCACTGCTAGTACATCAAGCATACCAGACGCTCCTTGCAGTCTTCTGTTCCTCCCTGTAAGCTCCCTGGGGCCATTCTTTATTCTTGAATTCTCCAATTCCACCTAACTCCCAAGTGCTACTGCAATGCTCTCCTCCTTCCTCACACCCTCCCCTCCTCCTCTTCTGCCTTGGCAAGCTCTGGGAGCACCATTGTATCGAGCCCACTGTGTGGTATGTCACCCAGGACACACTTCCTTCCACTTTTATTTTCGTTATCTTCATTTTCTCCATGTGCCTATCATTTAGAGTGAAGCTCCCCTCTGTCAGACCTTGCTGTCCCAATTCTACCTTGCAGTGTCTTGCTTCACGCCTATATCCATTGTACCCTTTCCCTGAGTGACACTGCTATGTACTCACTATTATTGTCATTAATTCATGATCATCCACTAACAAAACTTGCTTTAACCCCTTCTCTTTACAAACATCCCACCTCCTGACAATTTGCTTTTACTTCCCTTACGGTTTTTTGCTTTCTCCTGTCTCCGTTTCCATTCCTGTGTCATCCTTGCCACAGCCCTAATGGCCCTCTATGTTTTTCACACCATTGCTTTCCAAACCTAGATTCACTTCCCAAACCTGTCCTTGACCAGCAAGTCCTTGCTTTACTACTTTCCAAATATCTCCTTTAAGGCTCTTCCCTTTCTTCTGGAACATGGATTAGCCTATTTCACACAGGCAAGAAACCTTGGGTTTATGACACATGCAAGCAGTTGCAGACAGGAACAGATCAGATGGGGAGATTTTTCCGCCTGCAGCTCTGTACCGTCTCCAAGCTGGAACCACCCTCAGACCAGGACTCTCCCATGTTCCGAGTTACATAGAATCAACACTCACTAACATGTGGAATACTCCCTAAAAATTTTGGAACCAATCATATATGTAGTTTCCAAAGTGTATATTATAATTCAAAGAGATACAGTCAAAGTTTATCTTTACTGCAACACTTTAAGCTTGATTTATTCTATGAGTACAGTCACTGCACAATTTTGTTATGTACAATTGTAATTAGCAGAAAATAGATCAATTAGAATTAATTGTAAGTTCTGTCTTGCCAACCTATATAGCCTAAGTTACATTCCCACCGCAATCCGAGTGCCAGCCTCTGAGATTCAAGACATATTTTTAAGTTTAAAAGCCCCTTAATTCAAATCTGAGATACTGATGTATGAAGAAGAGTCGGATTCAAGGCAAGGGGTAAACTGTATGTCAAGTTGACACTGCAATGAAGACAAGCTCTCAGATTTTGCTTCATTTGGCCAAAAAAATAATATTCAGTCTTTATGAAGAAAATATTTTAAAATTATAAAGGGTCAATAAACACAAATGGTAACAGACGTTAACTTGGCAGTGTTACTTATATGAAGAATTTTTTCTGTTTTTCTTGTTCAACTCACAGTTTAATACATTACTGTATGTCTTAATGTATACCAGGAAAACACAGGATACGCAAAGAGTCCAAGTTAATGTTGCTGTTGGAAACTAAATGTTTGCATTTCCTGGATTTGCAATTTTAACTAGATGAACAATACTGCATTGATTCTATTTTGGCATTTGCTAGAAATACCAAAGTATTTTTTCTGAAACTGTATAAATCAGAGCTAAGCAGTTTGATAATGAACCTTTGACATTTTCTGTTATTCATAGTGGCCTCTCCAACTTAGATATCTTGCAGCTTACTAGGTAATGACAAAGGTGATGCTACACAAATTAGTATACCCGCTTCAGCAAGTGTAGCTAAATAAAGTATAGAAACATTTTAAAAAAATCCTATGCTTTGAAAAAATAAAATATTGTGAATACAGAAGTTTCAATGAAGCAATGGAAAAATATTCTACAGTAAACGTTTCTTTGAGATGGTGTCATTGAAGATTCCCTAACAGCACTGGAGAAGTTAGAAGAGGACTGTGCACTGTTCCCGTACATGACCTATACTCCCTTATGCTCCTATGAGAGGGTGTAACGAGAGGCAGTTCCATCTTTCCTCTGAATTCAAAAGCTAAAACACCTAGGAAGTCCAAAAAATAGAGGGATGGCAGGTAACTGAATTCAGCTAAGTGCAGCTACTTAAGGAAGCACATATATTGTACAAAAATCATAGTCACTGCAAAGTAACTGGTCTCTTCAAGTAGGTATTGATGTGTGTTCCTTGCGTTAGTATCCTTGAGATAAGGAACTGAACAGTGGCTAGGGTTCATCTGGCACTCTCGGCTCCTATTTTGACAGATGATTTAAAGGCACAACACTGATAGACGTCAGTTGAATACTTGTTTTTTTAATCATCCTGCATTCTCAGAATTAAGAAATTCACTAGTAGTTGTGGTTGCTTGAGGTTTTTTTGTGGGGTTTTTTTTGTTTGTTTTTTAAAAAAACCAACCCACACCAACTAAGGGAAGAGATCTGTCCCCAGTGCCACCTTTTCCAGTCAGGTTCCTACCCTTGGGAATGATGTCACATGAAAGACTCAGGTGCTGCCCTACCAAATTTAACAATCTACACAACTATAACATTTCTCTGAGGATTTGCAACATTGAAGGGGCTGTGAAAGGAGAATGACTGAATAAACACAAACAGCAAGGAAGCCTCCTCTCTCCTACCGCTCCCTAGATGAACCAGAGGGGAGGGGATAGAAGGGGGCACAGTATATCTATCAACTTTAAAGCCCTTTCTACATTCTTAAAAGACCCCACTTCTTCTTTCTAAACATATGATGATTTATAGGGCTTTGTACCAAGTGATCATCAAGGACTCATATTACTGTTACAGTTGTGAAAAGCTCAAGTGGGACTTAAATGAAGAGATCACACTGGAATTGCAACTTATATCTACATTAACTATTGCTGTCATGACCGTACCAGCAATACCACACTGACAGAGAGGAAATCTGCTATGATGGTACAAGGCAAGGCTATAGAAACATAGATACTGCACTTGGAGCAGAATCCAAATGGGCATCTGAGGGCTGAACCAAATTTTACCATGACTGCCAAGATACCAGAAACACATTTCTGCATATGTAAGTATTCAAATTAAAACATGTCTTAATGTGATGAATTGAGAACGTTCCCATAAACTTTCAATTTAAAGCGCTATAAGCCAGAAGAGGGAGCTCCTGCACTTTTCAAGTAAGTCAACATGGATTTCATCTTGTCTTTGGTAACAAGAAAGTAGCTGGCCTCTTATGCCACACATAGGTCTGTGTCTGGTTGCTTGAAGAGCAAATACACAGGAGGAACCTAATTTGAAACGTTAAGGTATATAATGCTCTAATTATACACGACTGATATAGATAAAGCTAATTTTAACCGATGGGTTTTTTTTAATTTCCCCTCCTTGTAAAAGTTGTCATTTTCACATTATGTGAACATAAAGCTGAAATAATTCTCTGCAAATTGTTCAGTAAGTAAAGTTACATGCTCTATAAACAATGACCCAATAGGTATGGAAACCCACTGAATTTCATAACAGTGACAGGGTGTTGTTCTTATCTAAGTTAAGTTGAACACGTATCTTATCTAGAATTACAAGAAATGAGGAACTGGATTTTGATAATTTTAAGAAAGTTAGGAAACTGGAGAAGTGCCAATTAAAACAAATATTTGCAATTTATTGCTGCAGTTGTATTTTGTCAATCAATCTTTTTACGGAGGTGGTGGTTTTTAAAACATGTCAATCCAGAATAGTTATTAATTAAAGCACTTATTTTTCTGCTTTTCTAATGAAGATAAATGACAAGTATTTCACAGAATTTGAGTTTTGGTTCCTTACCATAAAGGCAATATTTACCCAGTATCAGAGCAGACCACAAAAAAGTCAAAAGGGACAAAACACAAGTTTTCATAGTGTGCTTCATCGGAACACATTCCTTATACCAGATTCATCACTGTGATACCGGTTACATTTTCTAGGTTGAGGGAAAATTCATGGAACAAAATGGATTGGATATTTAAAAGATTGTGCTACAGTGAATTTCTAAGTCACTTCTCTTCAAAGGACACATACACAGTGAATTGTCTGGTTTGCAATTAACTAAACGCACCCTAATCCTGGAGATAACTTGTGTTTTTCTCTTTCAGTGAAAGTGTCCAAGACTGAGCCAGTACTTACTTTTATTTGTAACAGCCTAGTAAAGAAAGTCCAAGAAATTTGTTCCCATTGAAAGAAGTTAACCTGTAAAAAATTCTCACTAGAGAGCACATACCAGTTTGAAGAGAAAAGATACCCA
Source organism: Burhinus bistriatus (assembly GCA_013397275.1). Taxonomy (NCBI): domain Eukaryota; kingdom Metazoa; phylum Chordata; class Aves; order Charadriiformes; family Burhinidae; genus Burhinus; species Burhinus bistriatus. The sequence continues at coordinate 974,718 of VYXH01002848.1, read as the reverse complement.
AGATGTTAAGATGCAATTTGTGGTGAATATAGGAAATCACTTATTTCCATCTTCCAGTGGTTTTGAGTTCCAGGTAAGCACTTCAGTTTCCCACTTCACATCCCTTTCTGCTATTTTGATCAAGATTCTCAGCCTTCCAGGTTCCCAGGCAAGTGCTTTGGACCTTGATATATGGTTTCATTTTCCCATGGTAAAAGTGACAACATTCTGGGTTTCTTCCCAAAGCAGATGAAACACATTGCTTCCGTTCCTTACTAATGACTCTATTAGCATTTCCCACACAACTCTAAGCTTAATCAGAAACATAAAACTTTGCATCATCATATTCCAGCAACCAATTAGCCATCTGGTCTATGTAACTTCTAATTTGACGATCTTAATATTCTTGAACTAATGCTCTGTGCTTAAAAACAGAATTGATATACAGCAGAATTCCACTCATCAAGGACAAAGTCAGTCTAACTGCAATAGTCTGTTCTACAAAATCTGGAAATTTGGCCTCATGATAGAGAAAAATGATGCTCAGAATTTTCTCATTGCATCTGCTATGACCTTCAGCTCGGGTGGTGAAGGAGGAGAAGAAGAAAAGCCACAAAGATAAAAAGGGCAAAAGCATTAATATTTGCTGCCAAATTTCACATCACTGTCAGCTTTTACAGTATAGCAATTTAATTATGTAGTCTAAATTTCATACAGTTTCATAACTACTCTTCTCACTCATCAGTAGGCTTCAAATTTGTGGAAAAAATTAGCGTATAACTCTATTTTTCATGGTATATTATTTGCCAAAATATCACTGTCACAGCTCATTTCAGGTATGGCAGTATGATTAAAGCATACTGAGAGGATTTTGACGTGTAACTTAATTTTCACAAATATTGTAATTGTTACTCATAACATTATAAACTAGTTTAAACAAACATTAGGACCTAGAAGTTATTTCTCTAAAAGTTATTAAGTGGATACCAGAAGATATTTCATCATTATATAGCCCACCAGTTTGAAACAAAACAAAATACCACCTTTCATCTGAAAGTAATGTAGCCATCATCAGCAAGGGAGTGGCAAGGAAATGGAAGTACGAAAGCACATAAGCACTCTGGAAGAGTTTTTCAGTAAGCTCTAAATTCTTGAATCCAACAGCCCAATGGAAAAATCAACCAAATACAGAGAACAAAACGGCAACACACGTCTGGTGGTCTTTGCTGTCAGGCAAATGGACTAACAATTTTGATTAGTGCTGGCCAGATAAAAGGTTTATGTAGGGTTTTTACAGCTAAGATTTTGACCAAAACTTTAGAGATTCAAATTAATTTTTCAAAAGGAAATTTCTCTTCATTTGAACATCAAGCAGAGGTTAAAAAGCAAAAAAAAAAAAATCTTTTGAAATAATTCTGTTTTAAAGACATTGTTACTTAAGACATTCTTGAAGCCCAAGGCTGTGCTTCTCCAAGGTCAGCTTCTCCGGTCAAAGTCTCTGCTACAGTGCCATTGCCTCTGCCCTGCCCCTAGCTGGGAAAGTAAGGTGGCAGAGAAAGAAAAGAAAACTTTTTTCACGCTGTTTTTTTCATGTGAAAACAAGTAGGAATAAGAGAGACTCATAACTTCTCAGCTTGTAGATACAATCTCAGCTTACTAAAGTATGTAACTTTTTAAGTGCCACATCACACTTTTTCAAGCTGAGAGTGTACACAAAAACAAACAGATAAATAATAATCAAATTCAAAAAACAAAAACCCAAGGGTTAATCTTACATAAAATGTAGAGGTAACTACATGTAAATAATGAAATAGCACATTTTCAAGGTCAGCAGAGTGTGCTTCTGTGCTGAATATATATCATATATGTTGACACAAAAGAGGATGAACAAGAGTTGCTAATCTTCTCCCTTCTCTTCTGGCCACATGCAAAATCCCTCCAGACCCTCATGAACTACAAACTTACTAAAAAAAGATCAGCACTAGGAGTTCTAGCTTAGAAAGCAATGCAAAAAACCACAGCGTTGATTGGCAATTTTCAAAAAAATCTCTTTTGTACTGATATGCTTGAATAATACAGAATAACCACAGAGGGCATGGCCCAGCCTCTAACCTCCCCACAGTCATAGGCAACAGTAACAACAGGGTTTGCAGAGTATCTAACTCACCAAACGCCCTGTGATAACACTATCGCTTTTAATACCAAAGCCCTAAAATCTACAGTATGTCAAAGATCAAAGTTATTAGTAATGTCACAGGTGCTTGTGCAATAGTTACCAATATGAAAATGCACAAGTATTTGAAAAGTATACCACTGCTGCATGAGGGGGAACTTAAAAAAGAAAAGAAAAAAAATGCATGTAGAAATAACAAAGCCTCTAGTTGTAAATTTTACTCTGAATAAAAGAATAAAACAGACCAACTGGGCACTCAATAAATTTTTCATATTCATTGAAAGCACCAAAACATGCTGTTCAGCACTGGGTGGAGAAGGAGATGGGTTGAGTTTGAGCTAGCCACAGATCTCCTCCCTTTGCTTTTTGAGACCCAAGGAGTTTGATAACCCACCAGCATCAGCTGGTCAGCTTGATGCCTGAAGCCAAAACGCCCGTAGCGACCAGCCCAACCACCATCTCTTGTACCTGACAATGCCAGACCAGAGAGCAACCACCCTGCTATTCGTAACCAGCCACTTCTTAAAAGTGGCTATGCAGGACTGAAGGCCAGTGCCAGTTCTCCGCCCTCTTCACTGTATCAAGATAAGCAAGATCTGTCTGTGATAAGCAGCTATGCGTGTTTAATTGGTTTTGTCTTATCTTTCAACCCCAAATAAACCCACCCTGGCCTGTGGGTTTAAGGCAATCTGCAAAATGAAGTCTTTATGCGTGCAAGGGGGAAGAGAAGCGTATGAAGCTGGGGGGCGGGGGGTGTGTGTGGGTGTGGGTGTGGAATTATCCTGCCCCTCACTGAAAGCTAAAGGAAGCCGTGAAAACACAATGTAAACAAGTATGATCAGTGAATTTGCTATCCAATTTACTTCCAAGCTTTTCTAAAGACACCTGCAATATCCAATAGTCTCACCATAAAATCTAGCTTGGAAGTGGAAGGTTGCTCCTCCTATACAAACCTAGCAAGTACATCTTGAAACAACTTACGTTCTCTGTTAGCATTGAAGTTACCCCACATCCAAGACCATATTTTACAGTCATAAATAATCATTCTCCCTCCCCTCCCACTCCCCAAAATACACCCCATCTCACTCATTGTACAGGACAAATCATGCTGAGTATTCGCTTTCTCCTCACTGTCTGACATATTTGCCTTATTTGTTGCAAACCCCTCCAAACACTACTCTGAAGATGGGATGATCTTTTCCTTCTTCTGCATTTCCACAGCACTTGCTCAATATACCACAAGATACTGAAACATTATAAAAGTTAATTTTCACTTAAAAATCAAAAAATAAATGCATTTCAAAAGACACTTGTTATTACAAGTACCTAATCATGGCCCAAACCGACAAAAAGTAAGAATCTATTAAAATAGTCATACAATATAATTGTCTAAATTCCAAGGTCTAACAATAGAGTGAGTTAAAATAGACTGCAATGGACAGAATTTTCTGGAGTATCACACTGGATTACTAACAGCCTTTTTACATATGCAGAGAATATTTCCTTCATTTTAAATTCTCAACCAGTTCAATTCAATGACTAGCCTAAAATCCAAGTGACCAAGTAGGAACTTCAACATAGGAATGCTTGTTTTCATCTTCCTGTACACAAATGAAAAAGTAAGCATGACAGGAAGATCTGCCTGTTCTACTTTCCTCAAAAAGATAGTAAACTGGATGTATTCTTTTAAATTATCATGGAGATTAGTATTTCACTTTTTTAATGAAACTATTTGCATATATATTAGATAAAGTGTTCCCATAGGAATGCATATCTGAATTTTAATTGATATATGAAATTATTTATGACATTCTTTATACTTTCAATTCAGCAATTCCTTACTGGCTACTTGCATGAAATGAAGAGCAAAAATGTTATTATATTAAAAATTTAAGTTTGCCATTATTCTTAGCAGTAAAAGTACAAAAAAATAAGAAAAGGAACATTAAGCTATCAAACTGCTTAAATAAGACTGTATGTAGGTACATTGTAGAGTCCTGCCAGCAAAAAAGTGTTGCTAACTAACAGGAATTAATGTCTTCAGAAAAAGCCAAGATATTCTACGGCAAATACGATTAGAATTTACTTGAAAACAAATTTCCAGATTCGTACATAAATTGTTGTCAAATCTGGTTATTACAAAACAGTTTGACTTAAATAAGTTCTCGGTACTATACTGTTGCTTTACAGTTTTCATACATTTTCAAAATATTCATGCAAGACAGCATCACGGTACTTAATCCCCAAGTTCAAAGAGAAGGCACAGATAGGCTTAGGTCAGGAGTACCAATTAATCTGTACTGCCCTTTTTGAGATGCTCTAATATTTAAGGGCATTTTAATGAAGACCTGTATGTGCAACAGCACAGTTACGACTAACTTAAACCCCTGCTGAACATACAGAGAAGACTTTTGCAAGCCAGCTTCCAAAGACTCACACTGGGAACTCATACTCAGGTTTGTCTATTTAGCAGCACCTCTGAGAAGTTTTAAATTACCTAGAAACACTAATTAAAGTGTGATTAAACTCACTAGAACAACTCAGTTGCAGAGGGAGGAACGTGATGTAATTCCCTGTTCCAGTTATCCATTGCCTTAATGATACCTGACCTTCCCTTTCCCACAAGCTTTTGCAATAGCTATAAGCCTTACAACTTCGACAACAACTGAGATTGAGGTGTCTGTTCAAAGATCATATTGTGTCATGCAGGACCAACATTTATACAAAAGAACTAAATTAAGCGATAAGCGCAAATCTTAAAATTTTTCCGATTTCAGTGCACCTAACAGAAATTTTAGTGATATTCTTTCAAATTTGGTTGTGAAAAAATAGTTTCCTGCAGTCTTCATAGCAAAAATACATACTTTATCATGACAAATCATCACCACCTACTTGGTTGATTAGCTGAATGAACTGGAGCTTTCTGAAACATTGTACAAACGTTTGCCACCGGAGCCTCAGCTAACCGGCAGGAGGCATTTGCCACCACCTACGGAGACCAGCAGCAAGAGGGCGCCACACTTGGACTGCAGGAAAACCAGCATTACTGGCTGTGCTGTATATGCTTAAAGACCTTCTAAGCCCATTGATATTTGGCAGGCCATGGATGCAAAACTAGCTTAGCAGAAACAGTGAAATGCTGTGTAATCTGAAACATAAAAAGATAAAATTTCCCTGGCCCACTTCTAAACGATACACAGATACTCCAGAACTTGTTTACTGTAAACCGCTCAGTCTCCACAGCTCTCCTTGCACTAGAAAAGAGAATCTTTCCAAATTGAAGGAGAAAATGCACATTTTTTTCCTGTATTTCCAGAAGAGAATACACAAATCAGCCTAACACCAGAGGAGGGGGAAGATCTATATCCAGGTTTGTTTATATGCCATAAACGTGCTGTGTTATTTGACAGCACACAATGTTCTTTCTCCCCACTTTCAAGAAACTGCATGTCTTCTTTAAAAGACCAGATCAGAAAAAACAAGTCAGGGACAATCAGTAAAAAGAAAGTCACATGTAAAGTTATGAAAGGACCAAAAAAAAAAAAACCACAAAAACCCACAAGGTGAAACTTGCTGTCTTATTAATCTGTAGTAAGGTGCTGGGAGGCTGCCAAGTTAGTTAATCCAAATACACAAACAAGTTAATGATGACCTGAGGGAGCAACACTGGATTTACACATCGAAGGAAACACCGTGTAGGAAAACATTAAGAAACTGCATGTATTTCAAAGCTCTACGCTATTGTTTCAAAAGCTCTTTAATTCACCAGATGGAACCCTGTAACGAACAGAGAAGCGGAGCCTCCCCAAGGAATCCTATTGTGGTTCCCACTCCCATCACAGGATTGGAATTCACAATAGAAACTTCAAAGAAGTAAAACCAAGAAGTACCCTGATTGTGCATGCTTTTGGAATACCCTACCGTGCACCTTCTAAGGACCAAAAAAATAGCTTATTATGTTCAGCAAGTTCACATGATGGAAACAAAGAGATACTTTACTTTTATTTTTTAAATTAGAGTGTAACAGAGAGACAAAATTATGACCTGCTTTGAGTTTCCATTCTATCTAGAATTTCCATATTTTAGTACCAGACAGCAGAAACCTGAATTCTCTAAAAAGGAAGGAAAGATACTCCTGGCTTTAAAGATGCAAACGAAAACATTTTGATTCCAAGTCAATTGCTGATGTTGAGTAAAAAATTGTCAGCCTCGCCGAGAAGAGTGAAATTACCCACCTTCTGAAAATGTTTTCAAACTTAACAGTGGGGGGTGGAAAGAAAAAAAAAAAAAAACCAAACAAAAAAAGGCATTACTTCTAGTTTCATGAGTAAAGTTTACAACCTAAACATGGGAGTAGACTTCTTATGTAAACATGGGACAGTTTACAAATCCACTGACAAACAATTCCTAAAATAATTATATCATGTATTACATTTTTCCTAAGTACTCTGTTTAAAATAACTCTCTAAAATAATGGTAAAGAAGGACAAATACCTTGTCACTTTGCCTCAGAAAAAAAAAAATTTCCAGTTATCAGACAATATCCAACATGAACAGAATCACTGTTTGCCTTTTTGCTGCTACCTTAAACCACATTCATATGCTCCGCCGCATTTTTATTTCATTTTGAAGATACAGTAGAATGGAAACAGAACTTAATCCAGTACTGCTGGTCGATTTCTTATAAATAAAGTGTCTTCCCACTACAGCCACCCTTCTGCAGAATTTGGAAGTTCAGAATCCAGCTGCAAAAGATTCCTGCATTGCATTGAGGTTAGGCTACTCAGTAAGAATAGCTGGATTTTCTGTCAACACGATGCTTTTATTGTAGGACAATCTCAAGTACCCTCAAAAACAAATATACATTTTACATGCTGAAGAATCACCCTTATAAAATAGATCCAAATATTATTTAAAAGGAGTCTACCCTTTCTTTTTTCCTTCTTGCTGCTATGCCAGGCAATAAAATACTCCTTGGCTCCATTTGTCTTTAACACATAGGCATAATCCGGTATTTTGGGGACTATAATTTTGTTTACTACCCTAGAAGCAGCTGTCCTTATCTTCCGTATTTCACATAATTCAGGTAATGACATAACAAGCTTTGATTTAACAGTTGATAGAAGCACCACTAAACGTTCTGTTAAGATCTTAAAAGGCACACCTCACCCAATGATCCCAACCAGACTTCTCCACACTTCCTAAATGTTTTCATCTACATAGTTGTATTTGGTTGTGTAGAAAGACTCCACTGTCATTCAGGCCAGGTTCATTCGTCACAAATCAGTGGTGGCATAATTGGCCTGTAGGAATGAAAATTTCTTATAACAATACTTAAATATTATTATAGTGAGTGTAAGACACCCACACTGTCTGTTTAGGCAGCATTCATTAGTCACCATCAAGTCTGAACTGCAACTAATGAAACAACGATTACTAGTCTTCCCTAAGAACTCGCCTATCCCGATTCCCAGTACAGGGTGTGTATGGTAGGAAGGCTAAGCAAAACCTTGTCACCAGCTGGAATGCTCTACAGCCACCTCTTCGGTCCCACCAGGTCAAATTGGAACCCAGGGACTCGTCCACTTGACGTCAACTGAAATGCTTGATCTCAATCATTCTTAATACTTTGATGTGATACTTTATGGAAAAGGAGGTTAAAAGAAGTAAAGCACCTGAGAAAGTATTTGACTTCAAGTTTAGTATAAAATCATAGATACTTAGAACTTATTTTCAGTCACTTATTTTAGGATTCTATCAATCCAGAATGTATCTGCAATGCCACCACTTCTCTGTCTCTGTTTTGCTGCTTTCTGATCCGCCTGTGAATAACATGCACACAGCCTGAAAGTCAGCCTTGATAAGAAAGCAAGCCATTGATATGTTAAAATTGCTTGATGACCCAAGCCCAATAACCCACATTCTTCCACTGCTAGCAAAGGCCTGACACTACCTTCCTGCTCTTCAGCCAACTTCACATAGGAGATAAAAACAGTAACTAAGAAAAACCCCAAACCCTTCAATACTTAGCCAGAATAAAGGTCCATGTAGTACAGAATCCTATCGTCAGGAGAGCCAGGACAGAATAACTAATACACATTGAAGGTAACACAAATAAAAACTATTTCCTCCCCTGGCGACCAGCAGCACAGCATTTGTTTGAGTCAGACTACTCTGGACTATCATCAGTAATACCAATAGTTCTGTGAAGTGTTGAGCCCTTTTTTTTTATTTTGACTCTTCACAATATCTTGTGAAAATAAGTTCTATAACTTAAGCCAGGTGTAAAGCACTTTTTTGCATTGTGTTTAGTACTCCAAATTCTCAGAAATAGTGAATAAATAATCTCCTATTAATTTCCTCCCACTATTTATAATTATCTTTCATGTCTTCAAGTACCTCTTTTCCAAACAAAAATTACTTTATTTTTGTTTTTTTCTTTTAATGGGGAAGCCACTTCAAATTTCTGATACTTCCTATTACCTCTCTTTTCATTACACTGTCTAAATATCCCAGGAGATTTAGAATTACATCAGCCCTAGAAAAGAAGCAAATGTTCAAGCATTCACAAAATTTTGGGGGGAAATAATTTTGCCTGGGATTTTAGAAACAGGCTGTGGGTTTTTCCATTTCCCCTTTCTGTCTGTACAGCAGCTCAGGAACTTCCCAGCATTTCAGCAAGTACGTAGGAGTCAGGGCCCAACCCCTGCCCGTACACAATAACTGGGTCACAAAATTCAACACCCATCACATCATATGACTTGCACTGGGTGATGGAACAGGGACACATGCTCCACTTCTGATTACAAGATGTATTTCTTTTGTCTTTCTTGATTAGGGAAAAGAAAAGAACCCACAGCCTCACCATCCCACTGCAGAATTATCCTCCTGGTTTCTCATTTCTTTAAGTCAAGCTATTTCTTGTCACCCAAACCTCAAAAGTGGGCTTTTCCTTCACAGTGAAATTCAAAAATATGCTTTCACAGTAACGTCTGTTAAAATAAAACAATGCTTTTAAAGCCTAATATATATGCGTATACACAACATTCTTCTATGCTTATCCCAGACAAACATGAAACAAAACCATTTACAGCAGGATGAGAGATGGCATAACGGTGCCAAGCGCTGTAACTGTAAACTGCGTATGACAGTAATCACAATCAGAAAAACTGTAATGTGCATAACATCATACACGTTGTCACAGTCATCAGCTATGAAATATACACATAATAAAATAATATTTTGATACTATTTTTAAGCATAGATGTATAAGTCTGTTTTCCCTGGCACATCTGTTGAATATGGCCAAGAAAATGCAAGATCCCCACCTGCAGCTTGTGAACGCTCTAGAATGCAACAACCAAGATCATTTATTACATTTATTATTTTTCCAGAGTACTTTTTATTCATGGCATAACAAGAAAATTGTTATTTTGAAACAAATTAAGTTTTGACACACATAATATCTAACTAACTTAAAACCCTAGAGCTATCACTTGATACTTTCTATAACAAGTTTCTGCCAGAGAAGATTTTTCCCTTTTAGGAAAGATGTTAAGAAGTTCACACATTAAACCACAACTCTCCATCACATAATAAAGTCCTTCAAATTCAACACCTCCTTAAGCTAGTCATTACAAGTTACACACTACAATCACTTCTTAATTCATCTAGAAATAAATACAATATTGATGAAAGTGCTAAGAAACACATTTAAGACAGCAAATATCTAATGGAAAACAGAGAAAAACAAGAGAGAAAGGATTCGGAATGCTCATTAAAATGAAAAATGCTTTCTGAGATTACTCAATAGGAAGCTGAATACAACTATTCACTAGAATTCGCAAATTAAGTTTGCCTTCTTTTCTCTGAATTCTATTAATATACAGCTTTCATGACGCACATGCACTTCTATCCATTTTTATTTTGTTTTGAACTAGAACATTCTCATCTTTGCAAATATATTGAGAGAGGCACAGAAACATGAGTACTTCTGCCTTTCTCTAGACGCATCTTCTTTCATCTGTCCTACACACTTATGTATGTTAGATTTGTGACCAATTCCTATATAAATTAGTAGAAGTTTATGCACACTAAAAGAAGAACCAGCTAATTGTTTATATGACTGTGAGAAAACAAACTAGAAAATTCCTGGGTTTGGTTCTTGTTTTGTTTCTTGGACCTTATGATCATACCTCCACGGATTTTCTCCGTACCTGATCAACTTGACTATTTGAAAAGAGCAATTTAAATTTGGGAATTGTATTACTAAAGTAATTCTGTTTTATGTAAGAAAATATCCAGATTCTTAATCCCTTAGCATCTGTAACTAACACTGCAGCCTGTGACTTCAGATCCCTGGACTATGAAAGCTTTGGGTTGGACACATTGTAAAAACACTTTGCGTTTGGTCAACAGTTTCAAGGCAGCTCCTTCAGAATTTTACTTGTGATTAAGATCTAGTTCCAGGCTAACGAACTACATACTGCCCATCTTTGAAAAGCTAGAAGAGTTTTAATGAGAAGTATGAAATTAAGGTACATACCCTAAAAGTTACAGTGCAACGTTACTTGCAATCCAAAATACCTGTGTGCTCTGAGTGCTTAGAAAGCAACCCATATAGCTATGTGACAGGACTTTGGGACTGCCATACAAAACAGATGCTTTGGAAGGATGCAGAGATCTTCCCTCAGCCCTCCACTGCAGAACACAAGACCACTGTTAAGCTGGAGTCAAGCCTGCCTTCTGATTTAAGAGCAGTAGCTGCCTTGCCTTCATCAAGGTCTTCTTACATGTAGAAAGGGAAAAAAAATTAAGAAGGACTATCAGAAGAAATGCATTCATTTTACTTGTATCTTCGGAACACACCCCTCAGGGCAGCACGACAGAAAGCTTCAAGACATTCATATGAAGATATAAAGGCAGTCATTAAGGGCTGATTGGAAGTGGACCCCTATAATCAACATATTGCTGGCGAGTCATTGTCCACTCCTATCCTGCCTGTCATTAAAAGGACTTTGAAGGGAGGTCTGGTACCCTGTATATAACTCAATAAGAAAGCGGAACCCTGCAGAAAAAAAGAAAAAGAAGAATGACATGGTACAAGCAACACCCTTGTAAAATCTTTGCAGCAAAATTGTGTTGCAGACAGAAGCATGACTAGGTGCTATGCATTGGAAGAAAAGAGACAAATGCTGTAGTAATTGACAAAAGAGACTACGCAATCCAAAATATTTTCAATGTTTAAATCCATAAGAAAGAATGTATCTTATAGCTATTATTACAGGATTTGAAATGACTAAGACTTAAATATAGCTTTGACATGATGCTGAATTTGGAAAATATTTTCCTGTTTATGAGCTCAAGTGAGAGACAGAATAATGGCATCATTCACAGAAAATCAAGAAAGGACATAAGAGGAATTTCAGAAATGGTGATGAAATTATGGTATGAATTGTATTATTCAAGCAAGAAAGTAACGTGCTTTTTAAAATTAAAAGTTAAGAATTTCCACTAATTTACTTGAAAACTAATAAACTAATAATACTAATAAAACACTTCCCAGTGCAATTAAACAGTAGAACCATTTTTTTTAAGTTGACAATATATATTCAGACATTGCAAGCAATGAAAAATTTACTTTATGTTTTTGTAATTGACATAATCACAGTTTTAGCTAGTGACTGTATGTCAGAAGAATTAACCCTAAGCAAGATGGCGATGTAGAAAAAACAGTCTTGATCCAATTATTTTTACAATCTGCATCCAAAACACACATAAAAAGGTGAAAATGCTAGTGTTGATTCAGGAAAACAAGGCACAAATAATTCAGCCTTTCCGAATTAAACTTCTTTATGTGCACAAATTATAATAATTACAATAATTTTTAGCTTTTCATTGAACAACATAGCTAATAAAATAAAATAAAAAACAAGGTTTTTTACTTCCCCCACATTAAACTAGAATTCATCAACATCTTATTTTTTCTTAAAATAGTATCTGTACAGAATGATCCATTTCAATTTTCAAAAAAAAACCAACCTAGTGCTGTGTTATTTTCAAATAATGATTTATTGGGAGGGATGCCTCTGTAGCTTCTAAGTTAGGAGTGACATTTGAACAAGACACAACCAGGCACACGTAAATCAAACTGAAGTAAGCCTAGTTTTTGATGAAGACAAGAAGGGTATTTCTATCATCATATAAAATTTGGGAGAGACATGTTTCTTCTACTCCACTGATTCCAATGAAAGCAACGCACGTTCACAAGAACTTCTAAAACAATGTTCTTCAACTAAAATCACTAGTTCTCCTTCTCCTTTTCTGATAGTTTCAAGTGATTTTCACTATGGTTACTAAGAGATGACGATATTAAACTGTCATATTAAGGAACACAACCGGCTCTCCCCCATTATCTCAGTTGTCCCCAGACAACTTCCTGCACAATTAATCTACTGGAGAACCTGTAGTGTTAACCATATTTCTCAGTGCATGGTAGACACCACACACCTTCTTTATGATGCCTTTGGATCTCTTGGTCCTTGACAACCAGCTACTTCTTTCCTGTCCAAGGAGCTGCACACCATACATTTTGAGCAGCAATACAGAGGATTCCTTTCCCCAGTCATCTCCTTGCCCACATCCTAATAAAGATACTGTCATCTCCTTCGCCCTGCACTTCTTTCTTCCCATTAGAAATAGAATAGTGCTTATATCATCACGGTCGTTTATCTACAAGTCTTCAGAGAAATTCAGTTACAGAGTCCAGAACAGATTACCCCACAAACCCGTCACCAA
>VYXH01002848.1:944284-961737 GCA_013397275.1 Burhinus bistriatus | reverse complement strand
ACGCCCCCCCCCCCCCCCCCCCGATATATTCTTCAATCTTAAAGAAAACACATTCTTTTGAAACAATATTCTGAAGAGACAGCTACAGTGTTAGAAAAACAATTATGCACCTATAACATTACCTTACATTGCCCATAGCAGTGACATTCACAGAACAGATGTTCACTGCTTTTAGTAGTTTCAAAGCCGTCCAAATGCAGTCCTGAACTCAGCAAACGCGGTAATGTTCGCTGGTTGAAGAAGCAAGAAATCTTTGTTTTACCTTTCTACTGCAGCATACCAGAACAAATGACTGTTGGCTACATAATGCAAGCCTTGGCCTAATGTTCATACTTATGGCTGCTATTCTTCAGCTGTCAAACTGAAGAGGAATACCAATAAGCTACACAACTCTGTTAAAGCTGATTTAAACACAAATGAGAATCAGCCAACATGCAGAGGAATTACACACTTCTGGAAAAAACACTTATCTCCCAGCAAAAAAAGTGATGTTTCAGCGTGTTTCAGGTTATTACTTAAAAGCATTTGAACTGAAAATCAGCAAATACCAGCTCATGAAAGATTTTAGTAAAAAGGCATGTGCTAACGTTATAATACTGCTTTCTGACTTCTAAATAAAGCTGAAGTAGAACACCTCCACTTGAAATATTTCATTAGGCAGGAAATCTAAATCTCATATCCAATTTTCTTTCACCAAAACCTCTTTATCCTCAACATTAGAGTAACTTCATTTATTCTTAACATTAACAGGTGCTGTTTGATTTCAGTGCCAAAGAGAGGATAGGACATAAGCATAACATTACACTTGGAAACATGAGTGAAATTTGGCAGAAGCTAACATGTTGAGGTATCTAAGACACTGCACATGTGCTCCTTGCAGTGAACTGTGCCAACTATGAAAACTAAACCACTTTAAGGTAAGATGTCTTGCAGATCAGATGTATGGTCTGCACTTAATTCATATTCCAGACAATACAGGGCACAAGAACAAATCCCACAATGGCCCTCCATGCACACTATCCTCCTTCCGCTTTACAGCTAAGCCCAAAAGGGTGGAATCATACCGATGTTCAATGTATTTTTCATTATTGCTACTTTACAGCACCCAGGAATTGTATATCTAAAGAAATCATTCCTGCATGAAGGCAACCATTTTCTCACACGGAGAAACCCAGAAGATTTAGAAGATTTAGCAGGCTGTAGCGAAAAAGCAACAGTTAATATGATTATTTTCATTATTTCGTTAAGTTTTTCCACAATTTTTTTCACTTTCAAGGTGAGTAACTCATTAAAAGCCAAAGTTGGCTAAATTTCATTCTTTTACAACTTTGCCCAGGTAGAAGTAGAACTTTTGAGGGTTATCACACAGGGAGCAAGCAACATGGAAATACACACAGCAAGTTTATTTTTGAATGCTTTGGAAGTATAAGTTTCCCAACTAGGTTATCCCCTTCTAAGATCTCCCACTTTCTGTAATCTTGCCTTCTTTATCTGAAGAGAGAAGGAATCTTTTGCACAAGTGATATGTCACTATTTCAGAATAAAAAAGAAAAAAAATTAACTTTGTAAGTAGACTCATAGTAGGGTCTCCCAGTATAGTCTGCACATACAGAAAATATAATTTATTTATTTTAAATCAAAACAGCTATAAACTCCCTTTTGTTTTCCTGTATCAGGATTCAAAAATCACAATGTCTGTCTTGGGGGNATGTTTGTGTGGGGGGGGGGGGGGAAGCCCTGAATTGAAACAACTTTAAAACTTCATCCCCAGAAGTGATGAGATCAATGACAGCCATTATTACTCCATTTCCTTATTACAGTATCTCAGGTTGTTAAAATATTTCCCAGTCAAACATTAAGTAGAAAACAGTACTTAAACAATTGCTAAGAATATTAAATTAGAATAAAACCAGATTATGTAGATGTAGATTCTACTGCTCTCCAGTAGCAGAATTTCCTTTCCTGGAAAGGAAAGAGAAGAATTGAATCCATGTTGCAAGAGAATACCTAACTCAGCCTGCAGGGTACTTTGCACAGGACTGCACTGTCCTTCCTGATGAAGTTGACCATAATGTAGCCAGAAACACAAGTTGATGAATGCAGAACTGTAGGCAAGAAGTCTGAACCTGCACTGTGGTGGTTAGGTCACTTACCCAAGCATGAATGACTGGGTTATGGCACTCCTGTAAGAAGAAAAAAAATGTGGGCTTGAGCTCCCTCAGGTTGAGAAGGACCTAGAATCAAGGCCTCCAACTTCTTGGAAAAATACGCTAATTAACTGCTAGGCTACTACATATAAGATACTACATATAAGATGGGTATCAAAAGCATCTTCCTGAGAGAAAACTGCAGGAAGTGGTACAGAATTTATTTCCTGATTAATATAAGGGTAATATGAATGTCTAAGGCATACCCTGGTTTCCTACTAACCAGCTTCACTGTACCAGCACTTCACATCATGGATTTCAAGTTCTAGCCAGGAAATCAGAATCTCATCAGCATATGGTCCTTAGGTGCGTGCCTCCGTACTTTCTTAGCCAGGAGCCTAATCTTTAGGAGCTGCAGTGTTGAACATCAGAAGGCTTAAGTTCATTTTTAAACCTGGAATATAAAACCTTCCACTGCATTTTAAACAGTGTTATGGGTTTGTTTTATTTTTTCCAACACAACAGTCTTTAGGATTTTCAATGGGAAGAAAGTAGGTCAGGTCTTCCTACTGAAGTTTTTTCAAACTTTTTTTTTTTTAATTTTGTAGTTAAAGTCTTCAAAATATATCCGCCTATTGCATCTTTCATTAATAGCATAAGAAAATAAATCTTTGACGAGTACTTTGATTTATCAAGAGCCTTAGAAGTAGCAAGTATCTACAAATATTAGGAAAATATTTAAACATAATTCCAGTTTTTGATTCCTTTGTACTAGGTCTGACTTTGATCACAGATTTTTGTGGTAACTCATTAAAAATGCACAAAGAACTTGTGCACAGATCAGCTACAGAATACTGATCTGAACATTTAACAGCCTGAGGAAAAAAACAAAACACACAAAGTGGAACCCATGCACTTGAAGCAATCAAACATCTGCCTGCCTTTCAATACCACTTTCATAGGATTGCCCGCATTCCTAAATTAGAGGCTATACCGCCAGTCCCTACTGTTTGAACAACCTCACCACTCAAAGACAATGTTCAGAGAGTTAATACAAAATTTTCTATCTTCATGTTTCTGTTGGTGCACTGCAATAACAAGGAAGCTACTATTCACTTCTTTTATCAGCAATAGTACAAAGAATCAGACACACCCTTCTCAGGGAACTGGAAAAACCTGCTGTGTGAAAGCTGAAAAGTCTCCTAGTACCCACACCTCCATTTTACTCTACGTTTCAACAACAGAACTGAAGGGAGACTGCAAGGACTTGGCTTTAGCCTAGCAAAAGTAAAGCTGAGCAGAAAAGCAGGGGCTGTGCATAAACACAGAGATAATTAGAAAATAGTAAGAAAACACCTATTTAAAATAAAAGGACAACCTTGGCACAAGAACTGGCTATTACCAACTGATGATGAATAAATTTAGGTTGAACATTACAAGCAGCTTCCTCATATTTAGGGCAATTTAGCATTGGAACAGTCTTCTAATTAAAGTAGGGAGGGAAAAGGCCCAGCTGCTTTTCAGACAGCACTCCATATGTCTACGACTGTATGACATAAAGCCTACAAGAGCATGAAAATAAACTTGATGAATAGGGAGGTCCTTTCCTGTCCCGCGTTCCTAAGAGAACAATAACTGTCAAGCAAATAACATCATTCTGACACAACTCTAAGATGTAACCATCTGTCAGGCAATACCCAGGAATAATTATACCACAGAAAGCAAAACCAGATATTAATATCATAGCAGGACAAACTTTGCCAAGAATAAACTTCACAGAGTGTCTTTTCATAAAATGTCTTAGACCCGTAACCTCACTTCTCGTAATTTCATACTAAAAATTTGCTCCCTCTGCAAACAAGAGCTGCAGAAAGCACACCTCATGCAGTACTCGCTCCCAAACCTGAAAGAGCTCAGCTTATTTGGTCTCCGTGCAACTAGCTAGTCCTATCATCTGCACCCCTAGCATTCTGCACGCATGCAGCAGATCATCTTACCCAAAACAATACTACATCTAACATGTTCAACAGGCTCTTCATTTGCTACAGTCGTTACTACCTTCAGCTCAGGCAGGATGATTCAAAACAGGCTGTGAGCTGCTTTGCTACTGAAAGGTTCCAAGCGCCACTTTTGCCCACATATCATTGACCAGAAAAACTGCAGCAACCGTGATGGTCTCAGACAATTGGTTAGACACAAGCAGTCCGCAGAAGTAACATATTGTATTACACTAAACTTCATAGTTTGAAAGAACAGATGGTCTTTTAGTCACACCAGCCTTTCATCTTGCTTGACATATAAAGATACACAAACTTATATACTTCTTTACATGTAATAGAGACTCTTACCTGCCCCTACAAGTCTTTCAGGCTAGGAGACTGTTTTACACTAACAGGTACAGGCCTGGCTAGGGGGTCTCTTTGTATCTGTGTTTTATTATTGCAACATACCTGAAATTGAAGACAAACTGCAAAATATTTTTGGCCGACAGATTCCACCTGCTTATTTGCAAAGTCCCTGGTCACATCATGCGTTCTACTGTTCCCTTCTACAGGCTCATGTTGAAACGCAACAACTGAGTGAACTGTAGAAGAGGGGAAAGTACGAGCACTCATCAGGAGTTGTACATCAAAGGCAAACCAAACACAACCATTCACTACTTCTCGTAACACACAAGCTCAGGACACTCAAGGAAATTACCTGGCAGCATAAAAGAGCAAACTATAGGAAATATTTTTTTTCTATACAACACCCGGTTAAGTTGTAGTAGCAGAACCCAATTATTCAAATAAGTACTTAAAACACATTTTGAGAACAGGTTCTTTGGCTGCTATCAAACAAATGGTCCTGACACAGCCTGTCAGAGACAAAAATTTTGATATCAGTCTTTGTCAACAGCTAGACTACTACACCAAAACAAAGGCTGCTTTACAAGCATTTGTTATTCTCTTTTCCTGCCCATCCTCTCTTGGTCACTTCTGAAGAAAGTATAACAGCTCTTACATTCTCATCAGCAGACCTACAGTATATAATTTTTCATTAATTAGCACACAATTTCACTTTAAATTTAGAATTCAAACGCATTTCCTTTTTTCAGTTGATTTCCCCTCTCATCCCTTGCAAAACCATTGTGGTTAAACACATAGAAAAGTTTTGCAGAACAGAATAAAACTTGTGTCTGAGCAGTAAATTTATGTAAATTCATCTCAAAGTGTATTTTCTTAGCTTTATTCTCCTAGCAAAGCACAAGGCATGGTAGCTGCAAGACAGCATTACAATCCATTTTCAGTTAGTTTATATCTCACCACAACATTTTCGTACCATTTTATTTCATCTGCTTATACTAGAATACCAATGCTTTTTTAAACTTGTCATCAAAATAGCCTACACTTTTCTTCACTGTGAGAGCCTGCAGATCTGATTTATAGTATATTCCAGACATATGACTGTATAATTCAGACAAGTTTAAAAAAAGTATGCTGAAAGAAGATACTACCAAGGACTTCCCGCTCACCCTGCTGAGCATAAGAGGACATATTTTACTTGACCTACCCTACTAATCTCAGCAAGCCGGTCCTTAGCAACAGATGCAAAGCTCAAATGACCACTTTCAAATCCTTGTTGCAGCTCCACCTCCAGCCTTTGATCATTTTTTGTCTGGAAGTAACAAACGGATTTCTGCTCCTTGGCCTATGTAACAGTCTCCTCGTAATCCATCAGTTGATCTCTCTAGTACCAGGACATGGGATTACTCATCTCAATTTTAGCTGCATTTCACCCCATCACATACAGAAAGCGATATATTGGATACTAATAAGACAACTGAAATTTATCTTAACTGTTTATAGCCTGTTTTGATTATTTCACTATAGGATTAGATATCAAATTACAAAACTACAATACAATATATATGCATTCTGACATTTAAATTTTGACATTCAGCAGTTTGACACAAAAGTAGCTAAACTGTAAGATGAAATCTACTTGAACTAGTTTTCATTCCTCTAAATATTACAGAATTCTAAACACACAAATTCTTTGAAGTGTAATTCAATTTTGCACAAATTTACCTTAAACTGGAATAAAGATAGAAAGACCGTTTTGTATCACAAAAGTTCTTTACCTTAAGACATGCATTAAAAACAGGCAAACTGAACTCTTCAGAAACACTGTAAACTGCAAAAAATATAAAAGGAAAAGCTGTCTATATAAAACTAACTCAGAGCACTCAGAAAACATGCAGATGTTAAGAATTGCACCTATCTCAAAACGCACTCACTTTCTGTCTTCTGCTTCTTCCAAGCTGCACCCACAAACAATTTACAGAATTTCCTATCAGATGTTCTGATTACTCTCCTACGTTCACCCCTGGCCAGTTTCCAGGCAAACTGAATGATTTTGCTATGCCACTGCAATGACAGCAAAGGAATCCTGTGTCCCAAGTAGCACAGGGGGGGATTTAGTATATTATTTTGAAACAATAGTTTTTGAAATACTATCTTGGAAATATGACTGGGGTGATTCCTGCACACAAATTCTGGATCTCAAATGTAGTTCTTTATGCCAAGTCTCAGGGTGATAAAGTCACACAAACTTGCAGTTTTTATTAGCAAGTTGCTGATTCTTTTTCCCCCCTTTCTTCATTTGTATTTAATTCCAAGTTCATAAAACTACATAGGTCACTCTGGCAGCTGGTACAATCACATGCCAAGTCATAAGCCAAGGATTCCCACGACAAAATATCAAATCAGCAACCCTCTGATGAGACATAAGCAATAGAAAAAGAAAACTGCCTGATCTTCACTGCCAAACACAGCCTAGTTGAGCTACACTGAGATAAGGTCTAAGCACCAAGTCAAGAACTATCATAAGGAGACGTTCAAGTCAGCCTGATCATACTATTCTCTCTTCAGTATTGTCTAACAAAGAAAAGAAAAAGCAGAACAAACACTATGTCTCATGACAATGCAACTTACTGACTGGGAACCACTGACCTAGACAGTCACACCATGACATTAATTCATATGCTAGGGCTGAAACCGGTTTCTTACCTGGGGATCAAAATAGCTCATCCCTTAACTCCTTAGAAGAGAGGCTTTTATTTCAAGTTTTTACCATCCCTTTTTAGTTACAAGATTCCTGTAGGATTCTGTAGATTAGATGAGCTTTCCTGTTAGATTTACTTTTTCTGGGGATACAGTACTATTACTCTATTCCCTTCCAACAGAAGTTCAGGAAGAACATGCTGATATTGCTAAAAGAAAGGTAAGCACCTGACATTTTCCTTTCTTCACCTCATCATTCTTTTTGGTTTTTTTCCTTGGCCTAAGAAACACTTCACTGTCAAAGGAGATGGGGAATACTCATTAGTGAGAGAGATTTGCTGCAAAAGTATCTAAAATTCAAGGTC
The DNA here is from genome assembly GCA_013397275.1 of Burhinus bistriatus. Classification (NCBI taxonomy): domain Eukaryota; kingdom Metazoa; phylum Chordata; class Aves; order Charadriiformes; family Burhinidae; genus Burhinus; species Burhinus bistriatus. The sequence continues at coordinate 954,180 of VYXH01002848.1, read as the reverse complement.
AAATGTTTGTCTTAGTAACAATTGTAGAGGCATGCTCGCACACACAAGTTTCCTTTCAGTGAGGGCTGTCTTGTACCTGAGTACATACACTATAAAGTAATTTTTATATACATAGTTGTGTGCACACAAAAGAAAGTTTATGCATAAAAACATGCATAAAAACATCCAATTTTCAGAAAAAAAAAAATCTGACTACAAGTAAGAGGAAATTTGTACCTTCCCATGTATTTGTAACTTCCAGTTTCTAAACGTGTAAGAGGGTCTGCAACAATGCAAACACTGGATTTTGGATTACCTTTCCTATTAGAGTCTACATTCAGCAAAGAAAACATAACATCGTAAAAAACATCACAACATTTGGCACAAGGTAACCAGACATGAGGCTTTCACTCAGGCTGTGGCATGTTCTCACCCCTCCATTGGGGAAGCAAGGCTATCAAGTGTGCCTGTCATGCATGCCCATGTCAAAACTCATCTCTCTAGTCAAGCATTCAAGTGGGGAGATAATATCTCAGCATACTACTCAAGAATGAGTTTTGGAGAAGAAAAGGTCATGTCATTACTTACTAATTCAGAGTGGTGTATTATTACAAAGTCTCTAAATGCTGTTCCAAGAACTACAGAGAAATCTGTTTCATTTTGAAGGCAGCAAAACCGATATGGAGGAAGAGGACACAATTTCCATTATGTAGCAGAAGATACAAGGCAGCAAGAGCAGCTAGGCATTAACGTTTGTTAAGACATAATCACAAACAAGCCCTGTTCGAAAGAGGAAGAGGGTAAAGGTATACTTTTAATTAATATACAATGGAGTAGCACATAAGTCATAAGGCCAGCACTAATTGGAGAACGCAAAAGGAAAGTTTAGCCCTTTGCTTACTGTCCTCTCAAAGGCACACCTAAAGAGAAGGGAAATCAGCATTTGAATTTGACCAGCCAGTGAATGTGAAGCAGCCCACTGCAAGGAAAGGGGCGAGGACATCTGGTCTCTGTTGTAAGGACACTGTCCTTGTAGACGGGGAGCAAGGAACAACAGAAGCGTGCTGGAATCCTGCAGACAGACAGACCACAGCAGCTCCAGCAGTGTCCTGTGCAGGCAGTGGAAGAAGGACACACTCTATTCTCATTCCAAACCTGAGGAACCACATGAGCTGCAAACTAGCAGCTAAACAAACATTTAGCCATACGTACCACAATACAAAATAAGATTTGCTTTTGGACAACTGGGGATAACTTTATTATTTAGATCTTCACAATACAGGCAAATATAAGAAATCTCAATTAAAACATGTAGCTGCTCTGACATACTGGGAACTGTTAATACAAACACGCTGAACAGCCACAGAAGGTACAATTACTTAAAGGAATACTTTCCTGTTCCTATAGTCTATTAGTCTCAGGCCGCATTAATGTGCATGCCATGTTTTCTTTTCAGGAATCTGGAGATACTCCATTCATATAATCAAGGTGTTTCTTCTTCCTGAATAACACCACCATCTCAACTGACCAGCTTGTGAAAATGTACATAACACGCCTGCTGGCACCACATATCATTCCAGAGACTTTTACTTGTGATGGCAGCAGGTTTATTTTAATAAGCTGCAGTGTTTTGATAAGTAATGCATGTGTCTATTGAACTGATACATACATTTTAAATATTAATGCTATATCCAAGCCAGATGAAAGCATTAGAGAAGACAGAATAAGCGATTTAATAAGGTGGGACATTTAATTCCCTGATGTAAGCTAGAAGCATGTGAAACGGTGAGTTCAGTACTTGGATAAAGCAACCAGAATGCCTCCTGTTTTCTTTCAAATTTAATTGCCATCACCCATAGGAAGCCAAAACCGCTAGCTGGAACTCATTAAATAATGTGATAAAGCTGCAAGTCTGAGGAGTAAAATGTAAATTCAACCTTAATGAAGTGGCATTTACTCAACTGTCATCATCCATTATGCTTGTCCACCTACACAACAAAGTTACAGAATTAAACACTGTGTTACAGCTGCTGTCTGCCCCTATTCATACAGCAGTAAAAAAGAGTATTTAACTAAAACCTGTCTTCCTACAAGATGTTTTAATTCTGAACAATAAAAAAAATAATCTAATACTACCTTTGGTTTGCTGAGCCAGAAGTGAACCACTGGTAAGGAGTTACTGGGTTGGGACTACCTGCCTTCATATTAAAGATGTTGGTTATTATGTTTCTCTGTACTTTTTTCAGTCAGTTAAGCTGATCATAACCAACCAGTAATGATTTGGGTCACACTCCACTACCTCTTCTCCAAATATGAAAAGAAAAGTAGCATTTTGCAAGGTTTCTGAAGTTTCCTTGGTACTCTAGAAATTATTAAATGTAACTATTAGATCAGCCAAGTCCTACTGTGAGAAAAGGTGACTAAGTTTGCAAACCTCTCCTATTACTTAAGTCTCCTGTCCTGTGTAGAATGTGGGGGGTCTGTTTCTTTCCAATATTCAAATATTTGTCATATTAATGCCTGCATATTACTTTTTAAATTAGATATCTAGGAAAAAAAGTGTTTTACAATTCTGCTACAATATCCTTCTGTACCTAAAATATTTACACTCTTCCTCCACAGCCATGTCAGCTACAGATTCTTCCTCTTAGCCAAATTTCTGTATTGGTTTCTAACACCCTTCTGTTCCCACCCCAACCTTTCTTCCTTTTGAAATGAAGGTATTTAACAGTCTTCATTTATCACTGTGAATAAGTTCAGTAAAAAGCCCTAATGGATCTTATCTTTATAAATAATAAATGCATACTTATCATGAAAGCAGGAGTTAAAATAATACTGAATATAGTACACAGTGTTAGAAAACAGTTTTCATAGCTTCTAGGAAACAAAAGCTGGTTACAGCTGGCACAACAAAGTTTTCAACTTTTTTCCAACTGTTCTTTTGACTCCCATTTCCTCCACTACCTGCCTTGCAAATCCTTCTCTTTGTAGCACTCACAGCAGAACTTTCCAGATCTAACTGCCCTGGAAGACATTTTTCCTCCGCTGTTGCAGTCCTGAAATCTGCTATTTTCAGTCATAATTTTTCCTTCAGTCTGGGTGCTAGCATATCCACCATCCACTAGAAGTAGTTATCTTCCAGCAGAAACGAACAGAGGGAAACTACGACAGTTTTCAACCGTCCACATTTGCTAGCTGTATCCACGGTTGTAAAGAAAGGATGACAATCGTCTTTTCTACATTCCTTCCAAAAATGTGTTTGCTGGATGACTTCTATCTTGCCTTGGTACTCAGCTGCTGCACATTACTTTTGCTGTCTGTTTTAACCACCAAGGTTTCTTGAAACTGGATTACTCTTTCCTGAGAAGCACCCAGGGTGTCTCGCCCGACCTGTTCCAGGTCTCAGGGCCCAGGCACATGACTCTCATAGCAGTCAGATGAGGGACCAAAGGCACCACTCAGCACTTACCTCAAAGCATGCCATTCACAGTTTTATCCCCTGAGGTTTGTTTGCCATTTTGATACCCTTGCTCACACTGGTCGTGGCAGCTGGAAGGTGGTCCAAGTCACTGTCTGTATCATATTTCAAACACACGACAAGCTTTCGAAGCAGGGAGCCATGCACTGCAGCTCGATCACGGCAGTTTCAGACTTGCTGGGCTATAGTACTTGTAGTGTCTTCTTAATACCAAGACAAAATTTCTAGCACATCTAATTTTGACGTTATTAATTAACAGATATGGATCTTTGGAGAAGTAACCAATCTTTGAATAAGAAAGCTACAACAGCTCTGAGGTACAGGCTGGATGTTCCTTTCCCTATAGGAAATTAAATGCTAGAACTTAAGTTGGTGGGACTGAAGTTACAGGTTAGCTATATATGTACTGGAAGTAAGACAGACTTACTGACTCAGTTAAACTTGGAGATTAGGCAGCAAAAGGCTCCTTTCAGGTCTCTAAGATCTACAGATGGCAAGAGAGCTGCAGCAAAGCCAGGATAGGGTGTGCCCGGGGCAGGCAGCTAACAAAGGACTGCTGTTTGTCCTGGTGGGAGCAGCAGTAACTGTGCCTTGGGCTGGTGGGTGGGAGAGCACTAGGGGAGGAGCAAGGATTTTTAGATATGACCTACAGAGTAGAGATTTCATACCCTCATTAGGCTTTAGCCTCTATTCACCTTAACAAGGGAGCAAGCTGCTCGTTCAAAAGTTGGTTTTGGTCACTTCTCCAGCACTGCTAGTCTCAAGATGATGCAGCTTCAGCATTCGCCCTTCCACACGCACATTTTACTTACAGTGCAACCTTAACACAAAAGTTAACTGTGTTCACAGCTTCACAAATGACCCAGATTACAATGAGATAATTAACTGCTCATGAACAGCTATTCATTGAAAACCTCTATCACAGTATCTGTTAAGCCATTGAAAACCTTCATTACTGCATCTATCAAACCTCGAAGAAGAAATTTAAGACTGTTTCTTTATATCACTTCTCTTTTTGCAGCTTTTCTGGACTGTGATAAAAAAGCAAGGCTTTCTATCAGCTGAACTTGCAAGGCGTTTTCTAAAAACACAAAAAAACCCTCTCCATCTGCCAGTTGAAGCTTCTGATTTAGCCACATGTAATGTGTGAAATAATTACATTCTACTCTCTTTTATTTATAATTAGCAATGTCAAGTCCGTTTCTTTAGATAGCATTCATGGCATATAGTCTGTGAAACAGCAGCTCTGCATTTCATATCTGAAACTACATTGTTCCTTTTGGAACAGCTTCATTTGCTAAAGTCCACCAAAGAATACATTATGAATGCAATAAAGATTTTCTGTGCTCTTTATATAAACGGATGTGCACATTTCCAAGTTCTGAGACACAATTAGTAGCTCCGAAGCAGTTTTACTCTGTTCTTAAACTTGTTATACAACTTATAGTGCAACGTATTTTGTAGTCAGTCATCATTAACTGTTGGCTGTATTAACAATGCACTTCCCTATTTTTTCAAAACTTGTACCATCATTTATAATGAAATAACATAAGAAAATTTAGTCATTCTTGACTCAAAAAAACAGAGGCTGTCCTTATAAGACAATAAAGCAACACACAATTAAGAATACTTAAACCACATATTGGTACAACCGTGTTTCACACCTTTATTAATACTAAACATGATATAAAATTATTCTTAGTTTCTCATATTAATCCACACATTGTTCAGGACCATAGGAAACAAGCGACAGCCTAGTCCAGTATCAGAAAATGGTGGACAAAAGAGTAATCACAAGGTAATCCTACCTGGATGACCGTCTTTACTTCAACAGGGACTTAAGATATGCATTTTCCAGACTGTGGAACTGAGAATCTATGGAGCCTGAGGGAAAAAGGAAAGGCTAATAGTAATATGACATTGGTTCTAGTCAGTGTTGGAAATATTACATATTTTCATGTTTTTGTTCTGAATGTTAGAAGCATAACTTTAAAGTCGTTAAGTTCCCAACTTTCTCTCTGAAACTCTGCAGAAATAAGAAAAGTCAGAAGAGACTTATTTAAGCTCGGGGGGAGAGAGGTTTTCAACATGTAAATTTGTCCTGCCTCCATGCCTGTCCTAGACAAATTGGTCTTAAAGCAGTAATTAGGCAAAATAATGATTTCAAAATGGGTACAGCTAAGCTTCATATAACACATAAACATCCGTAAGACTTCACAGATGTATAATCACATTTTATACATGAACAATATGCAAGTTCTGGTACCAAACTTTAGGTGTAAGCCTTCTCCCATTGCACTTAATGGGTCCACACTGAAAACCCCTTTAAGCGCTTGTGACGTCATGCTTGCAGTAAAGATGCTCATTTCTTTGCTTCATGATAGCTAATCACTCTGCTTTGGAAAGTCAGCAATAACCTCAAAACCATTACTAGCTGTGCACACTGTCATTCAGGAAATGTCTTTTTCAACACTCCACCTGGCATTGTGCACTGCCTGCTCATACAAACTGCAAACACCTGATGTCTCCTCTTGGCAATAAACCGCAGGAGCAGAGATGGAGCAGCAGACCATGGAATGCATGTCAGCAACAGAACCACCACCCTGTTAGACATATGGCAAGCACCTAACAGTTAAAATAGGGTAGAAAACATCAAGATGGGCCTATTCTTTCCATGTTCATATGTTATCATCTCTTCTGCACACTGCAAACTACAATGTTCCTATGTCCGATTTCATAGTTCTATAGTACAGTTTGTAGTTATAGTTTATGGATTGGTTCAATGATTATCTTTAAATACTGATGTCATAGAGGACGTAAACAATGAGTTCATTTCAGGAGCTTTTGGTTGCAGGCTTATTACATCACTGACTATACTGCACATTGTTCGAGAACTAAGAAGGCTTGAATTTTTGTTCTTTAAAACTAGCAAACAACTGCCAAGGTTGATTTTTTTTTCTTCTATTAAAATATTCTTTTTTTAAAAATATGACATACTTTAAAGGGGTACTGTCTAGACTGGATTTTAACTTGATCTATTATTTCATATAAGTAACGTAAGAATGGCAATAGTGGGATCACATTAGCCTTCACAGCTGAATGGAAAAGCGACAAAAACCAAGACTTTGGCCACAGTAACAAGATGTGACCCTGAGAGACTAAATACACTGAAACCCTTTTACATTAGCAGCTCATCTTTTCTCCAGAGCTAACAACTGGGAGATAACGGTGATTCTATCCATGATTCATAATGTAGTTTGATAAACTATTTTCAGGACAAAATCTGGAGTCCTGGAAACTAGTCTGCTTAAGAACACATGGAATTTGTTAGCCTTCCAAGGTGGGGGGGAAAATTCAAGCTGTGTTCTTTGATAGCTAAGCATAATGAACATAGACATTCAAGGACACTAAAGTAAAGTTTTGTGCATCTTCAGACATGTGCTATTTTTGCTTTCTGCTGGTTTTCCCCTAAATGCAAGGCTGCTAGCTCAATTAAAGAGTATGTCAATGTATTTGTATTATTTATCGCTGTCTTTGGAAACTCACTTGTCAAAGAACTTTACTGAATACCTCATGGTGATGCTCAAAACGGTTCTGTAAAATATGCAAAGCTGTTCCTAGACCTGCCATACAGCCAACATGACATGGGCCAGAGTTAGTGGTCTGAACTGTCAAGGGATGTCAAGGATACTGCACTGTAAAGGTTATTTGAAGTGTATTAAATAATGCTTGCTCCCCGTCTCTCTACTTCTGTAATACAGGGCAAGGCACTGTATTAGGCAAGTACGATATGACTTGTGATGTAAACACCCACGATCCACTGAAAGCAGGTATAAATGAATTGTTATATTTTTATATTTCTAAGACTAAAATTAGGAAGGGATGAGTTAATACAGTGAATGTTTTCTTTAATAAACAAGAAACGGTGGCAACCAGGATGAAAACTGTTCAGGAGATGGGGTCAGGAAGAGTATAAACACCACAGGCTGGGATTAAACTGCATTAGCACAACTATGTAGGAGTCATGAAAGCTTCCCACACATAATTCACGTAGTTCTAGATGGTGAAACTTGCTTAATTCACTGAAACAAGTTTCCAAAAGATACTCTAGAAGACAGCTGATAGACACTTTGATAGCAGCAAGACCAGATTTTTTTCCTGCTTTTACCTATTATCATAGCAAGTTCTACAGTAAACCTTAATGCAGAGGAACCAGTTTAGAGGGAAGATGCTACTGAACTACTTTTTATAGATCTTTTCTGCTCCCTTACACATGCTAGAGATAAATGAAAGGCTCGTGGGTGCCCAGGTGCTTGCCACATAAAAAGGAGAGATTCAGCACAGGAAAGCAGAACTGAGGGTGCAGTTTCAGTGAAAGGCACGTTGCAACATCTTAAGAACAGATGGGAGTTGCAGCAGATTCCAACAACAACGTCTTCGTGAGAAGCACAGTACTCCTACAAGGCACTCAGGAAAGGACTGGAAGTTGCCACTTAGGAAATGGTCACAAGTATGTTTTCTATCAGGAGTTGGGATGTCCTATAAATGTTAACAAAAATACAAATAAGCATCCAAAGTAATAGTACCTTCATTAGCCTGCTTTCTCTGCCCCGGATATTGACTTTTATACCTTACTCTTAAAAATTACAGCTCTAACACCTGCCTAATTTAAAATTTAAATTCCAAATTGCATGCTACTACACAGAAAACATTTTATTACAAACAAAAATGCCATACTAGCTCAGGTTCAAGGTCCATTTAACACAGTACCTGTCTCTAATCAGGACTGCTAGTGGATGCCTAAAGAAAAGACCAAGAATAGAGTAAACATACAGCAACTCTTCCTTGATGTACTCTGCCAGTTGACAGCACCCTGCAGCTCTAGGACTTCCTCTGTCTCCTTTTAAATACACACATGTAAATATAAACACATTCACATTAAAGTCCAAAGCTAGTCTGAGTCTGAAATCATTTAAATCAACTTTTCACCATTTAGGTTACCGCTTTACTCCTTTTCATTCTGATGAATGAACAGGCACAGTTGAAACTGATGAGTTTCATTCATTCATTCCCTAGCTCCACAAGATTAAATCCCAAAACCTAAATTAATTGTTGCTTTAAGATAGCTTTTAGAAGCTACATGCAATCACCCATTCTGAATACAAAAAAAACTTACTCAATCCAAAACCGTGATATCTAGCAAAATCCTAATGTTAATTCTAAGTGAGATTAGAGATTTGATCATCCACATCAATCAGAGCAAACAATACTTTCAGTAAGGAAATAACCAAATTGTAAGATCTTTCTGTAAATAAGGCCAAGATGTAAACATCCCTCCATAAAAGGGACCTGAAGGATGATAATACCTCATACCAAAATTCTAATTACTGTATTTGAAAATTAACACCTACAAAAGATAGGTTTAACAAAAAAGTGTGCCTCATTAAAATGGGGTCTTGATCTAAGTAAACTTAAAATAAGAACTCTGAACCTCTACCAAAAAGTCTAACCGTAAAAAAACAAATGCTGAATTCAAGTACTGAGGACTAAAGATGCTGGTCGCCACCGTCCAGACTATTCAGTCTTCTTCATAAGGAAGAACTCCAAAAATCAATGAAAGCTATTGCCCCTGAAGTTATTCTACAGTTTATTTAGAGCAAAGTAAAGGCAAAGATGTGGTGAGCTGTTTAAGAAAGCAAATCAATTCAAAGAAAAAGCTTTGGAAATGCAGAAAGGCAGTTGTTTTATAAATACACATTAAATAAAACGAAGCTAGGAATTCAGAGGTGAAAGCATAGAAGTAGCATGCAAAGGTGTCTACTGCTTTTTTGAGCTCCTACATCAAATATAATCATTTACGTTCTTCACATGCAACACACCAAATCAATAATGCTATGTATTGCTCAACACAGATTAAACGTAGGCATTAACAAAATCAGCAAGGCGCTGTTTTCACAGGTGAATTAAGTTCTTCTCAGTCAATTCATAAAAATACCTCATGGTACTGATAACCTAGAAACTCTGCAGAAATAGGTCTCATGAGTCCAGCTGTGTAGCCCGATGTCCCTTAATGGTTTGGTCACATCCATTACTTGCTATAAACGAGCTCTCCTCACCTCCCGCCGGCAGCCCGGCGGGTTTTAGAGGCGAAGCAGTAGCCGTGATTAAATTCACCTCTCCCCCCGCCCTCTCGCCCACCGGGCGGATTTCACCGCCGTGCCCGCAGGGAGCTCTCCGCTCCGGGCCTGCCTTCCGCGGGCGCGGACCCAGACCTCCCCTCACGCTACCACCGCGGCCGCGGGAGCCGCCTCAGCCCGAGGAGCCCCGCGCGCGGGCGGCGGGCTACGGCCCCGCGGGGCTTCCGCGCCGCCCGGGCGCCTGGCGCACGCCCTGGGGGCTCACCCGGGTGGCGGATGGCCGGGGGCGGGCGGGGGAAGGG
>VYXH01002848.1:922672-944030 GCA_013397275.1 Burhinus bistriatus | reverse complement strand
GGGGGAATCCGCGGGGAGCCCGTCACGGAGGCGGAGGGGAAGGAGACCGGCCGGTTCCCGCTGCGGTGGCGTGGGCGGTGTCCCGCAGCGTGCTGCCCCACGCGTGTGCCCTCCCCGGTGTGGGACCTCCTGGTGCTGCCTGCGGCCAGCGGACGCCGCGTTGCTCCCCGGTGGCCGGGGGACAGCAGGAGCCTCCGCAGGTGGCGTGACCCGTATCTGGGTTTGGCCTCCTGCCTCCGGGAGCTCGGAAGCTACGCAGGGAAGATAATTTTGTGAAGTCTGTAGAGGGTGTGCTCGGGAGGGAGGCAGGGCGGAGGAGCAGGATGGGTAAGGCCATCAGGCGAGGGCTGAGGGGTGGCCCGGTCTCGGTAGCTGGCAAGGGCAGCCACGGCTTCACGGGAAGAACGGGCTGCGGTCCTGTCTGTGTGGGAAAGGGTGAGACTTTATTCATTCTGTGAATCTATTCTTAGCGGGTTGGTTTTTCATATAATAAAATACGCCAAGAATTCTTTCACTCTTTCCCGAGTGAAGGAATATACTGGTGTTCTGAATACATGTGTTTGCGACAGCAGTGCTGTCTAATGTCCCCAAAACGTGGCATTTAGTGCACTGGACAGCCACCTTGCAGGACTGCGACCCTAGCCTATGTCAGACTGTGTTCTTGGCTGATCTCAAAATATATGATTATGGGTGGTTTTGGACAGCTTTAATTCACTGGTACTTAGGGGGACTTTTCTGCATTGTCTTAAAGTAGCATTTTCAAGTGAGGTGTTTAATAGTGGCAAAAATTCATTGAGATACATAAACAGGTTTTTTTCCTCTCATTTCTTGGGACAAGTCTTTTAGCAGACACATATAGTTGTATAGCATATAATGCAACTAATCTCATTCAACCTCCTCTGACATTTGTTCCTGTTCAATTTAAAATTATATTTTTTGGCACACTACAGGATTACATGATTTCATTATGTTGTCAATCATTTTTGGTTTAGATCAGCGAACTATTAACAATTACTTCCTTCTTATCTATATCTTCAAAGAAGTAGAATGTGATCCTTCCTTTTGTAATCCATCAGCAGCTGAAGCATTCCTGAAAGGAAACCGGTTGAACATAGGTGGTTAGTTTTGGAATAAATTATTCTCAAAAACAGTAGCGTAATTACAATGCCTAGAGGTGGTAGACACCTCAAAATGTAGCCCGGTTTCTATATGAATACATACTTTTTGTGTTTTTTGAGCTCATATTTTAAATACTCATCTCACTTTCCTTTTAAATAAATACTTCACAAGATTAAACAAATGCCAGGCTAATGATTTCCTTCTTTTTCTGCTGAGTACCACCCAAGTGCTTTTTCATATCTTAAGACTTAACCTTATTTGGAAAATTAATTTAAAAAAAAAAAAACAAACCAAAAACAAAACAGTTCTGAGTTCTGATACTTTGTATGCAAACTTTCAGTTGAGGCCAGGCTGTTGTAGGAGAAACTTAAATTCTCCAGGATGAAAGTGCTGAGAGACACTAAGCAACAAAACTCCAAAACAAGGCTTCTGGCCAGAAAGATGAATTGCCATTGTACCCACCCAAGTATTACCCTTCTTTTCCTATTGTAGGGTTTGGCAAGAGTGAGTCGAGCCCTCCATCGGTTTTGAAAAAGGGCGTATTCTCCACAAACCCAAAACAAAGCAACTCCTGTAAGCTGAACGCTCCCATGTGATAGTGAAGGAGATGAAACTAAGCAGAGAATGAAGAGTTTTCCACAGGTTGGTGCTTTTTCCCAACCCAAGGGAGACAACCATCTCCAGAGGACATTCTCCAGCATGACTTTCATTAAGAACTAAGCATCCCAACACCATTAAATCATTCTAAGTCTGAAAGTCTAAGAGCCAGACTAGCAAAAGATAGCTAGGGAGTTAAATTTAGGCAGGTTACGTGCCGTTTTCCCTTTAATTTCCTCCCAGGGGTTTCTCTGGTGGAAAAGGACAGGAAGAAATAAGACATTGAAGAAGCTGTTGTGACACACGAGTCCCCAAAACACTTTAGACATGACTGGTACGGCTGGGAGATTCTCTTCTGTTTTGCTCACATGGTTGGAAATCTGCAAAAGCAACATCCTACATCTCTGTTAGGGGAATGCAGCAGTAGAAGGACATCTCAGATGGTACCACGTCTGCAGATCACTGTAGACCCACAGAATCTTCCTGGTTGCCTCTAAAGATCTAGCCGATCACAAGGTGTTGGCACCTCTCTCTTCAGTTGCTAAGTTGTTGTTACAAGGCAGCTAAAACATATTAAATACTTTCCTAAAATTATTTTTCCATGCAGGCAATTGCTGTGTCTGGCACAGAGATGTTATGTGATCATTAATGGGAAGTGAAACTGAGCCAGTTTCTCTTAAAAATGTGGCCAGCCCCATGGGACAATTTGAGAACTCCTGCTTTAAATGTTTAGTTGTGTGTGTCTGTGTAGAGAGTGCTTTGGTGTTCTTCACCTCCTGACACTCGCACTTCTGCTGTGCATAGCTCAGATTCTTGCATAATTTAACAGAGCCATCTCAGGTGTCTCCCACTCTGTTCAGAGCATTCAAGCTGTGTTCTCTGGATTTTGGCACACAGTTTGTATCACATTACATTTACAGAAGAGTTTACCAGACTTGCTTATTTAGAAAATTTCCTAGAGAACAGGGTGGGTTTTTTTCAAACACGTATATTTGAATGGCTCCCAAAATATTTATGACAGCTGCCTCCAGTCAAGTTTTTTATTTCCTTGACTTTAGTCTGAGATGAATATAATCAATATTATTCATTTTTCTGTCTCAAATTCCAGCGTTGTTGGTGCAAGTGAAATAAATAGTCATAGACATCTTTTTTTTTCTGATGCATTGTAAATGCTTGCTGTTTTTTTTGTGTTACTGTTTCATCTTCATAGTATTCCAGCAGACAGGCTTGTGGCTAGCAGGAAGGACTGGCTGAATGGAACTGGAACACGCGAAAAATCTGTTTCAGCCATTGCAAATTGAGGATACTGGAAAATATGTAAAAATAGGTTCATTTACTAAAAGCATCTTTAGTTTGTTTTCTCACTTTTTCCTATTATAATTGCAAAACATTCTGAAATTTATTGTTTAGCAAAACTCTGAAGTATATGTACAGTAAATGAATGATTTTATTGAAAGAACATGCACACTCATGTGTACACGTTATTTGCCTGGTGTTCCTATTACAGATGCAACCTGTAGTAAAATCCTAGTTTGTTAAAGCAAAGGAGTGCTCTAGAGACTCCAGATTTCTGACTGATATGGTAATCTGTCATGTTTGCATAGGGCACATGGAGCTTGAATACATTAATATGAATAAATATTAAAATACATTAAACATTAGTTTTCTTTGGTTTAGGTTGTTTTCCTGAGGAAATGGGGCTTATGATATTTGATGTTCATGAGCAATCTGTCTGTGAGTCCCCCTTAGCAATTTCAGAATTTTTCTAGCTGTACTTAAGGTAATTTTAACTTTCTTCTTTCATAATATTTATAAAAATCTCAAAATAAATGAGGTTTTTTCCCTTCGACTTGTAAAGTTTTGCTGTCTGTAGAGTTCTCAGTATTTTTCTGTGAGACCACCTTTAAGATTTTTTGGTAGATGAGAATTTCTCTGCAGGATCCAGCTATCATAAAGGTACATACATGATGTAGACAAACATCTTCAGGTCTGACCTTTTTATTCTTCTGCATGCTCAATGAGCTTGCCATGGCTGTTTTTGCTGTCCATAAGCTATTCTGAATATTCGTACAGTTTTGATAAATAACCAAGCTCAATTTTGTCCCTTCACCAAGTATCTTTTGTTCTTCTTGCTCAGTCTTACAGTTTTCCTTACTGCAAACTACATTGATAGCCCTTCTGCCATTCGTACCACCAACTTCTCACTTACAAACTAGAAACTAAATCAAGTTGATTGAGCAGAAATACAACAGTTTGTCTCACAACAATTTACCTGTTTGATTGATATTTCAAATTCTGTTTTACTTTGAATTCTTTCCTGGCTGTCTTCCTCATTATCTTGCTTCCGACTGTATTAGATAAACTGTTTGGTCTTTTTTATGTTCTTTCATCCAATTTCATGCTATATCCAGTCGTCAGGCTACAGTCCAATTTGCTGAACTTTGCAATACATCCATTGATGCTAGTTCATCCAACTTGAGAAGTTCTGTTGGAGCCTTCTCTGACTTGGAGTCTTCCTTTCTGAGTAGTTAATTACATTAATTTGAATGCTATTTCAGATTTTAATGGTGGCATTCTCCAAGCCATATAATTTAGGAGTTTTTCATACAATTCCTCATTCTATAATCACTGTCTGACCATCCTTTGTTTTTCTTACTAGAATCTCACACTTTAATAATTTATTAAGTCTGGTTTGCAGTTAAAACACTTCCATTACTGGCATGCAGAAATCAAACATCTCCTCAGAGTTTTGCTGCCACCTCCTGATCCTGGCACACCTACCGATATCTTATTTAATCTTGTTTAACGGTTTGGATTTGCTTAACTAAGCCACCTACCACCACCAAACTGCACTGAACCCAAAGCAGACGTGTCCTTCATACTTCTTAATATTCATACTGTGTTTTAATACAGTGCTTGGAGAGGAGAAAAACACATACAGTTGAAACTAAGAACAAAAAACCGAGTGTTTGCAATACTTCTAAACAAAGGTGTACTTATGAGATAAATGCTGATGTTGAAGTTTCATATAAAACAACTTCTGGATTTGCGCAGGAGTTGTGAAAGAATTAAAAACATAATGAATGCGATGTTTAGGATGTATCATCCCAAATTAGGCTTCCCGTTTATTTTGCTGAACTGCTGGGAGGGTGAACTGTTTGCATCACGAGATAGTTAAAATGTCACTGCTTTCCTTAGCTTTCCTGGCAGTTACAGAAAACTACTATTATTAATGAATTTGGATGTGGCTGCAAGCCAAGAATGTGCTGTTTCGTGAGTGTGATCCTGCATGTGCATTTTAGTTTTCCTTACAGACTAAGGAGAACTTTGGTGCTCAGAGATCAAAGTCAGAAGCTAGGGAGCATGATCCACCAGTCACACATGTGTTTTTGAATGGCAGACTGAAGTATGAAGAAGAATAGAATTTGGTTGGATAAGCAGCTATCATTTCATTTTAATTTGCTATCTGACTGCCTGATCTCATTTCCCTACATTTTGTCCACTAAACCCTGTCTAATTCCCTCTTGCAGCCGGGAGGCAGAGTGCAGAACACCTGTGCAAACCAGAGCTAAAGCAGTGAGTGCAACCGGCTGCTCTTTTCCCTTTGGGCAGCGCGTGGCTACAGAACGGCAAACAGATCCTCCTTTGGCATTATCTTAAGTTATTGTCCTGTACAGTTTGACAGTACCGAGTATCACCTTTAGGGAATGCATTAGAAAAGAGGCAACTGCTCAGGTACAGACGTGACACCAAGATTAACAGGAAATACACAACTATAATCTCACAAAGGCACATCATCTAATAAAGAAGAGGCAGCCAGATGTATTTTTTCACAAACTGGCATACACTGGTGGCATGTTCTGAGTTTAAAACTTCTCTAATACATCAGTGGTATTATGCTAACAGGAAAATGGGGTAACTGATGCTGAATGCCTCCAGTCTGATGCAGAGGAAAGGTTTGCTTTGGAGCTAACCTGGCCCTCCCAATTCACAAGTGTTGTTATGTACATGGCTGCAAACTGGGCAATATTGGAACTGGGGAGATGGTAGTCCAGAACAGGCAAAAGATATCAGCCCTCTGAACGTCTCCCTAATTGAAGAGTGTTACAGGAGCCATAATGCCTGAGATGCACCACCAGCACTTGTATGTTTAGTGAGTAGTTGAGAGGATCTTTCTGCAGATCCTCAGAGAGGCTGAAAAATGAGCACCTATTACTGATGAGATGCTCATTATCAGTCCAGCTGTTACCAGTTGTTACTGAGCATACACATTCTCTATCAAATTGTTACACTGATGTTTACTAGGGTTGCCTGACAAAAACTGAGCGCCATGTACTCCTCCAGATAACACGAAAGACACCAGAAATTAATATAAATTTTCCTCCAGAAGCTAGCAAGATCTACACCTTCCTCTTACACCTAGCAAGGTGTGGTCAAGGTTACCCTTAAAATCGGGATTGCCCCCAGCCATGTTGCACTTAGTCTGTACCAAAAGACCAAAAGAGCACAAGCTTTAGAGCTTCCTGATATGTGCCAGATGCCTTAGCAGAAGCTCCTGTGCTCATTCATTGGATCTGGATGACTCAAGCACAGGCAAACGCCTTTTGGGCAGTAGTGTGATAGTCTCAGATTTACCTCTTCCTCAGTACAAGCAGAGATGTTTTCAGCTCAGGCTGCAGAAGAGCTCACATCCCAAAAAGAAGTGGATCACAGGTGTCTTCTGCATAAATCCACAGGCAAACCTATTCTTCCTTCCCAGGTGGAGCAGTTGTCGCTTCTCAGACTTCCCAGAGCTCCTCCCCTGTGCTCAGGCACAAGCTCTTACCTGTGAAAATGGGACTATGAGCTGCTCAGGATCAGCAGAGTTAGGGACTGTAAGTCTGACCAGAGCTGGTGAATGCCATACTCCTCCTTCCTCACACTCCTCTCGTGCCGGCTTTGGAGAGGGCTGAAGTAGGAGCTCTGCTCTTTCTGTGACTGGAGGATTAGTGCCTTCTTAACATGACTGGGAGAAAGGCAAGTGGCTGCAGCTCAGTTCTGTCATTTTGTCTGTGAGTGGTGGTCTTTCCAAGTCAATATTTTTACCACTCTAGACTGGATAACGCACTGTGGTTCTTTGGTTTCTATTTTTGGTTAGCTCATCTTGGGTGAATGGTAAGCAGGTTGGCTGTGCTTGCTGCCTGCCAGCGTAAGCCAGCCAATCTAGTGCAAAATCTCATTATCAGTCTTTTATTTTCAACTCAAACTCTAGTAACGTTCAGTTCTGCCCAAAGTGCTGTTCTATCGCGACAGAGGAATGGTCTTTTCTGCCTGGAGAGTACCTTTATCCCCATTTTGCTCTTTTTTTTGTGCGTGTATATGCATATATAAGAGAGGGGTGGGAGGGAGGAAGGAACAGCTCCCCTAAGAGACAAACATCCATTTCTCTCCCTAAGCTGGAAACCTATTTAAATCTGCTTGCTGGGAATCAGCTGAAGGGCTGATTCCCAACGCAGCACAAGGTAGGCTGAGCAGCTCTGCTGAGTTTTTAAAGAGCCCGTGCAGCCTGTTACACAGGGTTTGACGTTTCCGATGCAAGACCCAGCTTTCAGCTGTTTGTGCCAGGTTACACTGATTCAGACTGCAAAAGTCTATAGTGATTGTCTGCATCGTTTCTTGCCTGGAGAAAATAGCAACTGAATTGTTTAGTAATTTCTGAAATTAAGTGTAGGAAGGGTATATTGGTTTTCAATAGGAAAAAATCAATCCAACTTTTTATGGAGAAAGTTTGCCTTGAAATTGAGCAAGGCAGGCCTTCGTCAGATGCTTTTCACTGTACTAAAGCAAATCTACTCTAATTTGGCCAAATTTTAGGGTATTTTAAATCTCAGCTTATGGAGACACTTGCAACTGCTTAAGGGTTAAGACTGTCCCAGAGCAAGCCCATGCCTCTCACAGCTACAGTCCTGTTGTTCAGCATCACTCCCACAGCTCAAATAAGGCTCTCCAGCCCCTCTCAGCTCCTAGCCTGGGCACGCACGCTCCGTACAAAGCCACTACACATGCTGCAGCCCAGGATTACATGATGGAGACAGAATTTCCCAATAATGGCTGTTTCCAGCTGCGACACACTGAGCTGGAGCCAAGCAACGAATGGAGAGCAGGGACACTTTGCTGCACTTTCAGTGACCTCTCTGCTGGCATCTAGGCAATGTGAAGGAAGAAGAGATCTGATTCAGATGCAGACAGCAAAAGCCAGATCTAAGGCCTTGCTGTGGAGAACCAGCAGGTTGTACTGGAAGTAGGAGCATGTGGGATGAAAACCGGGACTTGCAGAGAAGGCAGATATTCAGAATTGGTAGGACAGGAAAACGACTTTGAAGCCACTAAAGGAAATGACAACTGGCAGAGGCTGAAGATCCAGAACAAGGATATTAGGGTTGCAGACTAAAGGGATAGTAGAGGTGAATGTAGGATGGAGGAAACAAGTTGCTGAAGAAACCGGGGCACAAGAAAAAGAAACTGGTAAAGAAGTTGGGATGGAGAGGGAAGGCGCACTGAGAATGCACTCCGCAGGAAAGAGACTGGCACTAGAAACCAGCGGAGGTGGGTAGCGCTGGCAAGGGGATGGAGTGAGCAGTCCCGGGTGGGAGAGAGCCAGGCAAAAGTCAGGAGGGAATTCCAATTACCTGGGTAAGGAGACAGGGAGTGGAGGCTCAGCTGGGACTTTGAATACGAGGGGTTGTTTTTAATGAATGTCAGTGAACAAAACAAATAAGGCAACAGTTGCAAGAAAAGAAAAAACAGCCAAATTATCATCTTATTGTCCAAGGCCTGTAAGTGTTCACTCAGAAGATAAGAGGGAGCCCAGGACTTGAGCAGCCGCCCAGCCTGAACACAGGATCCACCCTTGCACCACTCGCACGCCAGACTGTCTGCTGCCGCTCCTCCCGGCACTGTCAGACTGCACCGGGGACCGTGCCATGCCCGCTCAACCGGTTCTAGCAGGGACATGGGAGCCCATGGTGGGAAGGTTTGCTGACGGTGGCAGTTCCTGGAAGTGGTGTTTTCACTGGCATGGCGAGTCGATGAAGTCACCCGCTACTTGTGCATCTTTTCCAGGGTGGATCCTCTAGATTGTTTAGAGCACTTTTTACTTGCGCTGTGTTTGCCACAACTTGGTGGTCAGGCTGTTGGTAGCATTCTGACACCAGGTATTAGGTGGAGAGATCTTGGCTGTCTTGGGTGACAATATGGCTTTTACTGATTTTAATCTACCAATAATAATAATCATGGCAAAATAAAAGTGGTGAAATCTGCTGTGGATTAAAAGTATCACAGGCCACAGCACTCATCAAATGAGTAGTAGATAATGATTATTATACTTAGCACTGCTTTCTTGGGTAGACTCTTGCACTTGCTTTGGAAATAGTTCCTGATCTTCTTCCTCTGACCAATGTGTACGGCCATGACTGTGAGTGCTCAAGCCAGGCTGATCCTCTTACCCTGGATTGTGTTTAACAAAAACTCCAGCTGTCTCCAGGTTTTCTGTGTGAAGAAGGTTGTTAAGCCACACAGCCTTTGGCATGCCTGATGCTGGTCTTCCTTTCTCTTTGCAGCGACAAGTCACCGTTTGGGTTGAGCCAGTCTACTGCTGTTTACGATCAACCAGGTACCATCAGCATTTAAGAATCTCTTATACGTGGTTAGCACCAGCCTTTTTGAACATATTTGTTCATGGAGCATTGTGGGAATCACTCTTCTGGAGCTCCAGGAGTGGGTTTGTGGCCCACAGCCCTGTGAAAACTTCTACCGCAGAGTGACACCTCAGTTGCCATTGATACTCCTTGAGGAAGGATGACTGAAGGCTTGACCAGGGGACTTATATGTCAGACGGTACCGGGGGTTACTTTGAGCTGAAGTCAGCTACACTTCTTCTCTTGACAGTCCTTTTTAACATACTTAGTGAATGTGATCGTGTTGATGTTTCATTCTGGGAGGAAATCTCACAAAATGTCACTCATGAGACCTTACCAGGGCATGCCAGGGATGGTGCCTGTCCTGCCAGGAGGGCTGGCTCCAGGCGTGGGTGGCTGCAGCTCAGGAGAGCGTTGTGCAGTGCTGTTGAAGTGGCACCTTTTTGTCTTCAGTAGCTTTTTGTTGTATCATGGGAATCCAGCCCTGCAGCATCAGACAGGTGTGGAGATGGACAGCCAGTGCTAACGTTTCTTTTCCAGTTTCTGTAGCAATTACAGCATTACATTGTGAAACCTGAATATTTAGATATATTAAAATTATCCCCTAATTTCATTTTGTGATTCTTAAGATCTCCTTTTTGCTGGTAGCACCTGGTGCTATATATCATTTCATACGTTCAAAGCACAGCTCCTGTATATCTCAGCTAAAGCTGAGTGTGTCTGCAAATCAAATCCTAGGTTATTGAGTCAGCACCCAAAATGAGGGATATGAAATTAAACACTAACACAATAAGGACTCCTCTGCAGGAACTCTCTAGCAGAAGCAGAGCAGATTCCGGTCCTCCAGGGACAGTGTTCCGCTATCTTAATTGTAAAGCAATCCTGTTTCTTTATGCAGTCGCCTGTGTCATTCATTCACTGTTCATTTTCCAGTTTCAGCAACAATGGGAACAAGGGTCTGGCAGACAACACATGCCTTTGGTTCAAAAATGGATTCATAACCACAGCAGGACTGAAAAACAAATATGAAATGTTGTAAGTAAAAACTATGCTAAAAATTAAAACGACAAAATTAGCTTTGCCAAGTTTTAATGGTTGACTGTGCAACATTAATATTGTTTGAATGTATTTTTCTCTGAATACAGGTACGTTTATGTGCTCTACCTGTTTGTCAGCTCACGTTCTTTCTCATCCCAGGGGATGCTGAGAAAAAATTACACGAGATAGGAAAAACAGGAAAGTTAATTTGGACTAGTCCGTGCAGGCAGCTGGAACATGCCAGCATTACCACTTCAATTCCATTTAGAATAGGAAAACCCAACAGGGTTAAAGGACATTTTTGCAAAGAAACTCCTGGAAGTAGCCATGTTGGGATAAGTGTAAGATTACATGTACGCAGTTTTATAAGAAAGGTTATAGTCCCTCTATATAAGGCTTCTGCACCAAGAAAATACTATTTGGTTTTATAAAAAAGGATTGAAAGGTAGACTTAAACTAAGTTGCCTAGACTTTTCTTCAACTTGATAATTCACATGTAATTCTGGAAATGCCAGATCTGATCTTGTAGCAAGTAATGGTGGTTTCTATCGCTGAACATTGCAGAGAAGAGAGAGGTGGAGCTGTCTGGTTCCCGGGTGTTTATGCTGTACACCTGACAGCACTTTGCACACAGTCACTGTCACTCTGCGCAGGTGGCCTTCCCTATGTTCTGCTTCAGGTACTATCTCAGGGAGCTCCTGCTTTTTGCAGTGATTGGGTGGGAGCTCAGAACGACTGTCCTCTCTGGGGCACTTGCCAGACGTAGCAGCAGAACTGAAAAGTTACGAAGTAGACAAATAAAATGCAAAAACATTGGGGAAGACTTGTGGACCGAGTATGCCGCTTACTGAACCTGTTTGTCTTTCTAGACAACAGCAAAGGCTGAGGAAAAACTCTTCTATAAAAACAAAAACAGCTTGTGTGTGCTTTGTAATGTTTTTCCTTTCAGAATCAGTTTGGCAGTCTCTTTAATGTGCAGCACTGCGAACTTAAAAGAAATCTCATTATCAGCCTTCCTAGCCTTAAGCACTTCATCAAGTATTCCATGATTGCTGGCTTGCAGATGCTTCAGTTAAGGTGCTGGGTGGTGGGGTTTTGTTTGCATTCCCTTAGGCCCTTTTCTTGTTTTTGTATGTGGCTATAAATATCTTACCCCTGAGAAAAGACATGAAAGTAATCGTATAGACATTAATTAGATGCCATATTATTATTTTTTTTCAAATTCTGGAGTCACAAAGCATAACTTTTAATTACCCATTTTTCTTTTGGGAATAGTAGTTTCTTCTTCAGACATATATCAACATGAACAGAGATACAGATAATTTCTTCTCCAGAATTCTTGATTTCCCCTGGCCAACTTTTAATAAACAAGGAAACACTTATGCCTGAATCAAAGAGTTGTGCACCCCTGAGTAAAAGTTCCAGTTCCTCTGTTGTGCGTCTCAGCACTCTACATCCATCGTGTATTGTTCACAGAGATCCGCAAGACAGAGAGCAAAAAATTAGAGTATAGTTCATTTGAGTTCATTTTTAAACTTCTAAATTAAAGACAGAAAACTTAATTCCAATATAGTCATATCCAACTGACTAGGTAAGTAACTCTTTTTTATCCCTTCTCTTACCCCAAAATAGTTGGTACAACAAAACCATATCACTTTATTTAAACTACATCCAGATAATATTACATGCTCATGTTGTATATTCAGGAGAAGACTTCTTTTTGCAAACCTTTTTGCAAAATCCAAGCATGTGACTTTAGACTGACAATCGGTGTGGTGTTTTGGGTAGGTAGCTTTCATCAAAGGAGAAAGTAGTAATGTTCCATTGGTGTCAGAAAGAGTTACAAATTGCTGAGACATAGGGTTTTCAGACAGAAGATCCATTGCAGCCAAAATTCACTGGTTGTATTACTTCAGATTTCAAAACTACCTCTTGCAGTTCCATTCCCATCACCGTGCAGAAAATTATTGCAGAGTGCAGGAGAGTGTGTGACGGGTGCACTCCACAGCTGTGGAGCCTCCATTGTGTTGGAGCCTTTGAAATAGCTGAGTGGAGGAGGAGGATTTTGCAGAGACTTCTGAAGGTATCTTGATGACTTTTAGCCTTTGATGTGATTGGGTTAACCCAATTCAGTTTCTCACTACATGCAAAATATTATAAGATTTCCTAGTGTCTAGTTTCTTTCCTTTTTGTTTAGTTTCTAAAGAATCAAGGCTTAGATGTCTGTGTATTCCTAATAATTCTTGGATTTGTTAGCAAGTTTCAATCAGAGCTGACATAGGTCTCAAAGATCAGTTTGAATTTACTCAAAGGTAAGTTCAATTTTGTGAAAGCAGGTGGCTGATACAGGAAAGAATTCAGAACTGGTGACCCCACACCAAAAGGCTACAAGAGCTCAGCTATTACTAGATGTCAGGGAATCTGTTCAGGGGAGCAACAGGTCAGACCCAAACCATCATAGAAGCTTCTATCAGAATCTTGCATGGATGGAAAACGGGGGAATCACAGTACAGATCCTTGGTATAGAGGGTGTTGTACTATGGCCATTTCTTTGTCCAATATGAAAGCAGAGATGGACTGTTAAATAGAACGTGTATACCCTCCTTTCCTTTCTGTCCTGTGCCATCCCAAGATTCCCCAAGCTGCACCTGTGAAATTTCATTCCTGCCTCCCAACTCACCCGCCAGAAGTTTATGGAGTCTGATTTGAATTCCATGTATTTGCCATCCAAACCAGCAATTCAACTACCCTATGCCTGCTTTCCTAAATATATACTGTAAAAAAGCTATCCTGTGGTCATATGCTATTTGCCGTTTTAATTTGATTGCAGATGTTCCTGCACGCACCTAGGGCTGGCTGTCTCTCTCTCACGCTTGCTCTCATTTCCTTTCCCAGCCTGTACTCTTATCAGGAACACATTTGTCTCAATTAGTGGCGCACCCATCCTATGACCATAAATTGGCATTCTCACTAATTTAATTCTTACCTTAAATTAGAAGTTCTGTGCTTCTCATGAATATTCTAAACCTGCTTGCTTTTCTAAGCTTTACATCTATATAGAAATATAACTCTGGATTGTGACAAGTGGCTTTGGGGTCCTTAGATGGGGTTTGGATGTCATAAATCCTGAAGGAAGAATATTTATAGCAATATTTTTCTCTTAAGAAATTGCTACTATTAGAAATTCCAGACTGCCAAAGATTATGGATTAATCTGAAGAAGGAGCCACATCCTGGCAGGGTAAGGTTGGTGAGCGCCATGCAAATTACTCAGTTTTAAGCTCCTTTAGTGATCAGGAATAAACCACTGAGCTCAGGGATAGAACTGGTAGTCAATTAGTGCGCAGGATATTTACTGTATTTCTCAGTTTCTAATTTTGCAAATGATGTGAGCACAGACTTAGAATGCTGGGAAGATATTGACTAATACACGGATGATTGTGGAAGTGCTGGCTACCCTGGTCATGGATGTCTGTCTTTGGGAAAGATCAACATTTGAAGCCACATAAAGGCATCTCAGTGAGTATTTGAATTTTCAAGGCATTGAGCAACAGTGTCTCCCACCTGTGAAGCAAGAGCAAGAACATCAGTAGTGGCTGTTTTCAGCTATAAAGTGATATTTTTATGGAAGATAAGAGCCAATCAGCAATTTCCCAATTCTTCTCATTTTTAAAACATGGCTATAACTTGACATTCCAACGAACATGGCTGAAAATGAGTTTGAGCTAAGCTTTCTGCCACTCTCAAAACTGTGTAATTCTGAATGGGCTCTCAGTGAACACCTACATTTTCCCCACCAGCAAACAAAACTGCTGCTATCTTATCTTGTGGCCCACATGCTGGTCATTGACTGTGGGTATAGCAACCACAAACTCTCTGATCTCTTTCTCCCAGCCTAGGTCTCTTTTGCTCCATCCTCGTCTTGCACCAGCTCTGCTGTATCACCATCTCTGCCTTCTCACCTCAGCCTTCCTCCCTTGTCCCATCGTGTCTGTCCAGAGAGCGCTCTCGTTTCTTCTCTCCTCTCGCCTCTCCAGCCTCTCCCTGCCTTGGGTGACCATTTTTTCTGGGTTGCCCCAGACCAGCAGCAGGGTCCAAAGGAGCCAAGGAGAAACTAGCTGAAGGAAACCACCTTGGTCAGCCCCAGACTAGCACAGAATCACTGAAGGCAGGATCTTTGAAACACCAAGCTGTGAAGCTCTACCAAGACCAAACTGATCTTGCTCAGGCCTGTAACTCAGCCAGGCTGAGGTGGTTTTCCAGCGTGGCTTAAGCACACTTCCTGTCAAATTTCAAGCTTTTCCTCCAAAGTATGAGGCCTTTGGAACTGTCTAAAGAAGAAGTTGCCATTTTTTTTTCTTTTTAATATGAGGGAAACAGCACATTTTTTTCTTATACTTGTCGAAGAGCAAAACCATTTTGGCTGAAATTTTTATACACGCTCAGTCTGAGGCAATTCTTGATACACGCACACACACATCACACGTATCCAGCCTTAGGCAGACACCTGCCATGGAAAATGTGAGTCCTGGCGGCTGAAGTCTGACAGTGGCATCAGCGATGGAAAATGCGGTCTAATAGTGGGAATTACCAGGCAGCATTGAACAGGTGAGTTTTCCCAACACCACCCTAAATTATCCCTCCACTGAAAAGCTTTTAAAAGAGTCAGCAAACTTATTTGTCCTTTGCAGTAATTTTCCTCTTAAAAACCTTTGGCATGCACTTGTTCATATAAAATAATGATTTGCGGAAATAGAGGAAGTTAAAATCCCACCCATCCTTTTCTCTCCTGGTTTATTTATTTTCCATGTGAGATTAATGAGTTTCCTGTAACAGGGCTAGATCCGCTCACACATTGTGCAGATAAGTTAATATTTATTTCCTTTTCCACAGTCAAGCAGACACCTTCGTGTTCCTTGGTTTTTAAAAGCGGAGATCAGTGTACAGTATGTCAAAGGATACTAAAATCAGCCATCCTAAATTATAAAAATGCTAGTTTTACATTTCCTACTGCTGTTAAGCAGACTGGTAAATCAGGCTGAGCTGTACTGCCGGATGCTGACACGGAAGCTTAATTTAACTGGCTTGTTTTACCAGGAGCTACTTTGGAAAGAACATATCTGCTTCTTTAAAGGACTTTCTTTAGTTTAGCGCCTGTCTCATGTCAGGCTCAACTGCTGTGTGCGGGGAAGCTCACAGAGGCCGGCTTCCTACAGATTTCTCTCCCACGTCCCGCTTACCCTCCCAGTTCCTTCCTGCATCCCGGTGCCATCGCTCCTTCCTGCGGCATCCCCAGGTGCCTGGGGCTCCCCTCCGGCAGAGCAGAGGTGCTCGCCGCTCCTGCCCTGGTGCAGCTGCGATGGCCGGAGCCCCCTCTCCAGCGGGTGCCATTGTCATTGCCCTGCCCGCTGGGGAGGCCGGGCATTCACCCTCCCCTGTGCAGCTACCAGGTTTCTCTCTTGGACTTGCTCCATCACTTGCCAGTAAGTGGGCAAAGGGCGGGTGGCAGGAGGAAGGCTGGGGAGGAGATGTGACAAGCAGACGGTGTGAACATACACGCTACATTTCCTAGGGAAACCAGGTTAAAAAGCAGCTCCTTATTGCCATGGAATTATGTAAAAGAATTGCATGTGAGAAATGCTGTGTGTGGCTTGGTTCAAGAGCCAATGGATATTTATACTGTTATTTAACCTCTCCTTCTTCCAGGGTCAGCCTCCGTCCATCACTTACAGCTCCTTCCTCTCTCTCTCTGGTCAAGTCCCCCTTAATAATCCAGAGGAGAAAAATCCTTTTTTTTCTTCATGTATGATTTTAAATTTTCTGTTTTAAAAGGTAAACTGGACAAGCAATATGAAAAAGTTACAGCTGCCTCAGGCCCCTGAGTTTCTAACTCTCTGCTGCTGGAAGTGTGAATCGTACAGTGCAGCGGCAGCCGGTGGAGCTGTGCCAGTGTAAACGAGGGGAACTATTCCAACCATGTGTGTAAACTCTACCAGAGATTTACTCACCTTCTGAAACCAAAGAGCTGAAAGTTCATTCCTGTTTCACTTATCTGCCAAGGCTGAAGTTCAGTAATTCATACTTTTACCATAATAAATAATGAAACAGCTATAACAGAGCAGGGAAGGCTTTGATTAGGCATTTTATAGCAAGTACAAGAAAAACATTGAATCTTGTGCTCAGGAACTGGCAGCTACGAGAAGCAGGAATGTCTTGGTTCAAACATGTCTGTACTTCAAAAAAGAAAAAAAAAGAAACCTGGAGAGTTTCTTTCCTATGACTTTACAGGCAGTACAATAACCCTGGCACTTCAATAAGGGAGCTGTCATAGATACAGCTTTCATTGTCTGTGCTCCCACTGCCACAGATAAAGAATAAACGAGCCTCTGACACGCAGCGCCAGAGCAACATGTCCCTTATCTGACACCCCAGTCTCAGCTGGAATGAATTTTTCAAGATGTATGCTAACTGCAATTGAGAATTTCAGAGCAAATAACAGGGAGGCAGCGTTATTACTACATTACCTGTATACTTCAAACTTCAGAAGCCTGTGTTTGAAAAGCAGACCTGCTATTCTGAGCAGTATGAGTAGTGAACGTTGCATTATACAGCCTCACAGACGGCATCCTGTGTGTTCAAAGGGTTGCCTGGATCTCAGCCCTTCCACTCCGTTAGAGGCAGTGGGAATTTTGGAGCTAGCACTTTGCACCTCTCTGAAACCTCTGTTTCCCTCAGAAACAACAGGCAGGAGAAAATCAGAACAGGACAACTCATTCCCACTTGCCATTTTTAAAGAAAATAAAACATGGATGATTGCAGAAGTTCAGAGAGAGGATTGTAAAGTCTTTCAGAGGTGCCCTGAGGCTCCCAGGAAGGCTAAGGTCTGACAGGGCTCATAGTTTTATGAAGTCAGGCGGGGACTAAAAGAGATGAAAGCCTGTTGTGCACTCCTTTTCTCTTTTCCATACTCATCAGTAGCACATGATTGAGAACTAATGGAGCGGCTCAAGAATGCTGCTGCTGAGAAGGTACGGGTTGGGAGGGAATTTCTCATTGAGAAAGTAAGTATGTTTTTTATGAGAAAGACACCATCCAAATTCTGGAGATGCAACAGTGATCCATGAAGGAGGCTGTAAGTATTTTCCCCTAACAAGCCATTTTGATTTTTCAACCTTAATTGCAGTCTTTTTGGAGATAAGTTCTCAGGCATTTTCTTTTTAAGATTTGAGAGTTGCAAATGAAGACCAACATGACCTAGAAACTCTATTTGCTCATTTTACATCTGGCCTCAGCCTTTGCTTTTAGTAACCTGAATATTTTGAATAACAGTTCTTGAAACTGGGTTACAATGGGCTGCAAGGGCTTGACATGCTGCAGCACTGCAGCTGCAGAGCCCACAAGGAACAGGAGCGGGACAC
This sequence comes from Burhinus bistriatus, assembly GCA_013397275.1. Lineage (NCBI taxonomy): Eukaryota > Metazoa > Chordata > Aves > Charadriiformes > Burhinidae > Burhinus > Burhinus bistriatus. The sequence goes on along the minus strand of VYXH01002848.1, from coordinate 926,183 downwards.
GGTCAGTGAAAAATGAACCCTTAGATCAGGGCTTTGTGAACTCTGGTCACCAAAGACCTTATATATTTTTATGGGACTAGTTCCCATATCTTTTTGCTTTGAGATTACACTCCCAGCTAAGTGCCTGACTTGTGGACTGGAGACTCTGGCTCCATTATGTTTCCTCTTCTTCTAGCCATGTCACTCTCAGACTTGCACTAACCTAGTTTCAAAAAGAGAGAGGGACTTTGTTCCCTTCCCACATAAGTTTGTAGCCTACTAACTTATGTTCATTGGAACCATTGATTTAATTTTTTTTCAGCTGAGAAGGGAATTAAAGCGGTGTATTATTTCCAGAGCAAGAGTCCTAACCTCTAGGCTGTTATGCAAAGAGTAGATGATACTCGCTGGCACGTTTTGAAATGAAAGTGGCCATAGTTGCTGCTGTCTCAGATGGGAAGAAGACATGAGCCGCTCCGTTCAGCAAGGTGGCTGCTTCTCTGGACAAGTGTGGTAATAGAAGTTTGGATACAAATGATGCTCAGGTGCCCATAAACTCAGGTACATAAACAGAGCTTTGTATGATTGTTCTCTTGGGCTGAGGCAACAGGAATTCTCCCAGGCTTTGCTTCAGGCATGTAGAGCTTTTTCTTGGACCTCTCCCACTGAGGTTGTCCTGCCTTCCAGATAGTGAGCCTGAGAGTCCTCTCTGCCACCACAAATAAAACTGTTCAGCCCCTCGCCCCCCCGCTTCCCTGGCGAGGTGCAGGGCATGACACCATACCTGCCGTTGGAAGACACATTCCCCTCTTTGTGTCCACCTTTGTCATTTCCCTAATGGTCGCACTCACCATCAAAACATTCTCATCAGAAGCTGGCCACATCCTCAAAACACCAAACTTCTCATTTGTAAAAAAGGAAATGAAATACCAGTGGAATTTACCTTTTTTTAAAGAAAACAAAGTCTTACAGAAAGTAGGAGCTAAATGGGACTTAGCTAACACATGGCCCTTCTGCAGGTTCCTGTACTGCAACGTGTTTTGCTCCTGGTACAATCAATGTACAGTTGCAGGCTCTACACACCACTGAACAAAATGTGCTGGGCAGCTTTTGCCAGCGGGGAGTCTGCCTCACATGCTTAGAAACAGAAAGAAATATTTCCCTTTCCTAGCTACTGTAATAGTTTTTCCCGATTTAGGGAACAAAGAGAAAATAAGTTTGGCAAACGTTACGAGAAAATACTGACCACTTCCTCTTTGAATTCCCGTTGCCATTTGCTCCAGTGCTGCTTTCCTTTTCTCGTGACTGCTTCTGGTGGCATACAACATGCTTACCTTAGCAAGAAGGTAAATATCAGACAAGAAACTGCCCACCTCAGGGTTCACGTCTATACCAACAGTGCTTCAGATTTATTCTGCGGTGGGACACAGTGAGATCTGGCACCGCAAGAGATGAGGTCTTGGGACATGGGATGCATTTGGTCCCATGGCAGGGAAGGTTTGTGCTACGTCTGGGAGGCACGTGAAGCACCCAGGCGGTCTGAGCATGGGCCCTGTGGCAAGCACAGCCCCATCCTGCTGAGCAGTTCGCTCTGTTACCTGACACACCACATGTTGCTCATCAACACATCAGAAGATCCATCCAGTTTTGCAAGAGAGATACAGCAAAGGTGGAATTTTGTGGCTTAGCTGCAAAGGTCTGTAAAGGGAGAGCTTCACTCGCGTGGGATACAACTGGACAGATCTGTGACAACAGGACGAGGACACAGCACTGCTTGCCAGTTACCTTGGGAAGAAAATCTGTCTCTGCATGTGCTACTGTGGAAAACATGAAACATGAAGGAACAGCTGTCTGGCAAGTGAATGATGTCTTCCAATTTAGATCTCTGCCAAGGACAGCAGTGTTCAGTTTTGCACGAGCGCCGACTGTTCCAAACAAGCTTTGGCACTGAGGAATTGAGGCTGGCACCAGACCGTCTCAGAAGCCCCTCTTCCACTAGAGTTGTGCTGCCTGTAGGAAGAAAGCCTGAACTTGCAAGAAGGCTAATGTACAAACCCTCAGTAGCCCTGGAAAGCAACCATGTGGAAGTGGCTGAACTCACCATCCCGCTAGCCAGAGGCTGTGCGGAGGGCAGACATGGCAAGTCTGGCACATTCTGGGCGTGTGGACTTGCATGCAAGTCCAGACTGACGGTCCGTGCAGTGGCCATTTGCCCATGATTCCATCTGCTCTGGTGGGATCCCCCATTGGTGCTTGTAGCCAAACCTGCAATGTAGGCTCTACTAATAAAATATTTCTTAACCTGATCAGTATTGTGTTTACCTCCTGATGTTCTGCCCCTGGAAGCTGTAGGTTGTGTTCTTGCAGCCGTTCTCACAGCCGTTGCCCCGTGGCTTTCCGCAGCAGGGGAGGAAGTGGGAGATGCTGCTGGTTTGTTGGACCGGCTCTGCTGACAGCTCGTTCTCTCTCCTGTCCACCCAGATTACCGCATTGCATCCCCTGACTTGGTGTTGATAAGGAGTCGAGGCGTGCTACGCAGCTCCTAGAGGAAGCCAGAGAACGTGTTGCTGAGGATGACACTAGGCTAGATGACACTAGAACTAGTTGTTCTTTTCATTCGTTCAGTGGGAGAAATAACAAATTTATCTATGGACAGAACAAGAAAAGACAAAACATAAACAGCAGAAAAATCTCAAATGCAAAAAAAATGCCAGACCTGTGGAAAAAAACCCTCCTTTGAGCAATACACACAAGAAACTGTCATCAGTCAGCTGGAGGAATGAAGCAGCAAGTGGCTGAAGCAAGGACCAGATTGTGAAAGGATTTTAGGTGCCTGCACATGCAGATAGGCATCCATCAGGACTTCTAAAAGTTCCCATGAAATAGGGACCAATTTCGTCAAGCTGCTGAACGCCTTTAGGATTACGGCCATGAGTGATCCGAAAGGCAGATGCAGGAACTGAGTTGTAAAAGATGAATACTTAAAATGTGTTTACTCTGATCCCAGCAACCGAAAGGAAAGTGTCAAATCAGAAAGACCAGAGGCATTCCAGACAGCAAAGGAATCTGCAGGACAGCAGAGGGAAGTGCTGCTGCTTCTGCCAGGCAGGAGCAGTTTGCACAGCTTGCCACTTTGCCCTCGTATTTGCCTCAGTCATCGTTTGCATATTATAAACATTGTTAAATGAAATGTCTACTTCAGGAGAACAGAACTTGGTCTACCTTCAGCAAGAATTTGCAGCTTGGGAGGTTTCTGAATTCCTGAATTCCTCCCTGAGTTCATTTGCAGGTTTTGCCAGTCGATCACTGACAGTTCTGCCATAAGACTATTTCTCTCACTTCTTAGCAGGTGGTCACTGGCAAGTTAGATCTATAAGCCATCTTCTGTGTGTTTGAACATGATAAATGAAAGAGTAGTCATTTTTACTTTACAGTGTGCAGTTTGAATGAGTTAAGCATCACAATTACAGATATACAAAAATATGTTGTATTTTATTGCCCCCAAAGTCTGAATCTTTTTTTTTTTTTTTTT
>VYXH01002848.1:903272-922625 GCA_013397275.1 Burhinus bistriatus | reverse complement strand
GGGGAATGTGTGTGTGTGTGCTGTTAACTGCGTGATTTTTTTTTGATAGCTGTGTGTGCTGAATCATTCTTTGGAGATGCCAGATCTATCCATCGACTCTAGAGGGAAGCAAAGACAAGCTGGCTTCTAAGTTAGCCCTCTCACTTAGATGCCTATAATTAGGTGGGATGAATGCAGGCCCTACTGTAAGCTGTAGCCTTCAATTACCCTTTCTGTTTAAAGGACACAGCAATTCTGCCCTCACTGGACTGTCCTGAATTAAATGTATTGCAACATAACGAGGGGTGAAAAATCAAAAAGTGTTTAAAACATTCGTGAACATAAGCTCAAAGGTCATTACAAAATGTTACATATGCTTGTTCACATATGAGTATTGGTCCTATTCTATTTTTCCGTCTCTCTTTAGCGCTTTCTGAGGGTAAGCTCCACCTCAGTTGTTTGAAATGGTAAATCTCAAAAAAAAAAAAAGGGTAGTGGAAACGACCTGCCGCTTGTGAAAATCCTGTCGCTGAGGGCCTGAATCGTTTGCGAGCAAGTTCAGGAGCGAGCCGGGCAGCAGCGCCTCGCAGCGGGCGGCAGCGCCGCGCCCCGGCGCCGGGAGCCCCGCCGGGAGCCGCAGCGGGAGCGGCGGGAGCATCGTGCCACCTCCCGGCTGCAAGGGCAAGCCGCCCGGTACGGCCTTCCCCGAAGAAGGGACTCCAGAAGGATGGGACTCCAGGGACAAATTTTTAGTTATGATGTCAGTTATTATGTCACGCCACCGATGCATATTTTTCCCTATCCAAAATTTGCTGAATGTTAAGACTTGCCTTTCCAAGCACGTGATCTTCACGATTTCTTTTACAAATGTACTTTTTAAAAATTAAATGCTGGAGGCAGCAGAAACATATTGCAAGTGACAAAATAAATTGTTTAATCTCCTTGCTTGATTGCAGATAAACTGTAAATCAGATTTTATCTCTTCTTAGTGAAGTAGAAATGACAGGGATGAACGAACTTCTAAAAATAACTGAATAGCTAAAATCTCAGCTTTTTCTAGAGCAAATGTAGCCCTTTGGGAAAGTGCAAGAAATACCATCTGTGTTTCCGAAACTCTGAAGTTAATTTATTGCAGACATGTCTCTATTTACTGTAAATGGACATATTTTGTGTTGCAAAACAACATGTTGCAGTGAGGAAAAATAACCTAAACACTCCCATCCAATTAACTCCAAAGGGTTTTCTACCTGAAAAAACTCCGTTTAAAAGATCAGTTTGTTTTGCATCAGACATCAAACCTATCGGGTTTTTTTTAAGGTAGTTTCATACACATATTGACAGCTGTTCACTGTGGAAGCTGAGAGGGGAAACTGTGAAAGAGTTGTGACTTTTATGACAGATTATATTTTTCTGATTATCAGACAAGAAGTGTGTTTTACAAATAGCTACCGTCTCAGTGAGAAGTTTCTTCAGAATGGGAAATTCTACAGGCTCTCCTGACAATCTGTTCTTTTCCTTTTACCTGCTAAGCACTGCCGTTCCTTGCAGTTCATGTTAAATGTAAGGTAGAATTTAGAAAATAAGCTTTGTCATCAAAGTGTTTAACAGCTACTTAAAAAGAATTCAGAACATAATTCTGAGATGATGGAAATGAATATTTGCATATCCTATGAGAAGTCAAGGGAACACAGTACTTGACTTCAGCTGACAGCACCTCAGCATCTTTGTTTCAAACTATGGCTGGAATTGAGCCATGAAACACAGATGGAAACATGGATCTGAATTTCCCCAAAGTTCAGTGCGAGTTTGGATCGATTACAACGATAAGTTTGGAAATAGATTTTAAACTAAACTTTTTTGAAGCGTAGAGACTGTGCAGGCAAATGTTACCTTGTGAAGCGTAAAGAGGGAGCCAGCACGTGGGAGGCTGAGGCACCGTGATGCTGTGGTTTTATATTTGACTGTAAAGATTTAATATGTCTGTTTTTTCTTGTAATGCTTGGCCTTTGAATGATTGAGAGCTCATCCAAACATCAACTGCTCCTGTGGCAGCAAAAATCCTCTTGAAGACTTGTTATCTCATTTTTCTCCCAAATTCAGACAACTGGGTTATGAGAATGCAGAAAATGTGGAGTAATTTAGGCAAGCAGTGAGGCAAACACAAGAGGCGAGCCCATGGCAAAGGGGATGACAAAGCCGGGCACTGTCACTGCTGAGACAAGTTCAGTGCAGAAAAATGTTTCTGGAATGCATATGATTCCTCATCCCAGGCTCATTGTCCGGGAGCTTCGATCAATACCGCTGCAGCAAAGATTCCCAATGAGCTGAAACAAAACAAAACGTGCATTCACGTGAACATTGCCATTCAAGAGCACGCATTTCCCAGTTAAAATGAAGGTCAGTTTTGGCAGTTTCAGACCCCTTTGATATTTGAGCAAGGCCTTTCCCTTTGCACATCTGATCTTGATTACAGTGTACGGCCATGGTAATTCTTTACCTCCCCAAGGCAGCAATTTTGAGAAGAGAGAGGGAAAGGAAGTCCAGTATGATTATTTAGGAGAGAAGCACACTGTATAGTGTTTTAACCATTTCTCCATTTTATAGCTGCGTCTCTTCCCCATGGATCATCCTTGCACACAAAAGCACTAATACTGAGCTCTTCCTATGGGAATGCCCCATGTCCATCAGTGAAATCACTGTGTCTGGAGGCAGAAAAAATCAGGTGTGTTTATGTATTGAAACACTGACTTCTGAACAATAGAATTGTGGTTTGGCTAGGTTTTTAGATGCTTTCTGTTTTCTGGTGAACACAGAGTAAGCAGGTATCAATAAGCACCAAATTTTTTCATCTGGCTGCAAAGTGCAGTGGCCAGGTCTCAGGCTCACCCTCCCCACCTCTCTCCTGCCTTGCAAAATGAAGGGGAGTGTTCTTGCTCAATTTCTGGAATGCAACTTTGCCAAAAGAGGGTGGATTTCCACATGGATCAACTTTGCGCCACTCAGAATTGCCAACCTGCTAAGCCAAAAGTACACCGAGGCTTTGCATGAGGGAATGGGACAGGTGAAATTGGGTCTTGCACTGCTTTTCTGTGTATGCAAAAGACAAAGGTAAATGTTCCAGCTGAGAACCTGTTGTTGAGAGCATTTGGGACAACGTGAAGGTGGCAGAAAATGTTGGATGCTGACCTGCTTTTTCCTGTGGCTGGTATGAGGCATTTTGTTACAGGCAATTACAATTGCAGTAAGATTTATCGTGTTAGTTTGTAATATATACTTCATTTCTTTATTGATTTCACTTCTCTGGCTCGGTTACACCGTGAACTCTTTGGGTTCATTGAGGATTTTCATGGAGTTTGCAATGTGGAGGGCTATTGAATAGGAATAACTGCTCTTGAAAGTCTGGCACCATCAATCTGCTCCCAAACAAAAAATATTCTTACAGACTTGGAGGGGTGATTTACAAAATTATTTAATTGCCTTTCAGGCAGTCCAAATGCCATCCTGTTAGCAAAGACAAGCAATGGGTATGGTTTCTTTCCTAAAGGTGACCACAAACATCACACTGGGAAGTGGAAGCAGCTGGCAACTTTTACAAGTTTGGTGTTTGATTCTGGTGCCAGGCAAAAACACAACAGGCAGAATTGCCAATGATCTTTTTTTCTCATTGGCTTGTATATTTTTTAAAGCTTAAATGTGTTTTTAAATATGCCTATGTGCATTTTAAATGGGCCTTCCAGTGTGCAGTAGAACTTCCCAGGTACACACGGTATTCTGCCATGAAGAAAGATACCAAGGAAATGTGATGACCAAAAGATGCTTGTAACATTTTCCCTGAAGAAGGAAATTTTGTAACTTCTCATATATAAGCCTTTCCTAAAAGTAATGCAAAACTTCCACAGTGCAAGAGAGGAGCAAAGCCATACCAGCTCTCACTGTTTCAGTGACACAGCGAACCTGCTTGAGGAGCATTTTATAAGCCAAACTTTCCACTTAGCTAATGCTATGGAAGGGTCCAACATGGGATTTTCCCCTTTCCTTTATTATTTTAATTAGACCTTCAGTATTACCTTAGAACACACAGCTTGTGAAGGAAAAACATGTTTCTTGCGTCTATCTGTACATTTTCGCTGAGATGCAAAGGTTGAAGAGTTGGGGGCCCTCCAGCCTGCCTGGGGAGCTGGGGTGGGAGCGTGAGCTAGCATGGAGACCCAGCACCATGCTGCCTGCAGCTGGGTGGGTGCCCAGCCTCGAGTGGTGAACGCTGCAGGAGGAGAGCTCTCCTTCGCTCCATCGTTCTCTCATAAATCAACCTAATTATTCTAATGAGGAGAGCTGTGTCCCTCTGCTGTGAGCCCTGCTGGTTTACAGAGAGAGGGGAGTAAATAAAAAGGAACAATGCTGGCCGCTGCTGCGGGAGGGACGCAGGGAGGCAGAACAATAGTCCGGACTCTCCTCCCCGCCATCAGCCTGCCAGGAGATGGCTTGGTGCACGCCCCTGGAGTTATTCCAGATCAGAACTGAAATCAGACGCTGGGCTTGTCAGCATCTGCTGAAGGAAAAAGCAAGTAAACCAGAGGGCAGCGGCATGTTGTTTTCAAGCCTCTAAAAGAATGTTGCTAAGGAGAGAAAAGGATGGGATACAAGGCTTTGCCATGTCTGTCTGAGTGACTCACGTGCTACAAATACTGATGCAAGCTCGAGTAGCAAGGATCAAATATCAGCTTTATGCCTTTGGATTTTTTGAGAGTAAGAAGGTAGATTTTAGTTTTTGAGTTAAAACTTGTACAAACTTGTCTTTTAAAAGATGTATTTTGGTTCCTTCTCCTGCTCTGTATTAGTTTAAGTCTTCTTGCAATTGTAAAAATTAGAAATTTGGTTTTTTGTAATGAAATCTTAGATTCTTATTTACTACACGAGTCTGGGAACTGAAGCTTTAAGCAAACCACAAACTACCATAAGATTTATTACAGAAATATGAGAGCCAAAATTATGTGCAGCCCTACTCATTGTTTTCCATATTTTTGTCATGTTCCCTCTTACTGTCCCCTCGCTGCGATGACTGAAACAAATCATCCAGGTCTAGATCTCATATTATGACACTCACAAAGCCTCCTTGCTATTGTTTGGGTCAAATTAAAAACGTTTGTCAAGAATAATTTTGGAACGGCATCAAAATTCATCTTTATTTTGCTGAGGATTTAATTATTTTATTTCTATTGTGATAAATTATTCTTGATGTTAGATACTATATTTATATATTTTTAATAAAAAACATTTTTAAAATTAGACAATTTTGGCAGTTCTTGTGACGTTCTCCTCTCAGGAAATTTTCTCTTGATGTCTCTGGATGTTCTCAGCAGCTTATCCTCTCTTTTTCAGTGTCAGTTTTACTAAAATGTCTTCACCCTGCCCTTTACACAGCATACTTACTTCTATCTTTAGCTCCAGTTTGATAAATTATTCCATTTCTAAATCCCATCTTCAGACTTCAGCTAGATGTTGTGATCATATTTTTTGCTTTTCAGATTCCAAAGAAAGCTCTGTAAATATTAGAAAACCCTTCTCTTCAGTCATTTTCCCATTTACCTTTCCTGTATTCATTTCCATGGGATGAATATACTGTGGTGTTAGGAGATCCCCTAGACCTTCTTTCAGCCCTGAAATGCCTCTGCCTCTCCATTGCTCGTTCCTCTAACATTCCCGATTCTGGGAAGTGTCATGCTAAGCTGATGTTTCTTCTGGCAGAAGAGAGGCCATGTACTGCTGCTGGATGTGCTCTCTCGCAGGAGCCAGCAGTCTTCCCTTCCCCTGCCATCCCGTGGGGCTTCAAGCTTCTGCTGGCCTGGGAGCTCCAGAGCTCAGCCTCCAAACCAGACTTTGCTTCACAACACCCGCAGATCACGTTGAGGCTGGACTGGAAGGAGCTGCCCTGACACGTCTGCGAAACACACAGCAACTGCAGAAAGCCAGGTGAAGTTGCTAGAGATAGCAAGAGAGGAATTTAAATATTTATGTAAAGAAAGCACATTGTGTGCTACAGCATGTACAACCATAGATTACAAGAGTGCCTTTCTTAAAGTCATCATAATTGCGTCTTCTTTGGTTGGAGTATAACATGGGGTGAAATTTTCAATAGGACTTTGACCATGACGTGCTTCCAGCATTCAAAGAGACACAGGCCAAGCACAGAGTGTGGGATTGTCGTCAAGTAATGAAAAAGATAGAGAATTATTTATATTTGCCTTTTATTTCTAAGCCTTTCATGTTTACTTGCTTTTGTGTTTTCAATCTTTTCTTTAAGAGGAACAGAAATATAACTTCAAAGGCAGGGAGGAGAACAAAGAAAATACCTTGATTTCAGGAGCCAGGCCTTTGAGAAATGCACCAGGAATCCTGAATCTTAAAGTCCAGAGCAACAGCAAACAGAGCACAAAGCCCATTAACTTTCAGTAAGCCTTGTGGTATAAAATCTTCTTGGGCACTTATTAAATTCTTAGTATTATCTTAAAACTAATTCCAGAATTTTAACATTAGTTTTGTTACCCTCTTTGCTACCATATAGGACATAGCACTAGAATCAGAAATTACTGATGTGGAAATTCAATACTTTGAAATCCAGTAACACTGCACAACTACTTTCTTTCACTGGCTTTAGGGGCTTTGCTTATGCTAATGAGATGATTTTAACTACAAATGAAATCATAACTTCCCAATGTAAGAGAATCCCAATGTAGCATCAAGTAGCTTGAGCGGCATATGCACACACATTTATTTACTTATAGTTATACTTCATGCAGAGTAGAAACAAAAAGATACCCACGTCCTTCTGACTACCTCAGTGTGAGCCTGCCTGGGGTGTTTCGTACAGCATGTATTGCCTTCATTTATTCTATCACCTGCTCTCTACCAGCACCCACAAGATGGCCCCTTGTCCCATGGTCCTTGCAAAACCAACTGCCTTGTTCATGTGTGGTGGGAATGATGGGCTTGGGAAATGGAGGCTGTTCTGTGCTCTGAGGGTCCAGGCTCTGAACAGGTACCGCACTTAAAATCTCTCCTGGATGAGATTATCCAGGAAATGTACTGTTAGCCAAAACAAATGATTTTTGATACCTCTTTAAAATATTTGGCTGTGCTTTCCCATCAAACAACCAAGTGCAGAAGTTATTTAAAATAAAAATGTCCATGCAAAGCCATATGGGAAGATTTAATTCAAGTCCACAGAAATCAAGTTACACCTCCTTGTGCTTGGTCACTGCTGACTTCAACAACACCTGCAACTATAAAATACAGGCACAATCTAAGTTAAAAGGATCATCTTAAAGTCTGAGAAGCAAGCTTCACCCTAGCTACATCAGTGTAATAATGATACCTGGTGTAATAATACACGGCATACTAAGCCAGTGAAAAGGACTTTTAACTAGCAGTTACCGACAAATTTCATACCTCTATAAGCACCAATATGTGCACAGCTTTATTAAGCTTGTCTAAAATAAAAAAATGTATTTGAACAGGTCTGAGACCAAAAGCACCATGTTTTGGACAGGCGGTACTTGCAACCAAGAAACGACACACAGGAGCGCAGCTACTGGAACAATAATTGGTCCTCAATGACAAGAAAACACAGCATTTTGGTGCTTCTCCTTCCCCTTCAATGGCTGCTGGTTTTTAGAATTTGCATGATGAAAATTTTTTTCTGAAGGAAAAAACCAGAGGTCCCATGGGGCAGCTTTAGCTGCCTCCCCTGTGGAACTGGCTTTTCTTGAAGCAAATTATCCCATTAATTACTATTCATACCTTTAAAGAGAAAGAAAATTCTTGCCCTACTCGGCCCAATAATGATGCAGGAGGGAGCGAATAAAAAAAAAAAAAAGAAAAAAGAAAACAGTCCTCTCACTTGCTACTTTTGCAAGCAACCCCAGTCAATTCAGACCAAGGCTAGCAATTTTGTGTTTTTCATCCTCTTTGATGGAGGCCAGTACCAGACACTGCTCTGCCCCAGGTTCTTTCACTACATCATCATAAGTCTGCCCTTTCTTTGTTAGACATGAAATGATGCATGCTAATAAAAGAAAATAGAATTTGTCTGGTCCGGAAGAGCCAGTTTGTCACCAAGACTTTGCTATCAGTAAATAAAAATATAAACCTCTATGCAAACCAACAGGATTTTAGCCAGTGTGAAAATAATTGAGCTACTGTTCCCTTTCAAAAACTATTTTTTGCATTCAGTCACCCCAGACAGCAGGAAAACCAGTTGTTCCTTAAAATGTTATAAAAGTCTATGCAGACACTCTTGGTACCCAGAGATTTCACAGCACACAGACTTTTAATTGCCTCTCCCTCCTCCCTGCAGATGAAGGCATCTGGAACGTTTATCTCTAGTGCACCTTACTGGGGAATATATTAGTTTGTAAAATAGAGCAGGATTACAAAGAAAATGGCTGAATACATATGATGTCTTGACATAACTTTTTACTGTGAGCATACTCCACTCTGTCTTAGCATGTGTTTATTATTTTGCAATATAGGTCATATTCAGACCTTTGAAGAACTACATAGATGACCTATAATGGCTTCCTCAATGAGATCATTGCTCTGCAAGTTCCAGCATTATATTCGTTTTTCCTCCTTTTAATTTCAAGATATAGTCTTTTCTCAAACACAGTGCAATTATTTCTGGAACAAACTCAAGTCACTCTGCATATAGCCTTAATACTAATTAAATTACAGCATCCCATATAGGCCTTCTTTATTTGCAGAAGACTATAAACAAAGTCTGCATTTGCTGGGACAAGGATATTCTCACTGCCAAACATAATAAACTTCTGTTCTTTAATCTCCACAGCATATCAGGAACATCACATTCCATCCATCACTTCAACCTAAAAGTCTTTTTAGGATGGGTTTTTCATAGGATGAAACTTCTGTCAGGTCAGGTATTTGTTGTTTCTCTACCGTGTAATAGTCTTACCCCATCCAACCATAACTTTTGTGGCACAATCAAGCTGAATGAAATCTGTTTAATCTTTGCGAACAAATTTTCCAAGTGTGCCAGAACATCTCTGGACAATATGAACACACTGAAAGTATCTCTGACCCATCCCATGGCAGAAGAGCAGAGTGTTTGTGGTCAGCAGCTTGGGGTAACTAAAAACATGGTAAGCAAGCCGCTAGGAAATAGGGGCAACAAAAGCTGTTGCAGCAGGAAAAGGACGACAGGACAACAGATGAGGGTTTGTATAGTAGCAAGACTGTGGGGGCTACTGAAAGCAGAGGGTACACAACCTAATGCAAGTTGTTAATGACCAGCCTATTTAAATTGTACTCTCTAACGGCAGACAGTACTGAAATATTAGACAGGTTTCTACAAAGAACATTCTCTACTTATTACAATACTCAGTATATTTATACATATATTTTTAAGGTGTGTATATATTTATTGTGATGTGAAATAAAAGAATACTGCTGTCAGGTGTCACTTGTCCTAGATTAAAGTAGTTTTTAATCTGAATTCATAGAGCCAGCTTCTTTTCCCTACAGAAGAGCCCCATCCATCCATATCTCTACAATTCCTGACTTGCCATGGTACTTCAATTCCATTAACTCAATATGAGCTGTGGTGGAATATGGTTGCCACACAGCCAGTTGCTGTTATATGTGGTCAGAATGCTGTTATGTGGCCTATATACCATTCTAGACGGACTAGAATTCAGATCCTCCACTACATTTAAACACTAAGGAGTCTTGATGTCTAGAAAACCCTTAAAGACTGTTGGTGCCAATACCTGGTGGTCTTACATAGGCTAGAATAAGGTAATACGAAGCCTGGTGAAAGTGAGACAAAACAGCACAGTCTGTAAAAACAAGCTATCTGAACAAGGTTACGCTTGTGAAAGGTAATTAATCAGCAGCTATCATTAAAAGTTCTTTCTGCTCCTGTGACCTGTCTCCTATAGTCAACTCCCAAATATGTGTGAGTAGGGGCTTGGATAGAGCAGGCTGGAAAGTGAGAGTAGCTGCTCCAGAGCTGAGATAATTCGCAATGAAGGGTGTATCGATGGAGAAATGAGTAATACTTTTAAACATCATCATGACGCTGCATGCCATGTAAAGTGAGTAATAGCAGAAAGTATGCATCCACTCAGTTATTTCTTTCCCTTCCCCAACACACAGGTTGAAAATGCATAATCCAGTTAGTTTATGTCAAATGCCAAACAGGATGTGAATCCTTTGGAAGCAGTCCAAGTCAAAGCATTCAGTTGAGGCTGAAAAAGCAAAGCCACCATTCCCAGACCTGTCCCTGATTTGGGGCAGATTACTATCAAGTGCCACTGTCTGCCAAGGGGGATAAAGATATTAACATTCTCTGTAAGGTACTTTGTGATCTGTTGATTGGAAGCACTTGTTTATACATATTATATAAATATATATATGTATGTATAAACTTGGCATTTTTAAACACTTTTTAAAATAAAAACAGTATGGCATAAAACCAAATCTTGTTTCATTTAAATTGCTGATGTACAGGTAGTTTCTTTCTGACATTTCAAAGAAAACCCATGTATTCACATGCACAACATGAATGCGTATGGCAGAGTGCCACTGGAGGCCTCAATGGAATACTTCATTAAAAAAACAAACAAAAAACCAAAAGTACATTCCAAGTTGAACAAGCAACACTTGTTGCAAATCATTCAAACTACTAAGAGGAGCCACAAAACGTGCAACTTGACTGAAGGATTAGACAGCACTTGAGCAAGAACTTGGTGTACTACACAGTGAATACAAACCACCTACAGGCTTGCGGGCTTCAGTGGAGCTTGGGCATCTGTATGTTATCCTTTGGCCACAGGTTTTTGAACACGGACAACTTGAATCTAAAGCAAGAACACTTCAGACTTCAGAGAAAAGCCCCTAAAGGGAACAGGATTTTAAACAAATACCCTTCTCATGCAGTCATATCTAATGTTGCATGTTGCTAAAAGACAGAATTCCCTGAATTTCAAGAACAGTTTACACTTTTCCAGCAAGTCCAGTGACTCCTGAGTGCACAAGCTTTCCTAAGTGTGTCCACGTGGTCGATTGATTTTCAGCAGGGCAAATTAACCCTTGCTGAGCCCAGTACTGCCACAGCTACACTGCTTCCAGCTGTACCTGAGCTCCTGCATTTAAAGATAACCCAATTGTGATCAAGTATCAAATTTCTTGTGACTGACAGCATGGACTGGGTTTTCTTTTTTTCAGCTTGCTTCAGTGGACCTTGCAACACTAAACTATGACCATTATAACTACTAATTATAACTACTTGGTTTGAATTGTCTCACAACCCTTTACCATGAGCCAGGCTGACAAAGATGCTCCTCTCTTTCCACAGGTGGGTGGCCTCTACTAAAAAGGCAGCTGCTTTTTTGCTCCTCACCCCAGGATGAAGTATCCGTTCCCTTCATGCTAGCAACAATTCTTGAGGAAGGACCTCAAGAATTAAGGTTCTTTATGAAAAAAAAGTACCTTGGGTACTTTAATGAAAAGTACCTTGGGTTTGTCAATTACAGCAAGTAACCCAACCTACTACTGGACAGTAAGCAGCAAAAACCTCCAGCAGGATTTCTGTTATTGAACAACTGCATAAGCATATGACAAATTACTACTAGTTAGGGGTTGTTTTGTTTTCAAACATCTGACAGAATATGATTCAGCCCTAAATACCAACTATATTTTAAAAATGCATCCTGGAAATCTAACTGTCACACTGATTTTCAATTCAAAGTGTTCTTACTGCATAAAGAAAAAGAGGCTTTAAAAAAAAAAAATTAAAGCTTGCAGAACACAAAAAGGATTTTGTCTCAGGAACTGAGACACATGCCTGATCAGAATGGGTCTCTAAGTTGTATCAACTTTTTAATAACCATATAACAACAACGTGAGAATACTACAAATAATAATTTGATCTAATTCTGAATACAGATAGGGAGATTTGAAAGCATNTATTAATATTTCATTAAAGTAGTTTAGTTCTTTCTAAACTCTTAAGTCTCTCTTTTTCTCTCTCTCTCCTGCCTCTCTTTGAAGCAGAGCAGAAGAGAGAGAGAATCTGTTGTTCTGCCTGATTGGGCCGATCTGGTCCAAACTACGACATTAGGAAATAAATTTGCTACTTTTGTACTATGTTCAACTAAATCAATGAATTGGTTTTAAAAAAATGTAAGTTGCTGATCTGTCATGGACTATGATGGAAATAGTTTTTTAAAAGTGTTCCCATGTACCACTTATTAATGGAAAACCTCAAGTTCGTTACAAGAACTCTCACTGGAGCATGAGAACCTAAGCATACGAAGCTCAAACCAACATCTATGAAGATTTAACTTTAGAATGCTCCATAATGAATCTATTTGGTATCATACTTTGAAAAATGTTTAAAATTCAGTGTTAAAAATTGTTCAGCCTCTTACTTTGTTTTACAGTCTCTACCTAACACTTCTTGATTTAGGCTGGCCACTGCAAGAAGCTGTGTGTCTGCCTCTGAAAAGATAATAAACGAGAACACTCAACACCATTATAAATCCTTCAGGGCCAAGTACATATATTCTATAAAACATGAGTGGTGGTAAGCAGAGAGGAAAAGTCATCCCACATAACTTAACATGCCTCGAAGTGAGGTGTGAGGGAAACCGAAGCTCCCATCAGAGTCAGCAGAATCACGATCAATCCCACCTCCAGAGGGAGCCTGGTGTAACTTTTCTCAAATGCCTTTACTTGAACGTGATCTCTGTCTACAGGTGCCTGTTTTCCTCCACTGTGGACGAACCCTATTCCAAGGGTAACATTTTCCCATTTATGACGTTCAAATTAAGCATACATACAAATATTACCAACTTTGAATGATGTTGCAAGCAATAGGCTTGCTACAATCAAAATGCAAAGATTTGACACCATTATTTTCAATCCTGCTGCTAAATAAGGTATCCATGTTCATACTAAAATTTACTAATTTACTGTAGTGGTTACTGCAGCATATCTACAGTCTATTCTTGCACAAACAGACAAAAAAAATGCAGATTATCCCACCCCACAAGATCTTGTGAAACTACTTTTGAAACCACTACAAAAGGGTTTTATTAGCCCCACTTCTTCTAACATATTTTTGTAAAACCAAACTACAACACTGAACTACTTTTCACACAGATCTCATAAGCTAAAGCTATGAATGACCAAATAATATATAGCTCCCTCTTCTGCAAGCCTGAACCTCTCTATTACTAATTGCTAACATGCAAGTAAGCTCTGTCACCTGCATACATCTGGTTTTTACCGCTAGATATTGAATGAAACTTCATCCGAAAATCAATGGAGGAAGACAACAATCAAGGACTACTCTGGGGCAACTGAAATTAAAGACAGATTTATAAAGCAGCAAGGGGCAAAGAACAAAAAACACCCATTCCCAGTTTAAAAAAAAGTGTAGAACTGTTATCCCAGAAGCAGCCAGAGTGTCTGACTCCCCCTCCCCCCTCAGTAACACAACAGTGGCTGACAAAGCAATTAGTGCATAAACTAAACCAAAGGTTAATCTGTCCTTCCCCTAATAGAGGGGGGGGGGAAAAAAAGAAGATATTTACATCTATATTTAAAACCACACACATTAAAAACAAAGCTAAATGAGCGCTCTGATTTTAGGAAACCTTGTCTATTCATCTATCTGTTAAAAAAAAAACAAAACAAAACAAAACCAAAACCCCTCACACACACACACAAACAAATCAGTATTAAAGCATCTATTGATACTTCTTCACTCACTACTGATAAGGAGGACAAGGAACTTATTAAAAAAAAAATGAACTGTTTTATCTACTTCTTACATAAAAACCCAAGAGCCTAGTATCTACTCAAAGTTATGGATAATTTCAGCAACTGCCACAAGCTACATTTTCTAACTCAAATTTCTCCTAACAAGCAAAATCATCTAAGGAGTGATAGCTACTGCTCTTCTGTGCAGGAGTCATCTACACAATGAATTAACTCCAGACATTTGATGCTTTTGCTAACAATCTTCTGAATGTTCTTATTCCAGAATTAAGAGAACCTTGTTCCTATTTAGCTTAATCCATTTGGAGTGAGACACACATACCACAAGAACTAGATGGAATTGAGATACTTAATTCTGAATTACAATCCAGGACCCAGTCACCTGGGTTTAGATGATAGCTTGCTTCGTTGTTTGAATGGACAATTCTTTGTGTGCTTGAAGACGTGTAGTCTTCCTAGTCTGAAGACCTCCTAATTCAAGGAAATAAATCTCTTGTATTCACCACGTTAAGTGCCAAAAAATTACCATCCCTCTTCCTAAATTCTCCAACATCAATCTGATGTACACAGGGACTGCATCTAACACAGACAGGACTTAGGGTTCTTTATAAAACCCAGGTGGTTCACTGATCAACGTTCATAGGAGAGCTACCAGGGTAGGAAGCAACAGCAATGCATCCTGTGTGAGCCTGGCAGTATCCTTACCCAGCAAACGGGAGGCTCAGATTCCACAGCCTCCTGCTGGAACTGGCCACTGTATAGCTGAGCATGCCAGTTTGTGTGGCAAGAAAGAGGACACAAAAACATGGGTTGCTTCTGTAGCTTACTTGTCAGTGGACTTAAAGGAGGCAGGGGGAAAGTCCAGACTTCTTGTGAACCTCAGACTATTTCTAAAATTTGATTTATTAGGTAGCAGGAACCATAGGCAGTAGCTCAGTACAAGCACACTTAAAGCAGACAGAAATTAAGGGGAAGTTCACCTCTCTTGCTCTCACACCCCCTTGTGCTCCAGTCTTCTGAATCCAGGACTCCACATCCATACTTCCTCTTTATTCTCCACCCCAAAAATCAGGATCCATCCCAATCTACTCACATGCATTCCTGTAACGCAATTAGCAGAAAGCGTGTGTGGGGAGACACCTGAGCTGCAGGGTAAGCACCTCCACAGAGATAGTGATGGATTGTGCTTGACTGCTTGTATATGCTACCTCACCCAGCTGTTTGTATAACCACGTCCACACAGAAAATTACTTTAAACATACCACTCACATGCAGTTTCTTTGGTAACCACCAAACTCTACCATACATAATAAACTTAGTTTACTTGGCAGAGTCAATGCTTAAATGTTTTGAAAAACCTGTTGATCACTAGAGCTGTATGTGCTAGGTACATATTTAAGAAGTATTGCTATAAAAGCTGGGAATCATCATCTCTCCTCCAGTTGTGTCCTGTTATTTGGAAACCAGGTGGAGGTGTCACTACATAAGTTCAGGAAATTAGGCCAATGCTCTAGATGCATTTCACTGGAGCTTTGAATCAAGCACAGGTAGGAGTTTCAAAAACTGTGTCTCCTCACATGCCAAATAAGCTGCAAGACACCCAACACAGCACTTTCGATTAGGCACTACAATTTGGTAACCTCAACATTTGTCATTAAGACTCCTAGATTGTAAGTACTCAAGTAAATCACTGGATCTAACCCAGAGAGTCATATAACATCAATATAAAAATTAAGTCAGGAGTAAGTACAACACTTTAAGTTTATAACCTGCCTTATTTCACACAAACTTTCCATTGCAGGCTAGCCCTCCAGAGCTGCTGTAACCTGCAAATCATCGCTTCTGTTCTAGCAATACTGTGTATTAATTTAGTATGCATATCTTCTATTCTAAACAAACTGAAGCTGTTTAAGAAAAGCTATTTATGTCAAGATTTATACTACCTGAAAAAATAGTGAAAAAGGTTTACCACTTCAATAAAAGGACACAGTAGGTTCATTTGGGTCAATACAGAATATAATGGTAAGAGCTATTTTTGAGTAACAACTCTGCAGGTGCACTTACTTCACAGTAAGTGCCATGCTTGGGAGTTATTGTACAAATAGGCAAGCCCTAGAGATATCATACTATTGCTCTTCATTTGTGAATTTGAATTTAAACAGAAATTTTATACACTGAGATCACTGAATAGAATTCTAACAACATTTCAATATTTTACTTGAAAGTTAGGAGGCCCTAGTGCGTGTAAATACTAGCCAACAGTTACATTTTCCCTTAGTTTTGTAACTTAAAAAAATTGAACATCTCCAGTATTTTAGTTTTGACACTGTAATAGCTACACTTAGATGTAATAATGGTCATAAAGTAGACTTCTTTAAAGACTTACAAGGCTTCTTTCAAAACTTAGTTTTAACAGCCTAAGTAGAGGAAGAAGAGGCATTATTTATAACATGATTATTCTAAGGCAAACAAACCTGTAATTATTGTCGGAGACATAATACAAGAAATTAACTGTACTGTTCTCTATAAATGAGCTTTCTATGATTTTTTTTTTTACATAGACAATTTCAAGTTCCCTTTCAGATAATAAGAAGCAGCAGTTTACACATGCAACTCTGAAAAAAGTCCTTGCTCTTTAGTTAATACCTTTTCCTGAGTCTTCCTATTTTGATGTAAATTAGTTACTACTACAGGACTAAGGGAAGAGAGAATGTCAAGGAACATCCAGTCAAATAAATCATTTTTTTGCTACTAGAAAATAGCAACAGTTTTGTGTTACACTTCAATAAAAACAAGGTGGTCCTGAATACTGCGGTACTACAACAACAGCAGTACCCTTGAGATTATCTAATTTTATCACCTCAGCATTACTTGAGGAAAGTCAGTGGAAATCCTACGCGAGTAAATTGTTGATTAGCTTGGTCACACTAATCCCTGATGTAGCATTGCAACCAAAAGAACATAAAATTTGCTTCATATTATTAGTGAAGTACTATTACTGAAGCTATTCACATCTACACACCCTTTATATTTGTACCTGAGACACACAATTACCAAGTAAACAGATTACAATTGCAGTTCTTTCAATTTAGTTAATTGGTATAGAATGAAGATTTGACTACAAGATGCAGTTTAAAAATAAAGTTACTGCTGTAACACATGAGCGAGCAGGACAAAATGCACGCGTATGTACGCGCACACACACAAACACAGAGAGGTTTAGTAACTACTAGAAATAGAAAACAGGATTAAATTCAGATTTCTGCCATGCTGTTACCTCCTCCCTGATCTCTAAACTCTCTTTTAACCTCATCTGTCAGAATATCTGACAGCTGCAAACTACTTCGAATCTCATTTCTACTTTAATTTGTATTATTTCTCTCCATTCCAGGTTGTTCACTATTCTTTAATCTTATTATAATTATTTAATAGATCAGGATAGACCTAAAGGGTACTAAAAAAAAGTTTCCAGAAGTTCCATTATTGGCTTTTAGCCAAGATTATATTCTTTGGCCATGTATTTAACCCTTAGTATTTTTTATTGAACCCCAGTAGTTTTTTCAGGGCTTCTAGAAACTATTGAAATAGTCATCTTTTCCTTATCCCTAAGTGGATTAGTTGGTCCAAGCTTACATGGTGTAGCTGTTTGCAGTGCTGTGCCCTGCATGTGGGAGGCATGTACTTGCACCAAACCCCTTCACTACTGTGTGCCTCCTTTCTAAAAAAGGCTTTTTGCGTATAGCTTCAAAAGATGCATGAAACATATGTAGTCTTAGAGTTTAATACTCCATGCCCTGCATTAGTCACGTTTGCTCACCTTATCCCTCCATTATTCCAGACAAGATATGATTGTAAACAGGGGCTGTCTTCGTGCATGCATCAACTCCAAACTCCTAGAGGAAGCTAAATAGTTGGTTTCTATTTGGTCCCCAACAGTAAAGCCTAAAGCATTTTTGAAGTGAAAAGTAGTATCTGATCACTTGCATCCACTAGTTTTCAATCAAACAAGAATTCACTGGTAGCCATCCCAAACCAACCAATAAAACATGATTTTTTTCCCCCATCTTCAGGAAAGCCTTGAAGCATTAGCATGTCAAAATTGACATGCTCACATCTGCCTCAGCTACCTATCTGCAATATAGTTTTGTAATGTTTAAGTAATTAGATTTTTTTAAACAGCAAAACAGCAACTTTATTTCATCTATTTTCTAGTGCATTTAAAAATAGTAATAAAACATACAGAAAGGTTGGAAGAAAATCCCTCTGTGCTTAAGACTGTTGTTGCAGGGTTCTGTGGCTAACCACATTTCTCACCTAGTGGAATTTTAGCAGTGTAGAGTCCAAACATTTGACCGTTTCAGGTTACATTCGTTTTCAGTTCTGGCATATGCTTTAAGCTTCCTACTTCCTTCTTCAGGACATCAAGCAAAGTTCTAGAACTATCCAAAATCTTCATGTAAGCAGCCTCAGTTTCAGCAAGAATTTTATCAAGCTCATTCCGTGAAGCTACCTTTTGGGCCAGGTTTTCACATACACACTCCAGTTGTTCACTCAGGACTTTGATTTCATGCTGGAGTTTATTTCTTTCCTCTTCTCCTTGCTGGATTTGTTTGTTCAATTCTTCTTTATGCATACACAGGTTTTCAAGGCATTTCACTAGTTCATTATTGTAACCCTGAAGAACAGCTCCCTGCTGAGTCATCCTCCACTCCCCGCCCTGAGCTCTGCCACTTGCTCCCTGAAGTCCCCTCTCAGCAACAGCCTTCTGCACTCTAAAAAAAAACTAAACAAACAACAAAAACCAGAAAGAATTCTGTAAGAGAGTTATCATGAGTAATGCTACGCTATGACAGAGAGCCACGGGGAAAGATGCTCTATTCAAGGTTAACATGCTAGTTCTGAGTTGTGCCACATCTCTTCCCTTTTCAGGAAGGGGGTAGGACAAAATTCGGCACTTACACTATACCTTTAGGAAAAACTGGTCTCTCCTATGATACCCTCATAGCAATGCTCAACTCCGGTATCAAAAAAACTTCTATTATATTTTATAACATCTTAATACCTTGCTGAATATATGATGCTTTGTACCTCAAACTTCGATCGTTTGGCCAGGAATAACCAAATGACCCTTTCCCAGGAGAAGGCTCAGCAGTCACCACCAGCAGCGGCATCCACTCGGCCTGTGATGAAGAGTATCCTCCTCGCAAACTGAGCGCCAGGCATCCACTTCAGAGAGCCCGGGGCTACCTGAAGCAAACCGATCTGGCGCTGTTGCCTGNAAGACGAGCCGTACACAAAATGGCTCCTGCCTATACATCAAGTCCCTGGGCGGAAGGGGAGGAGGGGGTAGGTAAGAGAAGACCTTCCCTTTCCTATCTCGCGGCCGGGTGCCGCTCCCCCCGCCCCGCCGCTTCTCTCGCAATTCCCCCTATTGCCCCCACCTGCCTGGCGNCCTGGCTCCCTCACGGCTCGGCCCAGCCCGCCGGCACGGGGAAGCGAGGGACGGCGCTGCCGGCGGCGGGGGCTGCCCTCGGCCAATCAGCCGGGCGCGCCCGGCCAACGGCTGCTCCG
>VYXH01002848.1:873456-901513 GCA_013397275.1 Burhinus bistriatus | reverse complement strand
CCACCCCCCTCCCCAAGTCCTTTCTTCTCCCCAAAACTGCTGCTGTGGACTGTAACCTGAGCAGGGCATGGTTTTAGACCCTGAGTAACTGGGGTTGCCAGCAAGGCTTAATTTCTGCATTTGCCAGCTGCTGGGCATGTTCAGAAACCATCAAACCTTTAAGCTGCTGACAGTAACCTCAGTTTCTGTAAGGTGGATACTGTATTAGTCTGCTATGTCTACTGAAAAAATCAGTTCTGAGGGTGTGAATTTAGGGAATGCCGTATATTGTGATACGGCTTTCCATAGGGCACAGTATCGAACTGTTTTATTACATTTCTATGTATTTGTATCATCTGACAGTCCAACGTAGCTGTCAGTGACAGTTCGTGTAAACATAAACACTTGCCACTCAGATGCTCACACTGCAAAATCAAGCTGGTCAAAGTGAGGCAGAACACATAATTTTTGGTAAATGCTTCAAAATGAATCGTCACATTACTTGTTTTGACCTCCCATGTTTTGGGTTATTTTATTACATCTGCTACAGGCTTGCTAGTACTGAAAAAACCTTGCAGCAGTTCAAGGTAGTGGTGAAACTGAGTGGCCTTGACTACACTATGGAGGACGTATTCAAAGTTTACGCTGATCCATTTTAACTTTCTGTTTATATTCTTAATACCAAGTGGAGACTTGTGCTTCTCCCAAAAGTGCAGAAGTACCGTGGCCCACTTACTGCTGAAAGCGTGTAGTCCATCAGTGAAAAGTTAGAGAAATTAGGTTTTTCTTAACAGCAAGTGTTATGTTGGATGTAATAGTGGGAGAAAATGGTTTGAGTTCTAATTACAGAACTTGTTGCTTTAATGTAATTAAAATCAGAAAGACTAATGCTGATTGTTTAAATGGGAAATGAAAATTAATTAACTTTAAAAAGTGTTTTGGAAAGAGATCTAAAATTTAGAAATAACATTTTAACATCAATTCTGTAACTTCACATTTAATGTAAATGCCTGTTCTCTTGTGATCTGTTACAGGCTCTTAAGTACTCATCCAAGAGTCACCCCGGTGGTGGTGATCACCGTCATGACAAGATGCGAGACGCCACAGATCCTTCACCACCAAATAAAATGTTACGGCGCTCTGATAGCCCTGAAAACAAATATGGTGACAACACAGGGCACAGTAAAGCAAAAAGTGTGCATACTCACAGAGTTAGAGAGAGGGATGGTGGTGAGTTATCTTTCATTAACCTTTATTTAAGCAGTTACTAATTTCTCATTAAAATTTAGCCATTATCACGCAGGTAATGAGATTGTTATGCTAAATGTGCCTTGTACCATGTTTGGAAGACTGCAGTGAAACCAAAGTGCAAGTTTCATTGGAGGCAATAATTTAGGCATTGTAACACCTAGTAATTTTCTTATTCTTACAGGTATGGTAGTTTTTCTTATAACCACAAAGATTAAATAAACTTTTTTTTTTTTTTAAACTGACTTCTAAGTCTGACTTACTTTAAACATACTGCAACATTTGATAACATGAAATAGTATTCTGGATTTTTCACTAAGAATAAATTTTAGCTGTTTTAGAGACTTTTTAAAATAACTTTGTATATTGTGGTGCTGTACTGTGTAGTTACGTGCTTTATAGACTAAACCCCATAAGAAATTAAAAAAAGCTTCTTCAAATTTAGCTGCTCTGTAGAACTCAACAATCAGAAAATGATAATCAAAGGTAGCACTTACTAGAGCCTTTCTGGGCAGGAGTTTAGAGAAAAATGTTCTCAATCAAGTCAGCCTTCTGTGTTTTTACAGGATATTGTAGACAGTAGTAATATCCCCAGTGTTTTTTAACTCATGTTATTTTCTGTCTCTGCTTCCTAGAAAAAGGAAAGAGTAGGATTTTCCTTTTGATAAAAAATAGTAACATTTGCAGTTTAGAAAATCCCGGTTACTGACTGAATTTGGAAGTCTGTTTTCTATTTTGTAAGTACTGTATTTGGTCTCTGTATCGAGTTATAAAGTGAAGTATTAAGTAGAGAACTTAGAGCTTAAATCAGTGCTTTTTTGTTCTATATAAAGTTAACAACTTGTGATGTACAGATATATTTATTGCTGCACTATTGTTATTTGTTATAATAGTCAAAGTAAAATAAACAAAATATCTGTAACTACCTTTTGGGAAATACTAGTTCCACACCACAAATGTATTTATGATACCCAACTGTTCTTAGAATTCCTGTTTGTTTTTTCTTCTTTGGATTAATACAGAGGCTCTGTAGACCACTGGTAATGTGATGTTATAGTGTAGAAGGATTACAAAAACAGGCATCTTTTGTTAGTACACTGATTTTTATTATATCTGATCATACTTTATAGTAATTTCAGAATGAAATGCATGTGCAAGGCCTGTAGGCTGCTGTTTTGTGCTACTTATCAGGACACGGAAGTGTCCTCTCTTACTTCTTGTTCACCTGTCCAAAGATACTTATGCTACATACTCTTGCAGTTCTGGTTAGGTTTGTTACAATCGGTTATTCTTTCAGCCTCAGTGGAGCTACGTTTAGTGGAGTTATGTGTATATGAAAACATCTGGAGGATGAGGCTCTATATGGGGAGCGTATTTGCTTGTTTGTGTGTTGGGATTGTTTTTAAGATAGGAAAGACAGTCTGAAGTTCTCACTGAGTCCAGCTGGATTTAATAGTTGGGGAATGACCTGCAGCATGGATGTATACAGTAACAATGAAGGAAAATGAATTATTTGTAGTTTTGTAAGTGGAAGGAACACTATCTTTCTCATTTCCCAGGCTGTTAACGCAGTGGAAAATTTCCTTTATTCTGATCTGAAAGTGGTCCTTTGCACATCATATGTTAATACACTGGGAGAAGGAAGTAGTCGAACAGTCTGAGGAAAATTACTAATTTTAAAAGGTGAACATTTGTACTATTTAATGGAAATTAGAAGTGATTTTTTTTGGGGTGTTGTTAGTAAGGTTAGTTTGGCCCCAGTTTCAGCTTTTAAAAATGTCTTAAAACCAACCAAAGTTGCGTTAAATCCTGTGTATTGTATGCAGTAAACCAAACCTGAGCAGATGTGAGCAGAAGGATATCGACTTTGTCTTTGATTTATTGAATCTTTCTGTCAGTATGAATTGAAAGTAGGTGTTAGAATGTAGGGGAAATGCTGTGGTATTACAGACATTTGCATATTGCTAAGATGCAAAAGACATAATCTAATAATTTACCATGTTCTCTGTTGAATTACACTGAGGTATTGTTATTGATACAGTATTCCTTTAGTTTTGCAATTACAGACATACAGTGGAAAAAAGAAAAAAAATTTTAAGAAAATTGCTAAAATTTTTCACTGAAATCCTAATATGACTGAGGAGTGTTAATTGGCTTTGATGCTACTGTAGTTTTCTGGCATGTTTTCTTTTTAAGCTCCTCTGAGGGGAAGAAAAATGTTGGTGTTCTTTTTTTTGTGACAGCTATGCATTTCATTATTTTAAAATCAGTGGTGCTTGATTTGGAACTACTACAAAGGTGCTATTGCCTTCCCGTGATCTAGCTGAAATTAACAAAGCAAAACGCATTGAAAAATCTCCAGTATTTATTTCCACAAACTGCATTAAAGTCCCAAACAAACAACATCTTTTTCTATCATCCCTTAGAAAACAAAACAGAACAAAAATCTGGAGTAGTACTACTGAACATAAAGCCAAGTTAACCTAATCTCTCCCTTTCAAGTCAATGTTTAAAAAGTCACTCCTATATATCTCTTAGTGATTTTTTGCTCTGAAGTGAAACAGGAAGATTCACTGGTGTAACATGTTGATACTTGGGACTCGTTTAGTCGTGGCGGGTTCACTTTTTTGTGGTAAAGACAACTGGCTAAATGTCATTTAAAGATTTAAATGTACACATATAAAATGTAAGACCTATAATTAAATTGATTGAAAATTAGTAACTCAAAATGGTACACCCTCCCCCTGTACCTTTTGGTACCTATATAAAGGTATTTGTTTTTACAACTTATTTTTGTAATACTGATAGCAGAATCTGTTGTGTTTATAGAACTGTAATCCTTGGTAAGAAATTCAATTGCTTTCAATTAAGGTTTTAAAACATGTGTTACGGGTAAGCCCTCCATACTGATACAGTGCAAACAAAGCATTTTTCGAAGTTGCTTACTGCATGGTTTCTGTGGAAAGAGACTACATACATACAGAGACAATCATTTCTCTGGAGAGAGACTTCCAAGTTTACCTTGGACTAAACATGGTAGAGGACTTGCAAGTTTTTGTCACATCCCCAGTTTCCAAAGAGTACTTGTACATCCAGCATATCAAAAAACTGCAGTAACTTTTTTTTCTTGCTTTCAGGTCCTTGTGCATGGGGACATTGTCTCTGTATGCAAGTGTTTAAAACATAATGAACAGCTACCCCCCTCAGTGCATCTCTTATTTCTAGGTCAGCTGCTATAGGCAAGTGTGGAGTTCAAAGAGATTAGGGGTTCTTACGAGACCAGCTCAAGTATGAAGTTCCTTAACAGTAACAAATAGGGACCTAAAGCTAGCATTGTTTGCAGGCAATAGAACGACGAAGGGTTTTGTAGATGTGGAAAAGTGTTTCCACTGAAGAAAAAAGGGAAGTAACAAGGATTTGAGGGTTCTCACGCTTGAGGATGGACAGACTAGGAGCATAGATGATCCCCGTAGGTCTTTTTAAATGCATCAATGAGGTGATATTGGTGTACAGGAAGGAAAACAAAGAGGTCAGATGAGTAGCTTTGGGAATGCTGTAAGGGAGATATATATATATTATTTAGGAGTAAAAATTGCAAGATGTAACCCTTGGTAAAAAAGAAAAGGGTGTTTCATTCTACTTAAATATATGGAGCAGAATGACCAACTAAGATACATTCTAGAACTTTGTGCGAAAAAAGTTGGTTCAGTTAAGCCACGTGTTCTCAGTTGTTTCTTACTGTGAAGAAGATACTGAGTGTTTTGCTACATTTATGTTTAAGAGACTTTGAAAATGCATGTTTGCTTCATGCCATGAACTTGCTGAATTGTTTAACAAATGAAGAGCATTAATGTACACAACATGAAATCTTTTGCTGGATTGTGTGCTATGTAGGCTGTTTTAATGAAATTTGATTATAGTTTGGTGATATTTAAGTTCCAAAATAAGCAGAACTTTTGTGAATGTTTCTTTTGCATGTTTTTTTTTAATTGGCAGTTAAGAATACCATCAATGACTGCTGTTATTGACTGACTGTAATACAGTTCTAAGATTCAAAATCCTACTGCTATTAGAGACTGAGTGGAATATTTTAAATCTTGACTTCCTAGTTTTATCAAAGCAGTGGTTGGAGCTTCTGTCATGAAGTGTTAGCTTGCTTTGTTTCCACTGGTTCCTGAAGGAGTTGAGGCCTCATAGCAAAATGACAGCGGACAGCTGGAAACGGAGAACTAGCTTTTCTTTCCTGTCTTAGCAACGCTTGCAGCAGATGAGGACAAGAGGCTAACTGCTGATTAAATTAGTGTGATCATTGACAAGCAGTCAGAAATAAACGGGGTGTTTGGGCAGGTACAAGAGAGTGGAAGCTGCCTGGACAATGTGTATTGAAAAGAGGAAATTGCAGGGTAGGTGAAAAGAGGGAAATCGGAGAGTAACGAAGCGTAGCTAAGGGTTGAGGAAGAAGCTGGAATAGATTCCATCTATTTAGTTAGAATTAACTGCTTTTAATGTTAAAGTAATTATTCATTACTATGAAAACAATTTCCTTACTGTAACTGTATGGTCAGAGACAGGATGAAGGAAGTCTGTGATCATAAATGAGAGTAGGGTGTCCATGAAACATGCTTTGAACACCACCACCATCCCACCTCCCAACATGTAAATGTAGAGATGATTCACTCCCCAGTTCCTTGAATGTTAGCTGTTTGGATGGCTCTAAAGGAGGTAGGGTTTGGAGGTTTGTTTGTTTATTTTTTAAGATAAATACAATTGCTTCCAGGCCCATTCACCTCTTAGAAGCTTTTCTCTGGATTTAAAAAAAAGAAAAAAAAAAAAAAAATGGAAAAAGTAGATTTCTGTGGTTTTCTAATTTTTATAAAAGCTCTATTTCAAGTCTCACTAGTACTTTCAGCTGGGGGGGGTAATTTTAAGTTTGCTTTAAAAGTTTAAAAGTTTTAGATAGAAAGTAGCTTTACATTTACTGAGTATATTTGGTGATGTTTCTGAAGTGAGTTTTTGCTGGATCAGTTGTGTAACCATTATTTTTTTGTTACTCTACTGTGAGGATCTCTAATAGAAAAGAAATTGGAAAGTATGTGATCATAGAATCACAGTAAAGGGTATAACTTCTGTATGTACTTCTTAAATTTTGAGGTTTAGAATGTTAATGTTCAAAATTGCTTTTGAAAGCTGCAAAACTTGCTTTTAAAAAGCACAGGATGGAAGATACAAAAACCTAATTTTATATTACTGATATTAGGAAAGAATTGCGATATGAATATGATGGTATTAAATGCTAAGTCTTTACGCATTTAGGTTGGTGGAGTCCTCTGTGATTCTTTCCACAAAGTTCAAGTATCTGGTGTAGGTTGTGAGTGTAAATATGTATTAATGGGAGACTAATTGAAGTGGAAGCTGCAGCAAGTGGTAATAAGGAATGCTGTTCGATTGTAACCTATTGTTGCAGCCACTTCCCAAAACCCATTGCTATTAGGACTTTGACATCGGGGAGTTCCAATTTCACTTACTATTCTTACTTTCTTGTTCGCTGGTATATAAAATACAGCTCTCTAAATAGGTCCTCTGAGGGTTTCCCTTTTGCGGTTGACCTGTTTAAGGAAATGTGTATCCTTAAGTGTTTTAAGAACTCAAACTTAGTTTTTGGATTGTAAGCGTAGTATGTTCAAGTCAGTCTAATAGCTAGACCTGGTAAGCTTTTGTACGTAAGCTTATTTTATGTTTTGGGAAAGGGAGAATACTGGCTATATACAAGATCAGTTAAATTTGCTTATCTTTGGTACATAAGCTTATCATAAGGGAATGATTTTTACTTAGCATCATGCTTTCTTAACGTATGCTTCTAGCTTCTGACTTTGCAGAAATGGAACATACAGCCTATTAAAGTTTTGGGTTTCTACTTTTGGTTTGCTTTTTGCCTTTTGTACTCTTGGGTTGCTTTCCCGAAGGTGAAAAGAAGCAATGTAAACTGTTAGTTTCTGATGAGCTGTCTGGTCCTAGGCGATAGTAAAGATAGCAATTTGTAAATTAAGTAGTTTTTTTTTACTGGGATTACTCTGTATTCTGTAATGGCCCCCGATTAAAGTTAGTTACTTAACCACTGTTTGGGGCATGGCTGCTGTCTAAGAAGAGAAATATTGTTTATTGACAATTTACATTTGTTTTCCCTGGTGATTCTACCTATTCTGTATAAAGTATTGAGTAAGCCAAGTGCCATTAAAGCTATGCAGAACTTGGAAGAGAAAGCTCTGCCTCTGTTTTGGCTGAGAGAGGAAGTGATCCTGTAATAACTTTGCTGTGGAAAATAGTAATTTAATGGCACCCAACTTGCAGTGTTAACTACATTTGTTCATGAACTCATGCTTTTATACAATTTCATAGGCACTTCCAGGGAGAAACCTCTGAATGTACAGAGAAATTTTTCCTTACGTAGTTCTTGAGTAAGGGAAAAAAATTGTACTGGCAATGAAAGGCAGTTCTCAACACTAATGCTTCTAGGCTTATGCTTTGTCAATAGTTTGTTGTAGTGTAAAAATGAATCCTTTCTGGGCTCAAATGTAGCGCTTGACAAGAGAGAAGCGTTTTTTTATATTGAGTAAGATTGTTATCCTCTTAATGTTTTCCCTTGAATTAAGAAGGGATCACCAAACTTTGTTACACTTGACTGCAAGTGTTCCCTGCTGTAACTTCAGTATTAGAAGATTCTATTTCCTTTCTTGAAGACCTTTAACAGCCTTCCTGGCTTTTAACAATAGAACTACCCTAGAAAAAGCATTTAAGTTCACTAGCTGTTCCTTTATCCCAGTAATATTTTGCTAGTAGTAAAAGAATGCTGTTTAGTTCTGGGCTTCTTTTTGCTTGTTTTACAGATTTTTTGCAGGTTTGCTTTTTTACTGAAGTAGTGTCATTTTCCATTTGAAAGCACTAGCCTAATCATACAGGGAATTCATGTCTAAATTTTGACATGAATCTATATCCCTTCAGTATTTTTGCCTATTAAAAAAAATACTAGCCAGAGCAATTGTCACTTACCAAATTTTTGCTGAATATTTTATCCCTTTTCTGAAATCGGAGCTTTCTGCCTGCACTTGTATGCACAGGGAGTAATCTTACAATTATACCATAAGCTAAAATTTCTTATTTATTGAAATTTTTTGTTGGAAGTGTTGCTTTGTGAAACAGTAGTTTGAAGTTCATTGATCCATAATAAGTGGAAAGTCTATGGTAATGAATATATAGGGAACAAAACTGAATCAATTTCTGAAGTGTAAGCTTCTAAAATAAATTGCTGATCCTGTAAATTTTAAACACTTTCTAAATTATTCAAAAACATCTCTCGAATCTGATATTCGCCTATTTTCCTGCTGCAGAAAGTTTTTCTCAGCACTTCAACAGCAAAACAAACAAACAAAACCCCTAAAACAAAAAACCCAAACAGTGAAATAGCCTGGAATTCTCCTACATACACCTTTGCATCCCTCCTTTTCCTCGTGGGCAGTGTTTAATTTTTATCTCTACTTTTGAGCTTGTGAAGTGAGATACATGTTTTAAGGCACAAACTGTACTTGCCTGCTGACTAGAAGTAGTCTCCTGGAGCAGTACTCAAGAATAGCGTCCAGTTGGAAAGTCTGTACTCCACGTTACTGGAAAGGGAGTTAAATTTTTGAGCAGATGACTGACAAGAGACCACACTATTCACTCTTTTTATCAGATGGGTTAAGAGATGTCTGGTAAGCTTTTGTGGCCTTGACTTATGTTTCCAGGCATGCAGCAATATTGTGTTTGAAATGAAAGGAAAACAAGACTTTGTTGACTAGGCGCCATAGTATTTTGGGATAATCACTCTGTTCCTTACCGTGACTACTGTAATGAGAAGAGTTGCAAAGGAACACTGTGTCAAAGTTTAGTGTTGTAATTTTTTCTGCCCCAATTTAAAAACATAACTTATTTTGTTTCTACAGCAGAGGTATGATAAAACTGTTAATATCCTGCTTTTGTCATCAGTCAAAAAAAGAAGTGTAATGCAATATTGAAGTGCTTCATGAAAAGGGCAAGGCAGTCAGAATTATGAACAATTAGTTTCCAGAGATAAATTCCCAGTGTCTGACGGGCAGCAGGAATCTCCAGGAGGTCTTTTCTCTGTTTAAACTTTTGCCATCAATTTTTTGATACATGTCAGCTAACTTCTGACCTGCTACGTTGGGTAGACATGAAATAGGTGATTCTTAGTCACCGACTAAAACATTTTGAGATCTTTAACTAAGAAAACATTGTTTACCTTGTATGTTTCATAAATAAAAAATTTGTAACTGATAGATCCCAAAAATACAAAACTTCTGGTCATCAAATGAGCCAAATTTTTTATTTTTTTTTTTTTAATGTGCATAGGTTTGCTGTTGGACTTAAATAATAGATTTTTATCTACGAGGAAGAAATCGTAGGATCATTCATACACTATCAATAATTTGAGACTGAATGGCAAATAATAAAACCTGTTCATTAGTACAGAGCTAGCTAAGTTATGCAAAAGTAAAAATGCTAATTAATCTACAAGAACATGTAAAAGTGGTCCACTGTGTAAAAAGTTACAGGAAGGAGATTACAGGAAGGAGTGTAACACTTTACAGAAAGTAGATACTGTGCAGAGTGGTGACTTTTAAAACAGACATGAAACTCTTACACAATTAAGAACATAAATATTGAGTGCAGTGTTAGCCAGGAAGGATATATGATCAGAGGAACATCAAGTAGGACTGGAGAGATTACCTCTTAGTGTTAATGTGACAGCTACTGGAATACGGTCTCTGTTTTGATTCTTACAGTTCAGAAGGTATGCAAAACTGCAGATTTTCAGAGAAGACGCAAGAAAATGACTGCAGTTGAAGCTCGTGCATTAGAAGGAGAGACTTGAAGAGTTCTTGTTATAGTTACAAATAAAACATTAAGTGTTTATTTGATTAATAATTACAGGGAAAAGAAATGGTGCACTTACAAGTTCTTGATTTAATTTTCTATTCAGAAATAGAAATTTGGCACAATTTTTAATGTTGTTAGTAACAATTGGAGTGACTTATTGTGATGATTTTTGCAGGGGTGGAAGTTTTGAGACTGGATGACTTAGACAATTTTCTAAGATTTGTTTCATGCAGAAAGTTGAACTAGTTGATCAGAGGTCCACTGACAGATAAAATGTGAATATTTCTAGTTTAAATGGTGTAGATCAGTGGACTTCAAATTGAAAGGGATTAAAAATTGTTAATTAACTTTGTAAGTAGCGTTCCTGTGATAACTCCCCCTTCCCCCCCCCCGGCTGGTTGAACTTGGCTCATGGCATGTGAGGATTATGAACCTGTGAATGTGTTTCATACTGCATTGTAGGATTTTTGGTCATTGAGAATATGTTGGTTTGAGTGCTGTTGTGGGGTCAGGTGGAACTATGATGGATCTATTCTATTGGCAATAGAATTCAGTATTTGCAGGTGCCTGGTGCACTGGTACAGTTTTACGTTTAGTGTGCTTTATCAACGCATACTTTTTTTTTAGGGGCAGCTATCCTAAAAACTCTTTTTAGGATTGAGTATAATCTAAATGATCTGATCTGTGAAATTTCTTACCCTCTGAATTGTTCAGAATTAATCTGCAGTTCAGTACAATTTATACCAGACTTAGTATGTAGAGTGTATTTTGTCAAAGATGATTGCACACTTCCACTTTAGTGCAGGCTTTTGATGTTTTTTTACTGATGTATATGTTTACCAGATTGGATTTTAGTTTGTTGGCCATAACTACACAGCTTCATTTAGTTGGACAGTATCTTGAGTACCTTGAAATTGCTTTGCTGGTTTAGATTTGCAGAATTTGGATATGACAGAACATAAATTTCTTCTTAAATTTCTTGTTTCCTTTGCCAGAAGAACTTGTTACAGAAAGGTTGACATGCTTGTCTCACATGCATTTTAGAGTGATTTATAAGGCCTTTCCCTTCCCCCCTTACCACCTCCCAGCATACATTTGATTTCAAAGTTAAATTTGTTAATACTGAAGTTGCAGAGTAATTGATAGCTTCTGTAGATAAAGGTTTCTCTTTAGGATAGGGAAATGCTGTACTCCTTAAAGTTGTTTTGTGTAGATCATGCTTATGCAGGATAATGTGAAGTGAATTTAGAGAATAATGAAGCTAAAATTCTCTTTTTTTCCTCCCCCAAAAGTACGGGGTTACATTTAAAAGCTGGTTTAGTTTTATCAAATTTTGTTGTTTCTGTTTCCACATCTTTTCTTCTCATTTACTACAATTAAGAGTTTAAGTGTACTGAGAATTAGAACATACTTAGAGTATATTTTCTTCTGAATTCTGATACAGAAATTTTTACTCAACAGAAATTATTATTGTGTCTTGCAGAACTTCTTGAAGAGGCATGTTATAGGCAGAAAGAACTTGTAACATTTATTAATAAAGCTTTCCTTTAAAGTCAACAGTCTTTGCCAGGACAGCTTTCAAAAATATAACATAATAAAGTCAAGATACACAATGAATTAACTGAATGAAACTAGTCAGGTTTTGGGGTTTTTTTTGGTTTTGTTTTTTTTTTTTCTTACCTCCATATAAAATTGTCTGACCTATCTGGATATTTTTCTTGTAATTCGTTGTGACCATAAAGGAAGCAGAGAGGCTAATTGGACAGAAGATGAGGGCTTGACAGTGACATCTGCTTCCTTGCTGTCCATTTTTCTGATTCCTGTCCTTAGCTTTGACTTTGAATGTGAGAAACAGATCTGGGCTTAGAGACTAAGATGGCTACAGGATGAGATGAGAAGCGGGATAAACTAGGTTACTTCTGCTTATATAAAAATTAAACCAGTTTTATTTAAATCTTAAATAAGCCAATATTGAATGGAAATCGGTCACAGCTCCTTTTTGCAGTAATTTTACTAAAAACAACGACAACAACAACAACATAATAATAAAGCCTGATAATGGTTGAACTAGTACAGCTTCCTACTGAGGAGAAAATATAAAGGAATTTTAAAGAAATTTGTAAAATTACATTTTCCTATTTTTTAAATATTTGAGGTATTTGTATTAAAAAATGTAGGAAAAACTATGTTATGAAAACTTTGTGTCATTTTGTGTGTTTATATATTTAGTTAGAAAATGTTAGCTGCATGTGTTTGATCAGTTCATACCTTCTCTGGTTTTAGGAGGCAGTAGTTGAAGGCATATGATTTTGTGGCTTAGGAAATTCCTGCTATAAAATCAGTCTGGGTTGTTGGTTTTTGTTTGGTGGTTTTTAGGTTTTTTTGGGGGGTTTTGTGAGTCCAGTTCATTTGATAACATGAAATTCCTTCTTACCTTTTTCTTAATTTTAGAGAGTTGACATAGCTGCTCAAAGTGTAAACGAAAATGGCTCCTTTGTGCCTTCTCTTGGGCAGGTGATTAAAACCGTGGATGCTGCCGTGTTCATGTGGGGAAGAACAGAGCTTGGAGGCACATCTCCTTTTACATGTGTATAGAGCTCATCTAACAGTATACTTTCCCACCTGGTGGGTCCTGAAAGGGGAATGGTGATGAATCACTTTGATAAATTCAGAGGAAGAAAACGTATTTAGCTGTGTCACCTTTGTATGTGTTTTTTAATCCCAAATACCATACATCTTGAGTTTACTACTACTTGCTATTTTAACTTGAAGGGTGTACTTCAAAACTGGCACTGTCATTACTCCCTACAGTTGTTTTGTCTGAGAAGCTGCCTACCAGAGGAAAGCTCGTAAAAAAGATAAACTGTGAACGTGCTCATTAATTTCTGCAGAAACAAAATGCAATCAGCTAATACTTAGAAATGTTTATTAAAATACACTTTTTTTTTTTTTTTACTAAAAACTTGAGTAATTTCTGGTCTGTTTTAGTGAAGTGATTTTTTGTTTTGACAGTAGTGCTCTTTAATATGCTTATTCCAGGAATCTGAAGATCAGCCTTTTTGTTAAAAGAAAACATGATTTGAAAAAATATCCGTAGTAATGGGCATGTTAGTACTAGACTTTATTAGATTCAAACTAAGTTATTGTGTTAAATTGCCAGTATTGGTGCTTTCTTATGGAAAAGATCTGTGTAGTTAAACTTTTCAAAAAATCCCTCCTGCCCTTTTTTCAAACCTGTTACATCTGTTGTTGTAAGAATTTTGGTATCCCTAGTAAGATTAAATTATTATTTTTTTAAGCTTATTTTTTTAGAAGAGAAACATTCTATATTTCACCATGTTATCATAGAAATCTGGTGTATTTAGGCATGCCGGACTTTCTGAAAATATTTTTAAGAAAGAATATTTATAGCTCCATCCCAGGTAAACAGATTAGTTCCTTTGCCTTGGTTTCCTACATTTCTTTAATATCATGCTGTTTCATGTTCTCCAAAGCAACAATCTTCCTCAGTGCCTTCCTAGGTAGATTTGTTACTGAGTTTGTTAGAGTAACAGAGTTACAAGTTATTCGTATGTCAGTAGCAAAAACCAGGAAAGGAAATTATGATCTACCCTGCTCATCTCATTTATTATCTTTCAGACATACCTGTTTACTCCCAAATGTGGAAAAAAACCCAAAGTACTTTTTTTATTAAGGCATATAATTACAAATAATGCACGTTTGTGCATAAACTCTTATGTACAAATTAGGTAATGCGCTTTACCTATTTTTTTTATTTTCTGCTGTGTTTATTTCACATAATTATGTTCTTCTGGATGATGGTGTGTTCGTGTCAGGTGTCCCCATTGAATAACATCAGCAGGAGTTCACATCTCTTCTAGTTAAGTAGTTTGAGTAGTTTGCTCATTCAGACACCTGCAGTTGACAGGTTAATACAGACAATTTTCAAAACAGCTGATTTCTTTTGAAAGAATACTATTTCTAGTTAATTTAATATGAGAAATTATATGATCCTCTTCAAATTCAAGTAAAGTTCACCTCTTTTACTGGCAAAACACTGACTATACTAATGATTGCAGTCTCTGTATAGTCCTTTTGAGAGTGTTTATTTAACTAGGGAAATAAAATGAGACACTTAGGCAACCAGACAATCATAAAATAGATTTTCAGTTTGTAAACATAACTTTAGCTTTTGTGGAGTGGCGTATTTACCTATAGTAAGGAAATTCCAGGAAAGAACAATTGAATTTTCAGTATATATTTAAGAATTATTTAAGGGGAAGAGGAAAGAATTGTCTTATCACCTACTGTGCTTTAGATATTTGAAAACCCTACTACACAATGTCTTTATTAAGCCGAGCTGAATATCCAGTCTGAAACTAAGACTGTGAATCCATCGTATTAAAGCCACAACGCTATATGTGTTAATTCTTAGGTGGATCCTTAGTTGCCGCCTCCCCCTCCCCTACCCTGAGCCCTGGGCCAGCATTCCAGTTTTTTTTAATGACCTTCTATGCAGCAGAAATTGATTTGACTTGGTTTTTTTTCAGAATGTTAGTAGTATCTCTTTGTTTCAAGAACAATTCCCAGTTAAAGATTAAATAAGCATAAAATTAAAATCCTTATACATGTTGCACCTCTATACTGTAATAAATATATATGTGATATAGCATGTCCTGAACTGAAAGAGTCTAAGCCTAATCATTTCAGAAGTTACCATGTAAAAGTTATTGAGCAACTGCTGCTTCCAGTACTAAGTATTTTCAAGTTAGCTTGCTCATTTGTGATGAGTTACTAAAAATTTCATGGACATTGCTGTAGTCTTAGAAGAGACGCAAAGTTCACTGGAAAATATTAATAGCACCTAAGCAGTGAACTTGTATTGAATCGGAGTTTGGTTCATGTAAGATACATTAAGTAACTGGAGGACAAAAAAGGCTTTCTTGTGTTAGCCTACAAAATAAAAACAGAATAGAAGTGAATGAGACAAAATTCTGCATGCCTTTGGAGGGTTGTCAAATTTGATGTATCTTGACATATGAATTTGAGATAATGTGACTTGCAGTTAATATTTTTAAGACACATTTAAGAAGGGAGATACATAGTGTCTTTTTTCTTCCTGCCTTTTTTTTTTAATGTGGTTGGGTATTGGTTCTGCCACAGCCTTTTTATTAAGGATACAAGTGTGGTAGTTATGTGACTAATCTTTTTGTAGGATTGTGGTAGTGTTTTGTAATACAGACTCCTTTTTTTAATCTTTCTATAACACCATGTACTTGTGGAGTCCCTGATCCTGGCTAGTGCACGCTCAATTGAAATGAAGGAAAC
Organism: Burhinus bistriatus; assembly: GCA_013397275.1. Classification (NCBI taxonomy): domain Eukaryota; kingdom Metazoa; phylum Chordata; class Aves; order Charadriiformes; family Burhinidae; genus Burhinus; species Burhinus bistriatus. The sequence continues at coordinate 886,027 of VYXH01002848.1, read as the reverse complement.
TTTTAAGATGAGATGAAGGTTGCAAGCATTTGTCACTGCATAGCACTACCTGTGTTCAGAAAAAGCTGCAACTTCATCTTCCTTATTTTAAACTGAGTAATGGAAACTTTCCTGCAAGTTAATTTGTAAGTAATACTGCATTCACAGAATCTTCTGCTTAAAGTTCTTCGTGCCCAAGAAACTATCCCCAAAACATTAAAAGAAAATTGAGATTTGCTAAACAACATGGCTTCGTTCTTATTTAATCTTATTTTTGCTCACAGGATTTTGTCAGGGAGACTGTTATCATACCTTGCTTAATTGGTTGGAGCTTCTGAATAGGAGTACTAATTTGTTGCTGTTGATACATAGAAAATGGAGGAGTAGTCTCAGAGCTGTGTTCTGGCCACTGCACTTTTTTTTTTTCTCCTTTGTAAGCAGAAATTGTTTTGCATGACCCCTGACTTCATCCAGACTTCTGTAAGTGATGACCAGTTTATGGTGTATCCATCTCTCATAGTATTACTGTGTTGTTCGTAATCTTAAAACATTGGAATACCCAGTTTTTTGAAAGTGCACTTCAGCAATTTTCAGTTTACGTCACTGAGGTATATGTTGTTAAACATCAATGTTTCTTCTGATATATTTGTTCTATGTTCTTTGGGAAGCTCCTTGAAGGAAAAGTAAAAATTGTGACACCCACCCCACAATGTTGAGGGATTTGTTTATCCAGTTTTAGTAACCCTTAAGCCAAATTTTCAGAAAGCATTCGAGCACATGCCTATTGGTAATAATTTAAAGATACCCCAGATACCTAATATGTTTTTTAGAAATGTCTTCAGTTCTCTAGTTTTTCTTTTTCTTGGGTTTTGAGAGAAAAACTTTGTAAAATTGGAATTATCTACTGACATTTAATGTGTCTCAGTGGTTGCAGAAATACAGATTCAGGGGATCTGACAAGTGAAATGTTTTTTTGTGATGTGCACTGAATATACTTTTACGCACGCTGTTTTCTATTACAGTGAACGGTTTCTCCGTCTTTGTAGTAACTCCTTGTTATCAGGTGCTTAGCCATAAAGTTAGTTTCTACGTATGACCCAGTTTAAAAACCTTAATATACTTTATCTGACATAGCCTAAAATCCAACCCTGTTCATACCTTTCTTGCTGTATTTATGTAGTGGAGTTATCTTTTGAGGGGGCATCTGAGGCATGAACTGGTGACAGACAGTCTTCTGTTTACTATGAGTTGATCAGGATTGTGCAAGTATTGTTGTCTGAGCTAGGATAGTGTGTTTGGGCCAGATTGGCCCAATCAGGCAGACCGACAGTTGCACTCTCTCTCCTGCTCTGCTGCGAAGAGAGGCAGGAGAGAGAGAGAAAAAGAGAGACTTAAGAGTTTAGAAGGAACTAACTACTTTAATGAAATATTAATAATAAAATAATAAAAAAAATAATGAAATACATACAAAACCATATCAAGCTCCCAGGATGACAGTCACATCACCAGCAGGCACTGGGGAAGTCCCAGACTGGACTCAGTGACGGACGGGAACTGGATTCCAGATCTGGATTCAGGATCGGGATCAAAGGCAGATGAACAGACAGAGTCCACCTTGGACGCTGGTCATTGAAGAAAGAGATGCTGACCCTTTGACCCCTCAGCTTTTATACTGAGCATGAGGCAGATGGGATGGAATACCCTGTTGGTCAGTTTTGGGTCACCTGTCCCGTCCGCTCCTCCCCGCAGGTGTGACCCCTCTACGCTTTTCCGCTTCCGACCCTCCAACAGGGCAAGTAACAAAGTTGGCTGGCCTTGGGTGTTATAGCAATAAGGATAAGCAAGAGCCTCTCTGCATCTCATTCCTTGGCATCAACTGTGAACATGGGTATTATCACTCTGAGAGTGAACGGTTTTCTGCACAACATGCTGTTAATTTCAGCATTTAGAAGAGGCCTAGCTAAAAAGTAAAGTTACTGAACAAAATTGGTCCTGTTTTACCTCAAACCAAGACGTTGTCGTTGGTGGTGCTGTTAGACTTCATTACTGAGCTTGAATCTCTTAGTACTGTATGTTCATAGGAGGGCTGTTTATTTGGGTTTCATGGTGTATTGCTGGGGAGGGCTTGGAAGGGGGAAATTCAGTCTATTGCCCGTATGCTGTGCTGATCCACACTGGAATTAAGAGAATATCGTTATTAGTTCGTGGTAACACTGGCTGTCAGTTTAACATGTCTCATTTTGCATGTCCTAATAATTACAAAGCCCCTTTCTGTATGAAGCTCTTATTTGAGGACAGAAGAACCTCTCTTGTGCACTCTCTTACACTGTATTGGAGATGTAAATGTTTTCTGAGCTACAGTCAAGAATGAAAGCATAGCTTGGCTTTATTGTCAACTAGCTCTAGTTTCTTTTTAGAGGAATGTCCCACTCTGTTTAATCCAAACGTTAATAAGTGTTGCAAGATTAAAGACTTTAAAATTGACTGTCATCAGTGATGTTTGGTTTTTATTTAACACATTGAGATCTTCTGGGGTCATGATCTAGAGAGTTAGGAATATGACTTTGTGTTGCTGAAGTTCATGGTACTTTTTCATATTTTCCATGGGTAAAATTGCTTAAGATCCTTGTTCAAGTTGATTAATCTCAAATAAAGTAGGTGCCTTAGAGATGTTAAGCAGTGTTGAGGATGTTGCTAGCTGCTTTTATTTATTTATTTATTTTAATTAGGTGACCTGAACCCAAAGGGAGGAAATAGCAAATGTAAATATGAAGAATTTGATGTCCACCTGTAGTTCTTAATTTCACGTAAATTCAACTTGCAGATTTCAATTTGTTTAAAAGTATCTACTTTAGTAACCTTTGGGTTTTTCTAAGGTGTTCTTATTAGTAAAGGTTTAGAAGCACAAGTGATGGTAAAGTTGTGCAGTCTTTTGCTTATTTTTGTTTAAATGGTTGGGGTATCAAGAAAACTGCCAATATACTGGCTTTCTTTGAAGAATTAAAGTTGGTAGGGATTTCTCTGGAGTGCAGTGGAAATGCATGTTTCATCCCTTAGGCTTTTTTGAAGGATAGGACTTGGGACATTTGAGTATTGGATCTGCCGAAAACTCAATGGTTTCAGTGGACCTTGTTCAGTGAACCTGATCATTTTCCAACTTATGTATAAGCTGAAAAGTGGTTTCGCACTACTACTGGGAGGTGGGCTGAAGGGAGAAAGAAAACAACCCTAAAATTATTTAGTTATTTTGCTGTAGCTGTAACAAGGAAAGGAGCGAACTAGAAGGGGATGGTTGAACAAAAATAAGTTTGTATCTGTTCTACCAGTTAGGACAACCCAAGCTGTTAAATACATTTAGAGTGAAGTACAACCCTAGGAAAACAGTCTGCCTGTTAGCTGCTGGCGTAGTAAATCACTGAATTGTTAGGTGGGAACTCAGAAGTTTGAATTTAATTTGAGCCATTTTATTACTGCCTTTTGCTTTCCTTTTTGATGGGCAGATAACTGTTTATCTTTCTAGCGCAGTTTGTAGTTTACCCTCAAATTAAACTTCAGTTTCTGAAGTAAATTGAGCACATCTAATTAAAAATAAAAATGTAAGCAGAAGACAGCAAAATAGTGAACTACTGTTATGTTATGTGATGTGTAAGATAAAATTTGAATCTAATCTTTTTCATTTTAATAATCAGTAATATCTTCTTGTTGAGTATTTCATTAGTAAAACAATGTAAGTCCTTGACTTTCATTGGTTTACTACTCCTGGCTTTTCCTTCTTGAGGTGTCATTTTCTTAATACCAATTTAGAAGAAAAATTATATTATGAAGAAAACTGTATGCTTACAGTATTATTTTCATCCCTTGTTGGTCTTTTGTCCCACTCCCTATATGTATGACTCTTGGTCTGTTTATACACAAAATTTCATGGAAATTTGTTCAAAATGTTAGTGAGTGGAACTTGGAGAAAAAGATGAAAGCTTCTTTATATTTGGATGTTTATTCTGTGAATCAAACACTACAAAACAGCACAGGCTTTGCTGTCCTGGATAGGAGATACGGTAGGAGAGACAGGCAGGGGAGGAAATGAGGCTTTGTAAGCTCTTTTGCTCATAGAGCTACTTGTAGACTGGTATAAAACATTTTTTTGGGCGGACATAATGAGTATGTAATTGGGCAGTTGGGCAGTACGGTGATCAGGGTAGATTTTCTTTCTTTTGGCAGAGCACTGTGCATTCAACTTACTATGTAATGAATTTCTGGAAAATGTTACTGCACAGTTGGTGTCTTCTCCGAGGCCATTGCTCTCCTAGAAAAATTGCAAGTTTTTATACTTTTAGTTGCCTGTGGAAGGCAGCCATATTTTATTTCAATACAGCAGGCCACATAAAAATGCAGTGAAGAAAAATTGTGTTTTGTCTTACTACTTTTACATGTGGCAAATAAAAATGGCTATGACAGGCTGTTCACTTACTGCTGAGACGTTGAGTTTTGTGTTCTTACTGCATTACTTTTTTTCCTCCCATATGCAGAACTTTAGAAAGTGTTCTGCATAAAGATTTGCACTGAAGTAGCAAAGATGTCTGTTGAAATACACTTTAGACATTTTAATTTAGGCTTATCCTATGTAAGTTTCTATAATTTTCACTGTTTAAACAAGCCTTACTTAGTTATCCCTATAAAATATCACTACCATAAACTATCTTGCTGTTAAATTTTCTCAGTTAAAAATTAATTATTGTCTGCCAGTTGGGCAGTATTTGTTCTGTTGAGGAAGTTAAAGTTCTAATATTGTCTCTAGTTTAATGAATTTGATTGCATATTAGCTAAGAGGTGGAATGTGGAGTCATAGAACACTGTGTATGGAGCTGAAACAAGTGGAATGAACTTCCTTGCTTTTCTGCTGCCCGGTGTTTCTTTCCATATGCCTTATTTCTGGGCACAGAAAAGAAGACTCTCCTAGAGCCCTTCCTGAATCCCTGTTCCCTCTGGAGGGATTGAAGGGGAAGACTGCCTTTGAGTTCCAGTTACAGCACTCATTATTGGCGGGAAGCGTTTTTTGTGCTTCCTGCCCAGCTGGTGAGCATTTTTAAACTTTCTTCTGTGTTATCTGCACTGGCACTTCATTACAGACAAAAGGAGAGTTAGGGTATTAACAAGGTACTTGTCTGACTGAAAAGGAAACATAAATGCTCTATCTATGTTAGACTGTATGAAGTTAATTATTGTATAATGCAACACTGTACTACTGCAACTACTGTAATTTTACTATTTGCCGGGCTGAAATCTTGGGTGTGAGTGGAGGTGTGTGAACTTATTTACTGCCTAATTTCTCAGCGTACGTTTGTTTGAAGAGTATGAAAAATAGAAATTTTTTTACTGTTTGCTGATCTGGATTGTAGATTATCTTTTGAAAGGAACTCTAATGTGTCTTAATGTTCTGATTTGTGCATTTCAGTTGGAGGTTTTATGTTTATGATGCTGTACAATGTTAATGATCTAAAAAGAGTTTTAATTAGACTAAGACACTTGGATACCAGAGGATGGTGTGGAATGCATGGTGATATATTTGACTCTTCAAGCAGAAAGAAAATTTGTTTTAGCTGGTTACAAGTGGATGCCGTAGTTGCTAGTAGAGGCATATAGGTTTTGGAAACGAGTTTCAGCTTGTTCTTGAAAGACAGCAGGGGAGAAGGGGAGTTGCTTTGTTAGAGCAGTCTAATCCTTAGTTAACTCAGAATTTCAACTCTTCTTAATTTCACAGAGTTGAAGTGGTGTTAATGGAGACATTAATTAAATGTGATCATTACTAGAGAAAGTTGACTATGTTGCAAAATGGAATATTCTTATTTAACCCTATGTTCTGCTTTCCAAGTCCAGCATAGTGTTGAAGTCTCATTGCAGTTCAAATTGTCTTGGATTCAACAGTTTTGTTCTGGAAACTACTTACAAAAATGTGAGTCTTGGCATGGCAGAATCTCAAATCTGTTGTAGGCATTAAGTCACAGCCTGGTTTTTGAATTGCTTCACAGAACCATGCTTTTTGTGTTTTCTGATGATTTTCCTGCATTGGTGAGGAAGATGTGATTTTCGTTTGAAAGACTTAAAGATAGTTACGATAATTTAACCTTGACTCTGACCTGTCCTGTGACCTGTTCATCACTAGAGGTAGCATTCGTGAAGGCCTGCTCACACAGTTGCACCACTACAGTTCTATGTAACTGTAGTGCTGGTGCCCTTCTTGGCCATCTTCCAGTTAGGAGTAGCTCTTCCCAGATTTAACTGCTTCCAAAATTATGATTAAACTGAGGAAAGTCACAGTGATGGTGCAGTAAACATTTCCATGGGGAATTTGGTAACTGAATTGGAGGATTTATAGCACAATACGAATTTTCCTATGGTGCATCTAAGATACATATTTGCAATTGCTATATCCTAAAGTATGCTAATAAGCATCTTAAAAACAAGTCTCTTTATCCTTCTTTCTTGAAGAAAGTGGGATCAGTAAGGAAGGTCTAACTGTAAGAGGAAAGAGTGAGAATTGCTGTAAGGGAACATCTTGAGGGATGGTAGTGTGCTGTCTACCTTATCAGGCCTGATTCTGGGATATCGACTGATCTTAGTGATCCTGTTCTCATAATCTGCCTTGCCAGGCGTGCGGCTGGGAGACACAGAGCTGATTGCAAGTCACAGCCACCTTAAAATGGCTCGGGGTTAGGCTTTGCTAATGGTGAAAGCTAGCATACGAGTAAGGGGAACCCCCCTTCTCTTTAGAGGTAGACTTTCACTTGCGGATTGCTCTCTGCATATGATTTTAACTTGATGGCCTTTTAAAGATCTTGAGCAACTTTCCCTGGCACTACTTGCTTGCCTGGGTTGTTAGAATTCCTAGGTGGCTGCTATGAAGGTATGTACCTTTTTATACTGAGGCAGCAAGGTTTTAGTATGTGGTTAATTCAGTGGTATGGTTTTGGTGTTTGCATATGATCTTTAAGCACTTAACTCATATGACATGCCTAAAACTCTTGTCTCCAGAGCATCATCTGCTTCAGTCTTGGCAACTTCCCAACAGCAAACAGCAGTTTGGCAGCCCTTTCATATGCTTATTCCCTTGAAGTTTGGGTACTGATCTGAACTTAAAGGAGTATTATGAGTAAAATAAAATGGAGGTATGGGGCTGAAGCTGTACCTGTAATTACACTGCCTGCTGGTGATGTAATTGTCACCTTGGGAGCTTGATACGGTTTTGTATATATTTCATTATTTTCTTTTTATTATTTTATTAATATTTCATTAAAGTAGTTTAGTTCCTTCTAAACTCTTAAGTCTATCTTTTTCTCTCTCTCTCTCCTGCCTCCCTTTGAAGCGGAGCTGGAGAGAGAGAGAGCATCTGTCATTCCGCCTGATTGGGCCAATCTGGCCCAAACCACGACAAATTGTCCTAAACGCCATTGGGTACGTATTTATGGTTGGCCCTTGCAAAAGCCCGTGTAGTTCATCCTGGCAACCCCAGGCAATCGGTGTCACTGGAGCAGCCATGATTGGGTTTTATGCAGCTGAAGCCAGCTCAGGTAGGGCAGGATCCCGTGGGCATGCAACCTGGGGGTTCTGCTAGGAGGACTGCAGCTCAGCGCGGAGAGGCCCAGGGGCTCCTTATGGAGAAACTGCCGCATAGTAGGTGTTTCGACTGTCAGGTCCAGCTGTAGGTGGGTGTGACTGCTGCAGCCGCTCCGATACTGGCTCCGAGGTGCTCTGTGACTCAGTACTGGGGCTGGGAACCAGGGCGGCAGGCAAGGGTGTGAAATGGTGGGGGGATGCTGCTGAGCTGTTAGTCCGCGTGGGGGCTGAAAGTCTGCTGAGTGAGTTTGAGGAGTTTGTTTAAGGGTTAGATAGAATTGGCTTTAAAGAGTTGTATTGATTTAATACGTATGTTGTTGGCTCTTATTCGTGTTTGGAAAATGCATGTTAGATTAGATTCACTGTGATAGTGTATTTAGACCACTACAGTATGTAAAAATCACCAACTACATCTTGAGTACGCTGAACAAACTGTAATGTTACTGCATCCATGGTAGGGGTTTACAATAAATTAACTACATTGGTGTTTTCTGAAGTTTTGAAGTGACTAATATCAAACTGCTCAAACAAGCCATCTGGTAAATTTTAATCTTGTTTTTTCCTTTAAAAAGAGAGATGATTCTACCTCATAGTAGAAATGAACTATGTCTGCATTAAGCAACCTACAGAAATACACAAAGAATTTTTAATGATTTTCTTTCAGTAGAGTTTGGGAAGGATATCATAAATAAATAAAGACTATTACCAAAATGATTACTATGAAAATATTAAACAGCTATCCCACACCATAATCAGTGTCTAAACAGAAGATAGACTTGGTGTGATTGATTGAGGAGTAAAGTCCTGAAATAATAATATGCTTCTTGCATACATTTAGGGGAATTAAATGTGTCTGTTTTTAGAAAAGTCTATTAAAGACTAAATTACGGAATTTTCTGACGTACATAACATGTACAGTCATATTATTCACTAGAAGCTCAATTTTTTGTTTTTATTCATGCACATCAGAAGCATGTCATGTTGTGAGTATTGCTTTGACAAGCTTAAGTTATCCCATGGTAAATCATTCCACCTGGCTGTGAGCGTGCAAGATACTTTTGGTGTAGGACTTGGTTTTGGAAGGCTGTATTTGAGGACAAGACTCTTTCCTATTTTTTTTTTTTTAAAAAACAAACAAACAAAAAAACCAACAGATCTTTAAAGAGAATGACATATGGTTGTAGCCAAAATAGTGTAGGAAAAGGTTCAGAGCTACTGATGGTTCAGGTTGCAATAACTCATGCGTGTGCAATCCGGCCTTTAACCTTTGTAGGGTACTAAACAGATTAGTCACGGTGTATCTCTTTGCTTTTGTGATGGACTGTTTTTTCTAACCTGCAGGGTTAGAGGCAGGGAGGAAGAAGTTTGAAATAGTAATTTTGTCAACATTTATCTAGTCAGAAGGCTCAGAATTTGCATTATAATCTCCCATTCTGCACCATGATACATCATTTAGTCATCTTCTGTGGGGGGGGCTCTCAACACTGAAAAACAAACAAAAAAAAATTGTTTTAATGGCTCCATTCACTCCCAGCTATCCCACTCATAGTGGACTGTTCTTTATTGTAGTTGCCCGTAAGGCAAAATCTTTGCCATTTGCAAAGCACTCTGACTTCATATTTAGATTGCTATACAGTACATGAAGCTAGTGGTATGTAATGTAGTATCCCTGATTATTTAGAAACTTCTCAGTAGGCAGAGGAAAAATAAAGGCAGAGACAGTGTTGTATTTGGAATACCTAGGTTTTTGCCTGAAACGTGTAAGAAAATGATGTTTTTTCTTTTTTTTTAGTTTGGTGTGATTTATGTGAACATTTAAAACTTAGGAAATCATGTAAAGAAGAATGGAAGAGTTTTTTTACTTAGAAATTTTCGAGGAATGGGAGGCCTTAACAGCAGGAAATTTAGAATAAGATTGTGGGGTTTAATGGATGGCCTTGTTTAATTGTAATTAGAACTGTTCAGGTGTAATTGGTGACGAGCTTAGGCACAAATGTAGATGTAAAAGGTGTTGAGAATCATCTCCTTTTTCATTTCCCAGCTGTTCTTTTGTGTCCATGTGTTTTCATGTAGAGAAAGGAAACGAGGTTACCTTGAGAAGCAGTTGTTAGGGAGGCCAGAAGCAGATGGTGGTTTGGCAAATGCTGCTTTTGGTATTTTACATGTCAATACGTAGGTTGCAGAGACTAAGGTGCAGGAAAATTAATTTAATCTATATGCGTAAATAGAAATAGTTACCTAGAACCAGTTACAGGTTGTCTCAAAAGGGTTAAGAAAACAGCATTGCTCTAGTGAACTTAAAACCTGATTTTTGTGTATCTCTGTAGGCTGTTGATAAACCCATTTAAACTTTCTGACTTAATGATGGGGAGAAAATGTCTCTTTAATTTCTGAATTGACATGTTAGGACTCCTCCAACCATTAAAAAAATATAAAGGCTACTTGTTTGTTTCTAGTGAAATGAAGTTGGAGAGTAAGACGAGTGAAGGGACGTACTTCATTATTGTAACTAGAAAGGCAGTGTGGTTTACACTGTGTGAAAAAGAAATACACGTATGGTCTTCTGAAATACTTCTACATCTGAACTATGTTGTGGTCCAGGCTGTGGACAACTTGCCTTCTCCCCTCCCTTCTTTCCTCTTCCACCTCCTTAGAATGCAAAGGTTGATTTGTTTGAAAACATACATGGTGAAGTCTTTCTGTTTTTCTTTAGGGACCAGTTACTCTCCACAAGAAAACTCACATAACCACAGTGCTCTTCATAGTTCAAATTCACATTCTTCTAATCCCAGCAATAATCCAAGCAAAACTTCTGATGCAGTGAGTATTTGTGATTGGTATTCATCCCTGTGTCACCCCATTCATACCCACTGTATTTTCATCATTTTGTTTAAAACGGGCAGCATGTACATTACCTGCTTCATTGAGTTTTTCAGCATCAGTCTTTATTTTACTCTGTAAGCCCAAGCTGCAGTTATTATCCATTGTAAAACTATTCTAATTGATAAACAGAGCTTTGAGATAACCTGTCCTGAATTTTAAAATACTATTATTTAAATGAAGTAGATATAGAGAGAAATATTTTCCATGAACTTTGTTGGTAAATCTAGAGAAGACAGTATGATTTTACTTATTTAAGATGCATTACACATTGTGAATTTTAGTCACTTTATTATCCAAGTTTTAGTAGTTAGGGTGGTGTTTAGTAAAAGTTGCATTGAAAACATAGATGTATTTGTGAAGTATAGAAAAATTTTGAAAAGATAATTAATAATTTTTGAGGAAGCTTTAAGGTGCAGAAATATAAGGTGCAGATATTACTGTATCACACTAAACGTACTATTAGATTTTGTTTCAGAGTTGATGGGAATAGAAGGAAACTTGCAGAATGCAACAGGAGTGTAGTGGTCACATCTTTAAACTATCAAAATGAAACGGGCATTGAGGGATGGTGTAAATGGAAAACAGTGATACAGGTGTATGTAAGGGCATCATGTAGTTTAAAAAATGGTGGAAGCTTTTAAATCTGTATGTTAAAACTCTCAAGTAGTCTTTTGTCCAACATTGTTTGTATTTTAAAGGCTTATGATTCTGCGGATGATTGGTCTGAACACATCAGCTCTTCAGGCAAAAAATACTACTACAACTGCCGAACAGAAGTTTCACAATGGGAAAAACCAAAAGAGTGGCTGGAAAGGTATATGTGTGTGTCTGTTTTCATTGTATAAAGAACAAATACTCTTAAGCTCAACTAAGAGTGGTTGAGCTTATCTAATAGATTAGTGCTATAAAACATTGTGGTCCAAGTCTGCTGTGTTTCTACCCTTATCGTGACCTCTGGCACCTCTTTTATCCCATGATGATCCAGAGCGGGAAGGGGAAGTATGGTTGGTTTCGTTTTTTGTATTTTGGTGAGGTGATTTGGGGGTTTTGTTTTGTTTGGGTTTTGGCGGGTTATTTGTTGATTTTTTTTGCAATGCTAGTGAGCTGAACTGGTATACTGGGGGCTTCGACAGGACTGGTGTAAGGAAGCAATGGCTGGAGTTTGCCTACCCCATCTGTAGCAGCAAGCTCTTAGGATAGTTTAATTCATCTCATGTAACTTCACCCATAGAAAGTGTTATATTATGAGATGATGTAAGTTCTTGCTTAACTTGTGTTTTCTTTCCTTCAGAGAGCAGAGACAAAAAGAAGCAAGCAAAATGTCAGTTAACAGTTTTCCAAAAGACAGGGATTACAGAAGAGAGGTGATGCAGGCGACAGCTGCCAGTGGGTTTGCCAGTGGAAGTATGTGGTTTTTTTACAGTAATACATTTTTGCCTTGTTTGCATTACTGCTTTCTTTTCAAAACTTAGAATTTAAAATCCCTTTCCTTAGCTGTTTTTCTCACCTCTTTATATAAAAAGGCCAAAGGAGATAGCAGAGACAGCTCTCCCAAATGTTTCTTAAAATAACTTTGAGCCTTTACTAGTACAATGCTTGCTTAATGCTTTTCATAGTGGTATTCATTTTTGCAGCTTTTACTGCCTAATTTAATTATCTTTATAGGTTGCTATTGAAACAACTTGCACTGTTTATTGGTATAGTCGGACTGTCATGATCACTGAGACCTGTTAATGTCATATTCTGAGCTTAAACATAGAGATACAGAAGCCTCTTCTAAAACCTTGATTTCACATCTGAAAATAATAAGCTAATTTAATGGATTATGATATCAAGGTTTTCAGAGGCTTGTGTACGTTATTGAAAGCATGTTTTTGCCATGCCAGTACTCTTAGCAAACCCTTTCCTGGACTATGAATTTCTATTACTTAGAAATTTTTTTCTTGATACCTACCTTTAATCTTTGAAAATTTTTCTGGGAAATGGTTGTACTGTGAGACTCTTTCTGTATGCTGATGCAGTTTGGGGGAATTTGTAGCATAGTTCTCAGGGTTGTTTAAAAGTAGAAGCCAAAGTATTAATTTTTATTCCCCCCCCC
>VYXH01002848.1:857637-873428 GCA_013397275.1 Burhinus bistriatus | reverse complement strand
ACTGCTTCCCCCCCCATCGCCCCACAAGGCAGAAATGTGTAAAGGGCTATTTTGTTCTGTATGCTGAAACATACTGCATATGCTAAAACATACTGTATGCTACGAAAAGATATCAGAAATGCTTATTGCAGTAACTATTTGTTTTGTGACAGTTGAAAATCTAGGAATCAATAAAAATAATGAGTATATTTGCTTGGTATGTTCCCTGTGTAGCATGTTTTAAAGTCTACGATCGTGTAACAAACGCAGATTAGTCACTCATCTAAGATATAGTCTTCTTAAGTTAATTCAATTGTAAGTAAATTCTTTGTAGTACTCAAGTGACTTGGAGTTCTTTGAAGGCTAGAATTTGAAACTATTAAATTATACTCGATGTTCAGGATTTTTAATGAACAAAAGAAAAATGGCACGAATTCTCTTGTCACGCTAAGTATAAAATGGAAATAATAGATTTTGATTGAGATTTTTTAGGAGACTTCAAAAGTTAACTTGACTGTAACACTTGTTATAAAGCAGCCTTTCATCAAAACACAGTGCTTAACCGGAACTCTAAATCAAGCAAAGGTCAGAGAAAATGCATTTTGTCAGTGAGTAAAATTAAATTTTGCCTTTTTTGATGCTGATCTACTTGAGGCTTTTTTTAATCGTAAGTTCAATCAGCTCTAGTTGTTGATGTGCAGCTGTATTAATCAAAGTCACTGCAATCTTAGACAAGTTTCTAATTTAGTCTTTTTTTCTTATTGCAACATTACTTGGGGAATCCTGAAAAAAGTGGAAGAGAAGCATTCCAGTGACGCCAGTAATATACTCCCACAGAATATTTTATCTCAAACAAGCAGGCACAATGACAGAGACTACAGACTGCCAAGAGCAGAGACTCACAGTAGTTCTACTCCAGTACAGCATCCTATCAAACCAGTGGTTCATCCAACTGCTACCCCAAGCACTGTTCCTCCTAGTCCATTTTCTCTACAATCTGATCACCAGCCAAAGAAATCCTTTGATGCTAATGGAGCATCTACTTTATCAAAACTGCCTACATCCACATCTTCCATCCCTGCACAGAAAACAGAGAGAAAAGGTATGTCTAATGAAATTCCTTATAGTACTTAAGATGATGCATTGCATTTGTGTTGCTTGTTCGAAGTATGTTAGTTCTAGAATTTAAAGATAATTTTTTTCTGTTGATTGCGTGTGCTTAGAACCTGATTACTGTTTTGATGTGTTTATTTCGCCTTAAACGATGTTTACTGTATCAACTCCAAATTGACAATGTAATATTTGCTGTTTACTGACTTATTCTGCAAATTATAATTTCAAATGGTAATTTGAAAGATGTATTTTAGTAGGACATATTTTAATTTTTGTCCTCCCTCCTGTTGTTTTGGATCTTTGCCATTATTAGAGTTCTTAACGTAGAGTTACGCCATTTGAAACACATTTTGGACCATTATATTTTATGAACTGCTGTTACTGTTTGGAATGCCAGTGTCAAACTTTTCAGTAAACACAAGTGCAATTCTTACAGAAAGCAATATGGTTTCCTGCATGTCTGTAACAGCTGCTCTTCTGTTTTGATCTGTGTCTAGTGATATACTGGATCTTCCGTTCTAAAGGTGCTGAAAGTTTGTATTTCTGTATAATACCAGAAACATTTAGAGTCATCAAGCGAAGATCAAGGCTTTACTGTGTGTTGTTTGTGACCCTTCAAAAGTCTATATTTTAATTGGATTTACTTCAGCATTAGGGAAGAAGAGCTCAAGAAGATTGTGAGAATGGAGATGTGTATTATTAGTGATAATGTGATACTTCGGTATAGTCAAGTTCTTAGAGAGTAACATTGTATAAGAAAATTCTATTTTGAGGGCTTTGGGAGGGGAAAAAAGTAATTTTTGATAAACGTGTCTGGTTTTAATTTAAAATACTGCTTAATTAGTACGACACTAAATTATTTTTTGAAAGATGGCTTGTTGCCCTGTTGGTATTTGCAAGTCTGTCTAGTTAAAGAAGAATAGTGCAGTGCTAAAAAGAAGACCAAAAAGACTCAGGTCTGACATTGGTCTTACACTCTGCATTTGCTTTCGTGCCTTACAGTTTTCTTTTTTAAAGAATTACAGCTTTTACACAGAGATAAGTGCATTTGGCTATCCAAAATATCCAAACAATACCATACATTGGCAAATACTGCAATGTAAGAAAACTGTGCATGTAAAGAAATCTTGTATGTCGTCTTGAGACTGTGCAATTTTTACATGACCTCGTACATGAACATTGACTACAAACCACAGGGGAACCGAAGATTTTCAGCAAGCCTTTTCCTATTCAATACAGTAAAGCAAGTAAGGTCTGCTAGTTTATGCATGGTTCTTGTACTGAATACCATAGTCACCTGCTTCAGCTCAGCCTCTATGTTTTGATTGCAGTTTGCATTTTTAAACATGACGGTGTAAAACATCCATGTGAAGTGTTCTTTCCTTTAGCGTATCCTCTCTATTTTCATTACTTTCTGTAAAAATATACTTAAAGAAAATCCTTATTATTACTCAGTTCAGGCATGTACTTGATTCTTGTTTGGTGTCTGATCAGACTTCAAACTGGATATAGTCTTTCTCTGCTTTACTGCATACCTTTATTAGTTGCTTCCACTTAAATTGAGCAACTGAATCTTACTGTAGCTGAAGGAATTTCCCATTGTGACAACTGCTACAAATGTTCGCAGGGGGTTCTAGTATTTCTTACATATGACATTAATTAGAGAACATACAATTGGGTATGAATAGTGAAAATGATCGCACAGGGTGGTCTTGATGCTACAAATCTTACTTTCGAATCCATGTTACCATGGATGGTTCCATATTAAATAATCACTTAATTTCTATATTCCTATGTAGTTTTTTTTTAAGTTTATATGGGTTAAATGGATAGATTCTCTGTAACACTCTTGCTTCGTTGATGTAAGTGCTTCATGGCACTTCATTGTGAGCAAATACAATACTTCCTGAGCTTCAGACAGGGTAGATTACAGAAAGTTAGTAAGTAATTGAAGAATTAGAATAGGTGAATGTTAGGCTTGAAATACTTATTCGAGAAAATGTGAATTTTTAAATGTTGCTTGAATACCTCTCTTCTTACAGAAGCAGAAAAATTCTATGCAGCTTACATCATGAAAGTGATCGTTCAAAGATTATATTCAATAGTCTTGCTTTTTTCTTTTTTTCTGAATATTGGACTTATTTTTTTTTTTTTTAAACAAAAAATCTGGC
The DNA here is from genome assembly GCA_013397275.1 of Burhinus bistriatus. Taxonomy (NCBI): domain Eukaryota; kingdom Metazoa; phylum Chordata; class Aves; order Charadriiformes; family Burhinidae; genus Burhinus; species Burhinus bistriatus. The sequence goes on along the minus strand of VYXH01002848.1, from coordinate 870,165 downwards.
CGTATAACTTCTGTAGCATTTTACGTATTTAAATTTAAAAGAAGGGAGGAAGCAGTGCTGTATATACACTGGGATGTTTTTGGATAGCTTGCTTGTTACTCGTTTTCCCAGAGGTGACTGTGAACCTGTAGTACTGTAGATATACATGTTTAAAAGTATTTATTTGTAGCTGTTATACAAAATGAAAAGAAAAAAAAAATTGTCCTGAGACACTCAGTTCAAACAATCTTCTAAAAGTATATTTGTAAAACTGGAAAATAGTTTGAGGGGTTTATTTTTACACTGGTAAAGCAAACAGCCTTTGATTTTTATTTGTCTTTCTGTTTGCTAGCTGTGCCATCCCTCTCTCTTTCTAAAAAGAGGTAAAGCTGTATTTTTTGCTTATAAAAATAGCTTGGTCCAAATGACTGAATAGTATGCGCAGTAGTCCTTGCCTAAATGAGTCTTGCTTCTTGTCAATGTGTCGCTGGCAGCCTTAAGCCAGCATATATGTACCACTGTTTTAATAGTTCTGTTCTTAGTGTGTATTTTTAATGCAGTAACAGTTGTGAAAAACAAAACAACAAAAAACCACCAACAACAGTTTTTTCAGCTCAGTCTCTTTTGCTGCAGGGGTATGTTGTAGTCCCACAAGGAGATTGAATAAAATCCCTGGCTGAACTATAGCTCAGCTGTTAGCAGTAGTCCTCTGCCCTCAATGGCTGGCAGTAGTGGAGAGTTCCTGGGGAACTATTTGACCTCTACCCTTTGGTTTGAATGTTCCAGTCAGAATCTGCTGCTTCTGTTTGTGCTCACTGTGAGTGCTTTATGCAGGTAAAGTGTGGGGTTGCTTTTCCTACTTTTTGGCTGCTTTATCTGTAGGGCACATCACATTTTTCTATTTCTAATTCAGTTACTGAATGGAATGTTGTATTGTCTGTATCTTAACAGTGTGTCTGTCTGTAGGATACTTCTTCTCACACCTTTCCTCCAAGTCCCATCAGGCAGCACTTCTGTTTCTAGTGCAGCAATACTCTAAAATATTTCTGACAAAACTCAGCAAGCTGGCCAGTGCAATGCTGGGTGGATTGCGACCCTGATGCTGACAGATTAAAGTAGTTGGTCAGTGAAAGCTGAGGTTCTTCCTCATCCTTTTCTCACCCCTGTGGTTTTCATACTTGTAACACTTGCTAGTCTTTGGCAGTCAGTTATTAACATTACTCCTGGTATCATTGCATCTTTTTGGCTGGGTTTTGCAGTTTTAAGTATATTACTCAATTCATACAGTGGTTAGAAAAAATTGCACTAGCGAGACTGTTAGAGGTTTCTTCCAGTACTTCATACTTGTTTGCTGAGCATTGCTGCTACATTTAGTTTGGCAGCAGAGATAAAATAGTAAAAGTCATTTTTAAGACTGGAGTAATCCAAATGAGAAAAATACAGATTTTTTTTGTATTTTAGATAGTTTTTGAGTGTATTTGAGAACCCAGTTACTGTTGTTGCCATAGTTTCATTTAGCCAAATGTGTTTACAAAATGCATTGCTTTTAAGTATTTCTATACTTTGGTGTGGCTTAAGGTCCTTCGTAGGTCAGAGCTGAGCTATGTGGAAAAGGTAAATGTGACTGTTGCTGCTCAGAGAACTTAGTTGGTGGAGTATACACTTAAAGTACTTCAGCACAGATGAATGTGTTGTGATTCTTAATCATCAGCAGTGAATCAAGCAGTTCAGTTAGCTGTTGAAGGTGGTAGTTGTTTAATCAGTATAGCAGAGGTGAGGTTTATGGGGCAATAAGGCATTGTATTTCTGAAAATTTTGTAATGCAGTTTTCCTCCCACAGAGAGCAAACTGAGAGCACACGTGCATGACTGTTGGTGGCAGAGCAAAGATATAGCTCAAGCTCACAGTAAGAGTGATTGGGTAATATTGTAGTGTTGAATCTGAAGGACTTTGAATGAATTGGTTTTGTTTTAAATCGCATAAAAAAATTACATCAGTAGTAAAAGCTATTGGAGCACTCACAGGATCACATTGATGATTCAGGAATTATCCAGTCAACAGTACTGGGTAATTTCCATGTCATTAAAAAAATCTTTGTAGAAATAAATCAGCTGTCCATATACGTGGCAGAATAAGAGCAAGCTAGATCTGGCAGTATTTTAAAGCTCCTTGTTGTATAGGGAGTAGTGGTATGTTAGTTGTCAGAAGGAGGACTGTGAAGGAAGTTATTGCACAAAAAAAAAAGCATTTCCTCTTTTTGTTTCTTTTTTCCCCACTCACTTCTCTGTCACACTAACATGCCTGAATAACTTGTCACACACCGTGGGCGAGAAGGGAGTGAGCAAGTACTAGGAACAGGTACTTCAAGGACTCCAGCAGGTAGAACAGGGTGGCTGAGGCATAGGAGGAGTGCGGGAGTGTTGGTATCAAGAGCTCTTTGTTGAAACAGAGTAGCTGAACAGGCAAAAGACTTCTTCAGTTCCCTTTTTTTCACCTCCCTGCATTAAACCTAGTCTCAATAACTTTACTTTAACTGATTGAGTAGTGGATCAGCTGTTTGCTTAGGAGCAAAGATTCCTGTCATGAGGGGCAGAGATTGTTAACAGCAAGATTCAGCAGCATTTGAATATACTGCCTCAAACTCTGAAAAGCGAAGCATTTACCTTCTTGTATCTGGGTTGTAATTGAAGAACATCGTGGCACAACTGCTGAAAATGGCCTCTGGTGTTTTTTCAGAAAGGATTACTTGGCCTTGTTATTAAGAAAATCCATACTGCTTGGAAACGTGCAGTGTAATGTTTCCATTCTGACTTGATGTGATGTTTCTGGGGCAAGCAATAGCCTCCAGTTTACTTCAGTTCAGATACCTCCTTGTGAAACCTGTAACAAAGAGCCACCTTTGTCATACAGGTTCTTGTCATAGAGAATACTGCTTGATAACTCAACTGGTCTCCTTTTTGTCCAAAAGATGTGATCGCAGGTCAAACTCCAGCAGAGTAGATTATGAATAGAAAGCTCTTTCCTAGTCATTGTGGTCTTCCAAAATTATTTTCATTATAAAAAGGTTTTTTTCCTGCTCCATTTTAACGCAAACCAAATTAATAGTTCTTCACATTAACTTAATCTAGTTTTTTGTTTGCCATCTGATTACTGTGTTTTCCTTTTTTTTTCTTTTTTTCTGATAGCTCTATATCTTGCTCTTTTTTTTTTTTTTCCATATGATGGTCCAGGAACTTCTTTAGTTCTATATTGTAGTTCTGTATGTAGGCTGTATCTAATTAGCTTGTTTATGTGATTGTCAGAAAGCATACTGTATTTTTATATTGTTACAACAAAGTGAATGGATTTTTTTTTTTTTTACAAGTTTTCTCTAAAGCTCCAGAAGGTGAAATGTGATGTGCTTAGCTTATCAGGGAAAAATTGGTACAAAGTCATATTTTTAAAATCACAAAAAGTGATTTTAAAAATTATTTATTTATTTATTCAGGGGAAGAGCTAACATACATTTTAATTAACAAATTTTCAGCAGTTCAAGAGATTGCCATGGGTTGTGGTCTGCTTTTTTTGTGTTTTGGGGTTTTTTTGTTTTGTTTTGTTTTTTGTTTTGTTGTTGTTTTAATTTTAAAAGTTTTCTTTGGGACTTTCATGATAATAGCTGAAATTTTATGTGAGGTTGAAGAGTCATTTGCGTAGCATTTGTATGGAAATTAGTGTTGACAATGAAGAGGCTGCAGAGTTGTTCCTGTAGCAGGCAATTTCAGTCATAGTCTGAGGCTTTTGCAGGTCTTGCAGCATAGTTCATCTTTACTTTAAGAATATTTTTTATATAAGACACAGACCAAATTGGCGTTTTCTGTTTGTAAAATTTCAGTTGTAGGTTCAAAGTTGGTCTGATTGATGTATTAATGGTTCAAATTAGGTTTATGAATGACTGCTGTGTAATCAAAAGCCTTGTTTTGCAATAATACCGTAGTTGGCTTGTTAATGAACATGAACTTACGTTGACACAGGCATAGATACTGGTGTATCAGAATTGTAAAACTAAAGGACTTAGATTTGTAAAGATATTTTACTTAGTATGCTGTGTTCGTTTTCACTGTGTTTCATGATGATTGAGGCTTCAAATGCATTTAAGAATTACAGGACTGTATAATTCTAAGCATTTTTCAAAAATCCTAGTAAATGTTTTAGAAACTAGGAAATAGCGTTTAAATGTTGAAGAGTAAGCTTAACTGTGTGGCAAAATACACAATGAAACAGTCTCTCAAAGCAGATCAGAAAAGGGGAATTAAGGAGGAAAAGGAGGGAGTGAGAAGTTTCTGCTTCTATTTGTGGAAGAAGCAGGGGAAATGCGCACATCCCAGTGAGTGATATCTGAGGATTTTTGTGAAACAAACATTTCATCTTGAGGAGTTTTGACTAGTTGTGTTAACTTTAAAGGCAAAACTTGCAAGTTCTGTATAGCATCATAAATTAAACCAGTTTTAAACCTTTGTAATTATTTTATACAAAAATGGATGTGTAAGTATTTAGAGGCTTTGTTTTACTGGCAGTATTTCTTGGATTTATTTCTGTGAAATCAAGCATCCAGTCAGGAAGACATGGGGTAAGATAGGTTGGTTTAAATTAAGGTAATGAAAGCTGTGATTATACAGAACTAATCTGTATTCTATATTGTTTAGCATGTTTGTTTTCATCACAAAGGAGTTTCCCTGTGTAGAGAAGAAAATAGCCATTCAGGCTACTTAATAGAAACAAGAAATACTTGTATTTCTGCAAATACTTTTTACAACTTTTTTTGGCAGGAATAGTTTTATATGCTTTATTTCACTATGAATAACTTAAATTACTTAATTTGTGAAGTGCCATTGTATTCTGCATCCTCTATGATGTTCAATAACAGAGTTACAGTACAATGTACATGTAGATAGTCATGATCATAGAGATGTATTCTTTCATAACATTTGAACTGTTGTTTTTCTAATGTTAACCATCTCAAAAGATCGGAATGTTAGCGTTAGACACCGTCCTTTTTTTCACATCACTTTTTCTAGGTGATTGTGCAAAAAATATCTTTCGCAGGTATATTTTAACACATACTTAAAACACCTGCAATAATACAGCTACAGAATAGTGTCTCCATATTGTCTAAAAGAATTAACTGGACTGTGTTGTTTTGATGTAATTCAGGTTGCATTTTTATAGCAGAGAAGCTCACCCGAACTAAAGTACATTTACAGACCTCTTGCAATTCGGTGGTTTTGTATTACATATTTTGAGTCTTTTTATTCAAGAAATGAGTAAATACCCAGAACTGGTCTTAAGGTTTGCTTCACTGCATTGTTAGCTTGAGTTTGCCTTTGATGCAGTTTATTTTGTGTTGGAAAGTGCAGCATGGCTGAAAAATAATTTCAGCTATTTGGTATGGTGGTGTGGTTTGAAGCTCAGGTATCACTTAGGTGAATTAATAACATAGTAGTCAGTTGCTTCCTTGCTTAAAATAATTCAACTGTGAAGACAAGCCTAACTACATTAAATATGTTTTGAAATTAGTACTGGTAGTTGCATAGTATTTTTTTTTCTGTTTTGTTTGTTTTTAAATTAGGGTTTTGTGTTGAGGTTTTAGTTGTGCTTTTTTTCTTTTNTAGGGTTTTGTGTTTGGGTTTTTGTTTTTTTTTTTTTTTTTTTTTTTTTTTTTTTTTTTTTTGTAAGGTTCTCAAAACTGTAGGGTAAGGGTCTTGTACATAAAGGTACTAACATGCCCCATTGTGCTTAATTCCCTTGCTTTTGTCTGCTAGTGTATCTCGTCCTTATGTGGACAATGACAGATCCAAGCTCAGTTTAAACTTTACATGTTTCTGTTTAGTATGGTAAAATTCTTGTTTGCTTGATGTGTCTTGCAGTTGTCTTAATAAGTTTACTTTGAACACCATAACATAAGATTTTGTATGTAATACTTCTATAACAGAGACTTTTACTAATGACTTACTGCTTTAAGGGGGAGCTAATACCTAATTGACTGTCCTAGTGACGTTACTGAAAACAATATAAAAATTTTATAACTGCTTTTTTTCCTCTTCAGTCTTTGTAACACTTCGTGTCCCTTTGTAAGTTCTTCTTATGAAAGCTCCTGGCCAAAGGACCAGGTCCCTTTACAGACACATTAAAAGCCAACCCCGTGTCCTGAGGAGCTTGTAATTAGATACAGCCGCCTCTTCTCTAGAAGTTTGCCTGAAACATCAAAATATGTCTGTGTGTCCTGACTGTTGCATCCTTGCAAGCTGTCAGATTTGGATTCTTCACCATTTTTTTCTGGTTTAGATTTTTCAGCTATTTGACTGGAAAAGGTTTTTTTGGTGTATATGTGACCTATTATGAACTATTTCTACTGTAACTTCATGGAAGCAGAAGTCTCCTTTCTTTTCACTGAGATTTCTAATCTCATTTGCTTTATGTGTTGATTCTCACTTCAGTCTTTTTTTAGGGTTCTACAAATTAGTCTCAAAAGTTGGAATTAAGGCTGTCAGAAAGCAAAAGCCTTTAGAAAATTTGTAACATTTTGTTTTTATGTAGTAACACAAAACAAGACCTTTTTATTTTTCTTTACTAAAAGTCAGCTGCTTCTTACCTTGACCACCTCTCCAAGTTAAAAAAAAAAAAAAAAAAAAAAAAAAACCACCCCTTTAGCGANAAAAAAAAAAAAAAAAGACAACACCACACCTTTAGCGTAAGAGTTTCCCAGCCAGTTACTACAGCTTTCACTTGGATTTTTGCCTGAAATGTGGAATATTCAGGTTGACTTTTCTGCCCAGTTTGAGGTGGGATTAAAATCCAGGTCTTCAATATTATAGGCAAGCATCCTGGTTGAGATCTTGGATCCATACCATCTTTCCATTCTTCATCCAACCTGTTTGGTGCTGACTGAATTTGGGGGCAGAGGTCTCTGATGGGTTTAATGGGGATGAGAGAAGGGGAAGCTAAAATTGAAATACGGTGGTCCAGGCTTCTTAAAGGAAGGATATGTGAAGTGGCTGGTGGTACACTTACAGGAAGTGGGAATGCTTTCAGTGCAAGAGTTTCTCACAGTACTGGAAAGGAGGAGAAACTTTCATGTTAACTGGAAGTCAAATTTAAAATTAATTAAATAGCTCATATTAATTAGAACAAATTGCCATACAGTATAATTGAATTTAAGTACTGAGCATTTCTGTGGATAATAAGCGTTGATATTTGCTAAAATGAGATTAATAAAATAAAGGATATAGGTCTTGATGCTTCAGGAGAAGCTGACAAGTTTGAAATTAATTATGGGCAGATACATTTTTAGATGTTTTTCCACTCTACTGTGGGGTTGTTAACAGCTCATGTTTTACATTTCTGGTACAGCTCATTATCCTGTCTGTGAATCCTGAGCAACGTAGCTGGATTTTGTATGATAGACTTGGTCTTTATTTGTAGTCTGGTCTCTGAATAAATGAAGCATGGCTTATACCTTCCTCTCAAATTTGACGTATTAGCCTATCTGTAAAGTCCATGGGCTGTAAGGTTTTTGCTTATAGTATATTTTCCAAAGAAAGATGGGAATCAGGAGTAAAAACATAGACTATGAGTATATGCTCAGTAAAAGAAAAAATCACTAAGGAATTCTTGGCCCATATTTGTCCTAAAAGTTAGGGGAAAAAAATTCCCATTTGTAGTACTGGCAGCTTTCAGCTCAATATCTTGAAGTGGAAAAAATTTTTTGTCTCTGTGTTGCTAATAAATATTAGATTCAATGGCGTAAATTACACTAGATATCAAATATCTTCAATTTTGTTACATTCTTTGTTTTATAACGATAGTTAAGCATTTGATCTTCTGAATTTAATATGAATATTATAGTAGTGAGAATTTTTCTGATTATATTGGGGAAAATGAAGATTACTGTCTGTCTCCTGTTCAGAGTCTGCATCTGTGGACAAGTCTGTATCCCATTCTTGCACAACTCCTTCTACATCTTCTGCTTCTGGACTGAATCCATCTTCTGCACCTGCTTCATCTGCTCCTACAGTTCCCGTCTCACCTGTCCCACAGTCACCAATTCCTCCGTTACTTCAGGACCCAAATCTCCTTCGACAGCTGCTGCCTGCTCTGCAAGCCACCTTGCAGCTTAATAATTCTAGCGTAGATATATCCAAAATCAATGAAGGTAAGGATTCTTTAAAGGTGATGTAATCTGTTATTTACACAGATCAGTATATTATCGGATACTAAGATCTAGTAAATGTAAGCCTTGCTTTAAAAGAAAAGTGAATAAATGATCTCTGGATAAAGTAGAGATTGTATTTGTTTGTGTGGGTTTTTTCTTGTTAAACCTTTTTAAATTAGCCAAGTAATGTTGAAAGCTGTTAAGCTAATAAATGCTGATGTATGTGAACAGTCTAATTGAGACTGTTGACTTAATCGCTGAATCAGCATTCATCTGTTGCACAAAATTTAGTTAGAGCTTTTTGTTCTTTTGTTTCATGCAATGTTCTTTGTTTTCTGTAGTTCATGCTGCTATTCTAATAATATGTGTTTGCAAATACTGAAACTTCTAGGGTTTCTTAAATCTCGTTGCCTATCAACTTTTTTCTTTAGCAGAACACATTAGTCTAGCATATCAGTAATTTTGCTAGCAAGTTAAATTTTGTGCATATAATTGGTGTGTCCCTTAGATTTTTGTCACATTGACCTAGTTTATTAGAAGAAAGTTTAGAACTAGCTATAGTGCCTTTTGCTGCAAGAACAGGTAGAGTTGGTGCATTTTGAATGTAGTTTTATCTAATGTGGTGTCTGCATGTGGCAGGTTACTGATGAAGAAAGTGGCGTGGGATTTTTTTGTTTGCTTATTTGAACTTCTTGCACACTGTTCAACAATTTAAAGAGGAAGCAAAACATTTACATGTAGTGCCTAGAGTTAATTAACTTTTTAAAAGTGCAAACCTTGAAAGTCAAAATAGTAAAATTTTACTTAAAATGTTACTGTTATGTACATTATGATTATTTATAAGGAAAAGCTGTCAATTGACTTCCTTTTAATCAGCAAATATGGTGGCTTCATTCAGTACTGATAAGCAAGTAGGTTACTGGTTTTTACCTGTGTGAGGAGAATTTTTTAAAACTGTAGTGCATAGGTTGGACTGAAAAAGTAGGAGTATCGTGGTTGGTTGTGTTAAAAAATGAAAGATCCAATCAAGACTCCAGTTGTATTTTATTAGAAAGCTGCCAATTTAAGTTCCTAGTCATTTTCTCTTGCCCCATCTGAGCAGCAGATGTGTCTGCCTTGGAGCAAGAGTGTTTAGTATTGTCCTGATGGTATGAGGGCCTGGCTGGCAGGTCCATGTGGGCAGAGTGACTTCAGCTTGCGCAGCAGGACTGCCATTACTGTGCACATGATGCAGAGTTAGTCTGTGTTTGTGCTGGTGAGTCATTTTTTTTAACTTGTGCATGAGTAGTGTATGTTCAGGAAGTATCCCACAGAGCCTGTAGACCTTTTTGAACAGATTAGTTCAGAGGCTGGGTCTCATTGGTTCATACTGTGAGATGCTCTTCCTGTGTGGTGCAGTTTTTAACAGTTGGTTGAAAATGATTAATTTTTTACTGGAGGAGTGGGGGATGGGACGGCTAAACCCTGAACAAATATGTTATCTTTTTTAAAAAAGAAACACTGAGTGTCTGGATTTTTAACTTGAAAGATCTGTTCTTTTTCCTTGAACAGGAAGTCTTCCTACCCCACCCCATCTCTTTTAGTGAACTGAAGTGGTACTGCTGTTTTGCTTTGTTCTTAAATTACTGTAGTTTTTTAAAAAAGAAAAACTACGTTCTACTTACTACAGTAACAAATTGAACAAATGTTCTCTTTACATTTACAAGAATTATTATTAATCCATAAGATCGAGCTGAAGAGTTGAAGTTATTTTCTAAAAGAATTTTTTTAGTGTATGTCTCAGAGAAAACTACTAAATAAAAGACTTGGTTAGACAAGACAAGCATTCATTAATTGAATTCAAGTCACTGAAAAATAGTTCAGATGGCTCTTTGATCTGTTGCGGATATAGGATCAAAATCGGAAAGAAAATGCAGCTTAAGTGTATTTCGCCAGTTTGAACGGTTTAAAGTGATGTTCTAGAATTGTCAGTAAAACAGAATGTTTGTTTTTAGTTCTAACAGCAGCTGTGACACAAGCCTCTCTGCAGTCTATACTCCATAAAATTCTTACTGCTGGACCATCTGCTTTCAATATCACTTCCCTAATTTCTCAAGCTGCACAACTGTCTACACAAGGTATTCAGAGTCTTCTTTTTACTTATGTAAAATTGTTACATTGCATTTTATGAAGGCTGATACAACTGAAACTTGTAGAAGCTGTCTCTTGTCGTGTCTTTGGCCATCTGGTGTAGAGGATGTTGAATGGCTTCTTTTTCCAAAGACAGGATAAGAAATTGTTACGTGGGGAGCAGGAAGATGACAAGCAACTAAGTTAATGTGCTTCTCTGTGTCACCTTTTGGGATTTTCTTTATATGTTAACCAACTCTATATGAGTAAGGTGAAACACGTGTGAGACTCTCTCAATTTGTTCTGAACCTTAATTAAACATTATTTAATGTTCAATATGAAACACAGCTCTTCCTTGGTTGAACACCCTTCTTGTAATACTGTGCAATTGTGACTTTTGGGGGAGACCTTAAATTCTTAAAAGAGGGTTTATTCTATCTGGTGGAGTTTTTTGTAGTTTTCTGTAAATAGTATTTTTCAGCTTCCAGGCAAGATATTCCTTCAGGTATCTTCAATACATTGTGGTTTGTAACTTAATAAAACTAGAAACTTAAACCAAAACAGTAAATGCAGTCATGTTATTGAGTAGGTAAGCAGTATTATGCTAATGTTAATTTTTAACCAGTAATTAAAACATGGGTGGGGGGCTGTTGGTAGATGCCTAGAATGGGTGAATAGGTTCATGTATTCTTTCAGTTAAATAGAGTTGAACATTCTAAAGTAGGAATCGCAAGTGAAATTAATTTAGTCTCTCCAAGTGTAAAAAGCAGTGCATAATAGCTTCTTCTCTTTACCCCTCCTCTCAAGTTTTAGAACTGGAGGGTTTGGGGAAAATACAATTCTTTAATTAGGATTCTTGTTGAACATGTGATTGTTCCAGTTGTTCACCTCCCCAGCTGTCTCAAGTTGAGTGTGTTTGTGTGTTATCTAATACAGCATACTGTTAAGTATTAAAAGAAAATCTAATTCACATTTAGGAAAGGATATAATTTTATTTTATTTAAAAAATCTTTTTTTTTTTTTTTACAGCCCAGCCATCTAATCAGTCTCCAATGTCTTTAACATCTGATGCCTCATCACCAAGATCGTATGTATCTCCAAGAATAAGCACGCCTCAGACTAACACCGTTCCGCTTAAACCTTTGATGACTACACCACCGGTATCATCGCAGCAGAAGGTAAGGTCCTTCTGATTTATGCCATATTGTAGTAAGAAAACACTACAGGTAATATTAAGTATTGCTGCTATATATCTATGTGCCAACAGTTATATGTAGGATGATAAAATATCTATGTTATCTTTCCCAATAGAAACAAAAAAACGTGGAAGCAACTATTTGGCTATATTTTTGCAGTACAACTCTAGCATAGAATTCTAGTACACTTTTCTGTTCTTAAAGAAAATCTTGTGCTCACTTCAGATGTTGTCTGGCCATACTGCTAAGAGATCAGTACTTTAACATATATAAATGGAAACAAAAGCTTAGTCCAAAGGCAACAGCTGATACAGTTCTCTAGACTTTAGCCAATAAAAGATTCTTAGAATAGGAGAGAAATTCTTGGGGAAGTTGGCTTGATGTAGTCTCACATTTGGTTTAGAAATGTTCTAGGTGTTTACAAGGTCAGTAACATGATGTTCCTTTCGATCCCCACACCCTCACCCCCATTCATTCAGAATTCCTTAATTGGATTAGTGACTAGGAAACATTAATTGAAGCTAACAAATAAGCTCCTAAGGATGAAGTAGAAAATATAAAGTTTTCTTTTTTTTACGTCTTTGTTTGTATGATCACTCTGCTGGGTCACTCTTCACCGGAGAAATGTCTTTTGCAGAATCTGAGCTCGGTATTCTGTATCCTACAAGCGGTGATACTGAGGATAAATACAGTTGAAACGGAGAGTGTTTGTTTCTAGAATTTCTCTGTCCAGCAAATCAGAGACACTGTTTTGCTGCATGCAGGTGGGGAGAGTAGATGCAATTAGAGGCACTCAAGATGAACTTCCCCTTTTCTTAAGGGTTTTTCCTTGTTTAAGGACTTGTGATTCATCTTCTAGAGCAAGGGTGCAAAGAGATTCTGGGGTTAAAGGACCTATTATCAAGGAGGATTTTGTTACTAAAGGAGACTGAAGGCACGGCTATTGATTTGCACCCTCTGGTGGAAAGTAAGCTTTTGCATTCAGGATAATTTTGTAGTGACAGGTAGAGCTGCAGGGCATAATACTCTTGTGCCTTTAGGGCAAATTTTAAAAAA
>VYXH01002848.1:840138-857457 GCA_013397275.1 Burhinus bistriatus | reverse complement strand
AAAAAAAAAAAAAAAAAAAAAAGGACAAAACAAAAATTTAGCAGTTTACAGTGTTGTTTTGGCTGTGAAAAACAGAAGTTTGTTGAGGAGGATTTGGACCTCTCCTAGAAGTTTGCTGTTGTCATGCAATGGGAACTTGTCTTATCTCTTCATTTTACAGATCTTTTAAGATTGAGACCCTCAGATTTTAACCCAGTCTTATCAGTATGTTGCTCAGTATATGTAGTATCTTACTAGCTTAAGAAGCATGACTACACTTTGGTGTGAGACCAGTCTTGATTGATAACCATCCCCACCATCCTCCCTCCCGGCTTAGCTAAAACATCTTTCTTTCAATTTTCTGCTTGGAAGAGAACCTCTTCCGTCTTGAAGGCCTTTAAAGGAATACTTTTTTCTTCAGGAGGACAAATTGCATTCCTCATTCTAGTCTAAATGCCTCTTTTTCTTATATTTTAATTTTTTCATGGTCACAAAGAAAACCAAGTGATTCGTCCAGTTTGTTGTGGTTGACAGTGATACAGTGAATTATGAAAGCCTCATCTGTGTACTAATCCTGCTTATTGTCTTTGTTTCTGCTCTTGGAGTGCATCCTGAATCTATGTGGTCACCTCCCATAGCTAGGTGACAAGTAATGAAATTATCAAATAGCAGACTTGCAGCAAAGAAGGGAGATTTCTGGCACTTTCAAGTCATGGGATATGAAAAAGACTCTTCTCAAGTTGTTTGCTCTCAGTAATTGGAAGTTGATCTGTTCTGGTCTCTACAACCCAGAGATCTGGATCTACTTTATCAATAAAGTTCTGATTTTCAGCTACATTATAAACATGGCAGAAGCTTTATCCTTTGGGATCTTCTTTACAGTATTTTCTGAGAGAAAACTTGAAAGGACAGCTCAGCAGGTTGTTTTTTTTTTTTTCCAAAAAACATTTATCCTTGTTTTATAAACTCTGCTTCTTTGGTATTTATCATCCTGCTACAGATATTTACCTAGAACTGCGCAGACAAACTCGAACACGTTGCCTTTCACCCAGTAAAAAGGCTAGTGTTATACCTGTGAAGTAGGAGGTGTGGTAATAAACTTACGCCTTAAAAGAAAGTGAAGGAAGGCAAGGCAGGTGTTGTAAGTAAGGCCAGTCTGTCTTGGTAGACCAACCAAAAACATAATAGAATATACTTTTGGACATACAGGCCTTCCCTCAGGTTTTCAGTAGAAGCCACAAACTTCAAGGCTAAATGCACATTTGAGAACAGTTGATCTGAGTTTAGTGTAAGTTGTAACTACAACAAGGCTGCCACTCCTCAAAAAAACAATAGGAAGAGTGTTGGTTATTTTATGCTTTGTCTGATACGAGAATCTCCACTTGTGTGCAGGGCTCTGTGATTGCCTCTAGTTAGCGACTTGGCATGCAGGATTTCACTTCTGGTATTTTCAAAGGAGGGTATTGTGTGTTTTATTGATACAAATATAGTTCTTCTGAAACTGTTGATGTCTATAATGTGACACATTTTGAAATTACTATATTTTAATCCATCTTTCCTTAAGACTTCATCATAATGAGTTGAGATTGCACATCTGGGTTTTTTTGAAGCACATATAATGTGTTTGCAATCCAAGTATTTAGTGCAGTAAATTTCCAATTTACTCGTTCTAAGCTATAATGTATTTGCTTCAGAACACCATTAATCCTGATGGACTGTTTTGCGTTATTATATTCACTGGCAAGTTTTCACTCCCATCCGTCTGAGGAAGTTGTAACTCTTACTACGCTGGGATAGCGTAACCATAAAAACTTTCTATTTTCTATGTACCTTGAGTAGCTTCACAGATTAGCTAAACAGAATTAGTAGTAATGCTTGACAGCAGCAGCTTTTTGTGTTGTTTTGTGTTCCTCAGATCTGGTGCTAACAACAGAGCTGCTGAAACGTTAACATGAATTGTTTGTGTGTTAGTCCCACAAGTAACAAATTCTGGTTCGGCAGCAGATACTTTTCCAGTTCAGCAGGGAAAGAACTTTCTTGATAGCTCTTGTATTCACATAATTCAATTCCCTAAAATGGAATTGAGATGAGAATTTAGGTGGTAATAGCTCCAGTGTAAACACATCTGGTTTAATACTTCTTTGGATATGTCAGTGAGGTTCGCTTATCCAGCTCTAAGAGTTTGAGGTAAGTTTTGCGTAATCAAGATGTGGTGCTCTGCCAGGACACACATGGCTTCAGAGCACAAGCTCGTTGGCTTGGGGTGCTTCTATGCAGCAGGCACAGACAAAGCTGAAGTGGCAACATGCAAGCAGAGCCCAGTACCGGATGCACAGATACTTGGGCTGGCTCTGGGAACAGTTTAGTGCCATCTGCACAGTAGGGCCTGTTACTTAGGACTGCAGGAACATACCTGTACTGCTTTTAAATTCAAGTTGGTGTGTCTGCCTGGAGGTATGCTTTATGCACATGGCAGCTCAGGTGTCACAGACTCCAGAATCCTGGGCATTACATTTTGCTATTTAGCTGTGCCTGTGTTATATGGTTAGAAACTGTTCTGAATTTCTGCAGAATAACTGTGTAAAGCATATGTTACACCGACCTGTCAAGCTTAGTGAGAATGTTGCTTACAGGTTAATTTTTTTTTAGCCCTTATTTTTCTCTTCCTGGTAACACTTATATTTCATAAAGATAATCAGGTAGTCTGTTTTTTTCATAAATCGATTTAGGAATTGCTATTATTTCACACGCACCCCAACTGTATGATTCTGTTGATTTCAACACACTGAGCGATCTTACAGTGATCTTCCTTTATCTTGCTAGAACTATGACCTTTTCATGTGCTATTCAGACTTTTTTTGGCTTTTGATGGTAATTTTAAAAGGTGCTTTTTCATCTTAGCCATATAAGTAGGTTTGAGATTACATTAAGATTTCCTTTTTATTTAAATAAATGAATTTGTATTGAGTTTACTTTAGCAGATACTGTCTGACTTGCCATCTGTGGTTTGTTTCACAGGAGTCTGTTTCTGAAACTGAGAGAATTTCTGGAGGTTCAGATGACCACTAGTTAGTAACCTACACCAGCTTGATGTCAGCAAATACCAGACAGGCTGCCTGATTTACTTGTTTTGTCTTTATGGATCCCTAGAACCCGTTTTTCTTCCCTCTCTCTTTGTTAAAATTCTTAGCTTGATTTTTCCAGAGTGAGGGATAAATTTTGGAGCTGCTTCCTATCTTGTACGTACTTTAAAAGGGACAGGGTTATGCAGAGTATGGGGGTGTGGAAAAGGTATCTTGAACTCCGTGTACTGTAACTTAGACACTAGTGTATTCCCAGGCTTTTCATTTACATCCTTTTGTAGTTCAGGGATTCACAGAAAAAAGACAGTATCTCACTGCTGGTGTCTTAATATCTTAAATGTGAATGTGTACCACAAAGGAAAAGCAAAAAAGCTACTGGTGATTTTTTTTTTTTTTTGCTAATTCATTTTAGAACTGACAAAACAGTCAAAAATGGGCAGTAGCAGACTGATAAATATGCTTTAGTTTTGTTTTGCCATTTCTGCTAGAGGTGTTATGATCCTGTTATGACCTAATTCTGCTCTTGCTGTGTATCACAACTGTGGAACTGCAGATTTTTTTTTTATTATTATTTTATTTTTTTTTAAACACCTTGTGAAGAGTATAAAAATTCTGTCAACAAAAGACCTTGTATCAAAAAGCCCCCCTAGTCTCGTAACTTGTAGTTTCCATATTTTCCTCTGGTTCTTACACTTGATGTTTACTGTGGAGGAAATCTAATGAAGTTTTCAACTTTCCAGGTTGCTACTCCAGGTGTTAAACAAGGACCAGCTTCACAGGCAGCACCTCAGCAGCCAGTAATAGCTGACAAGCAGGCAGGTCATGAACCTGCCTCTCCACGAAGCCTTCAGCGCTCAAGGTATGTTGAAATACTTCTCTGTGCTGTTCTCTATTTTTGCTCTGGATCCAATGTATATTGTATGTGTTGCAATTTGTGGATTCTTCTTTGACTTATTCATTGAACATCATTTAACTCTACTGCTACTGAAAGGATGCAGTGACATATCTTTGTTACAGAGCTAATGTGGTAGATTCTCCATTTTAGGACCACCACTAGAGTTTTATTCACAGAAGCAAGGTAGAATTAATATTTCTGCCCTGTCACTCTGGAGTGAATTTTGCAAGTGACTCCTTGTATTGTGAGTTCTGAGTTTGTCTATCAGACAGTTTTGCTGCTTTAATGAAAAACATTGAAGAATGAAGTAAGTTTCACAAATGCTTCTGTTTGGCCAGACTTTTTTTGTCAACATTGCAGCCTCTTCAGATTTTGCATGATAGGAGGATTTAGCCATGGATTTACAAGGTGGGTTTAGAATTTGTACCTTGTGCAAAATTTTTCTTTTGGGAAGATGGGCTTTTCATTGTGTAGGGTGCTGTGCACTTTATCATACAGGTTCCAGGGGCTATAACCAAAGGTTTATTGTAAGACCCTTCTGTGATGGAGTCATGGACTAGAACTGTGGCAAGAGAAGATTTCAGGTTGACTTTTAAAAAGTGCATCATTGCAATGGATTCCTGTAAATTGGGTTGCACTTCTTAAAAGCTAGATTTTTAGTGGTTGAGTAAGGTGTGTGTGTGTGTTATGATATTGAAAAACAAACAAACAACAAACCCAACACTCTTTCCTTGCCAACATACCTGAAGCTACATGGTGGTGCTTTCCAGATTATGAAATAGTGAGGTCCTTTTATCTGCCCTTCTGAGACTAATAATAAAGGGGAGCTTCTATTTACATGTGCTAGCTTATTGTTAGATTTTTCAAATCTGTGTTGCTTTTTTGTTGTTTTTGTGGGGAGAGAGGGGTTGTTTTTCGTTTGGGGGGGGGCAGTTATTGTTTGTTTGCTTGGTGATGCTGTCCCAGTGACTGGCTTTACTGGAGACACTGTGATACTGGTCACTTTGAGAGTACAAACAGAAGCAAGTCAGAAGTTTGTCTTTAATGTTAGATATCTTACACTTCATTCTAATCTTTGGCAGATCTCTAACCTACAACTCATTTTCCTCTATGGGTAGAATAAAGACATAGTGTACCAGCTCTAGTCTCTAGTAATTATGGATGGTGCTGTTTATTTTTGGTACTGTAATTCAGAAAGATTTAAAATTCTGTTTGGCAACCACCTAAACCTTTTTAATAAGGAGACTAGACCTTTTAATAAGGAGCAGTGAGGTTTTGGAGAATAACTCTGTCACAGACCCTTTTGTCCTTTGCTGATCACCATTTCCCAATAGGAAATCTTGCTGAGGAAGATAGTCTTATTCTTGGAAACACTTGCCATGGCCTGGATTCTGTGTGAAGTGATACTGGTGGACGTTTGACCTGCTAATACATACACCGTACCGTGTGTCCCCCCCTCCCTTTGGGCTATAGGACTTCCTGCTCTGGCATAACCTTTACCCACATTGAGTTCCCTTAAGGGATCTACTGGCCCCCTGCAAACCATTGCTTTGCTTGGCATCAGCTTTTGCTGGAGAAGGGATGCTGAGTTGGTGCCAGCAACATACCACTGAAGCAGAGGGGTCATACAGGTAGTACTGTCCGTATTTGAGGAGGAGGTGCAGGAGGCAGTGCGCAAATAGAGGAGAATGTGCAGCCCTGTATCTCTCAAATTGTTACATGTTTGTGATAGTGGTATATTGTGCATCATGAGTTTCTCTTTCCTTTGGAAGTGTCTCATTTGCAAAAACCAGAAGATGAATGAAGAGGTGATTTGGAAGAGACTGCGACTGGTATTTCCTTCTGTTCAGTGCAGTGGAGCTGAATGAAAGTGGACCAGCTCAGATGTAGACTTAGTCATCCACAAAAGGTTTCCTGTGTCCAGACAGTATTTCTGAATTGATATAGAACAGATTATTCCTTTGTAGGTGAAAGCAGTCAGGCAGACTGGGGACTGCTCTTGGGGCTAACTCCCTTTACTTTTTTATAGGAATGAACAACAACTTAGCAACTTGAACTGTGGACAGGTGATCCAAAAAGAGGCTCTGTGAATTAAGGTTGCATTTTTCTACAGCTAAAACACAAATTCATTGTGCAGAAGTTAATCACAACTACATTTCCTTTGCTTTTACTATTACTAAAAGTTCTAAGCGAATGGAGCTAAAATTATTTCTAACTTGTTTGGGAGGAAGCACTGTCTAAGAAATACATGAATAGCTATTGATAACTTTAAAGTTGTGAACATTTCAGCCATGTGAGTTAAGAAATTAATGCAATGTAGGAATACAGTGAGTCTTTTTGTAAGACATGATTCCAAAGACATGCCATGAATTATGGCTGCTTTAAAAATGGAACTGAGTGAGTTCTTCCATAATCAATAGTTTCATCAGGTTACTAGTTTCTTTTTATTTCCAGAAAGGACTGGGAATATTTTTTCCTTTACCTTTGAAAATGCAAAACTACTGGAGGGTAAGGTGTTTCCTCACATTTTTTGTAGGTTGTAAGATTTTGTAGTGTATTTCAGAACCATCCAGTTTTCATACTCTTGTGCAGATGTTTTTGCCTCTCTGGAAGCATTCCATTACTTCTGGCGTAGTCAGTCTTTAACTCATCCAGCAGCTAAGGCAGGTATTTGGCTTTATTGACGCATTTGAAAATCTAACAGTCGTTTGGAACTGTCTATCATTTCTGCATTCATAGCTCCCCCTGCTGCTAACATAGCTGTGCTAGGATATTTTGTGACAGTATGTTTTATTCTTAATTAAGATACAACTTTATTTTTAAACCCACAGATTTTATTTATTTTTCGGAAATGTTTCTGATGTGTTAGAGTGATTTTACTGATGAAGTAGGAGTCAGAGAAGCCACGTTGGTAAATGGAAGGGAACTTTGATCCTGTTAGAACTGAGGACTAAAGCATGGAAGGTGATGCCTCAATTCTACTTAGTTAATAAATGTAGCCTTTCTCTGCATCATTAGTATGCTGATGCTGTATGAATACATAGAAACATCGAATAATTTAGGTTGGAAGGGACTTCTAGGTGAGATCTAGTCCAAGTCCCAACTCAAAGTAGGACCAGCAAGTTTGAATTGCTAAGAGCATTGTTTAGGTGATTTTTTTTTTTTTTTTAATATCTCTGAGCATCTTCTAATGTTTGACTGCCTTTATGGTGAAATGGTTTTTTGTTATGTCTAATTAGAATTTCCCTTGTTGTAACTTGTGTTTCTGCCTCTTGTCCTATCACTGCACATCTCTGCAAAGATTCTGGCTGACAGCTCTCCCCATAGGTAGTTAAAAACAGTGAGAAGATCCTTCAATCCCCTTACCTCAGCCTTCTCTTTTCCAGACTGAATAAATACAGTTCTTTTAGTCTCTCCTGATAATGGCATGTGCGTCAGCCCCCTAGTCGTCTGTGTGGTCCTCTGCCATATTCTTTTGGTGTGGCAGTTTAGTTCTTGTCCGATTTTGGGCTTCCTGCTACACAGTGCTCCAGGTACTGGGGATCTCATGAGCTCTGAAGAGAGGGGTGGAATTGCTTTCTTCAGCCACAGTCTTGCTAATACAGCCCAGCACGTGCTTGACCAGCTTTGCCACAGGGATACATTGTTGATTCACACTTAAGTTGTCCACCAGAATCCTCAGGTCCTTTTCTGCAAAGCTGCTTTCTACCCTTCTTCATGTCTTTTGTCTCTAGATCCCCTTGCTTTGTAGAGGGGCAACCCAACTGTTCCTTAACTTTTCATTTGCTCCTGATGTACAGCCCTTGTTGCCCTTCACATTCTTGGCTAGTTTCAACTCAGCTTCAAAGTCTAAATGGCATTTTTTTCGTAATCCACTGAACATTTCTACAGTGAAGTGTTTTCACTTGTAAGTGGTTCTGAAGTAGTTGAGCCAATTACTGAGGAGAACACAGAGCCCAAAACCCAAAGAATACTTTTTCCCCCAGTTACATCATACATTCCTTTTTGCAACTTCTGCTGCCTGAAATCAAGGGAATTTATGTATATAACTCTAACAAAGCTGCCCGTGAAAATTTTTCTGCATAATTTTTTTTTTTTTTAATTCTGAGCTTTTAAACAAGTTTGGGGGTATTGAAAGGAATGAGGTTAAAGTCTTTGCTGTGGAGCAGTGTGCTGTACCTAGTTTGTTGGCTGTTTGTGTGGAAACCTGTAATTCTTTGTAAGTGTGAGTGATTAGGATAAATGGCTGGGCATTGGACTGTAAAGATAGTTCCATTATGCTAGGATGTTTTCAGTCTTCAAGGGGGTAGGTTAGGTGAGGAATTAAGATTCCTCTCAAATTAGTTTTTTCTTCCTATTACTTTACATCCTTTTCAGGCAAGTAGAAAGCAAGTTTTAAGAGATAGGCTGAAATTATTTCCTGTGTTGAAAAGCTGCTGCCGGTGGGAGAGTGTTTGTAAATATAATTCTATGAGTAATGGCTATGTACTTACATAATTAGTATTACTATTTCTCAGTATATGTAGTGCCAAAGAACGTTTGTACTGTGAGTTGCCATCACTGTTACGATGCTAGTGTTGTTCTTTTGTCCTGCTAAAGCTTACTTCTTCCTTTGTCTTCCCTTACAAGAGTGGGGAGGACAGCGCAGACTATTTTCATCCTGACCTGTCCGTGTCCATGTTTGCATGGATAACTAGCGCTGCTACCACCTTTTCTTAGCAAAGCACATGAACAGGGGAACAGAGCCCCTTTCTGTGAGTGTAGGGCAGATAGGAGTGATTGAATGAATACTGGAAAGGGAAGTAAGAGTGTAGAGTCCTTGTTTTTGCAAGGGATGGAGGAGTAGAAAAGGGCAGGCGCTGAAATGCCAGCTTCTAAGCTTCCCCACCATGGGTTATATACCACTTCCAGTGCAAGTTCTGGCTTTCTAGAAGATCAGATCACCTGGACAGCAGTGCTTGCAAGGAGGAGACAAACCCCGACTTTCTGATCATTTGTTTGATAACAGTGATATACCAAGTATCAGTTTTGATGCATGTGAAAGTCACAGTGGAGTTGTCTATTGCTGATAATACAGAAGTTGAAGAACAGTGATGAACTCTCACACGTAGCAGAACTGTGTAGCTGCAGCTCTGGCAGTTGTGTCAGACGTGGTTGGATCCATATGATATGAGAGTGTAGTGTTCAGGCTGGCCCTGATACCTGGGCTTCTGGACACATGGAAAGTAAATTTAAGTATCAGTGATGTTGACATATTTTGGGGGAACTTCTGTAGCTTGTTGGCCTTAATGTTAGGTGTTCATGTTATATGTCATAGCTTTATTGAGAGAAGTGATACAAGTGAAACAAAAAACCCTACTTCTTTACCTAGAGGGCTTACTATCCACGTGTAAGGTGGAGGGTGAGTATTTGCAAACTGGGAGTACAAGAGTCCTTGTGGATTAGTCAGTCATATCAATTTACCAAAGATTTGCCTGAACGGTACCCACCTTTTTTAGTCATTGCGGCAGGAATAGGCTTTTGTAAAGAGGTGGGATTCTTAACAAGGAACTCTTAAGAAGACCCCTCCCATACATGAGGAGCATCATGAGGTAGAGAGGAAAAATGTCTTGTAAAGTGGAGTGAGAGGGTAATTATTAGAGGAATGCAGTTAAAAAACCCCGCCAACTTTGCTTAAAGCAATGGCTAGAATACTTTGTACATAACATAATCTTGAGCACTGTGGATGGCAAAAGACTGTTATGCCAAGATCAATGTGAGAATTACTTAGTAAAAATTAGCAAAGTTTTTGACCAAGAATTATAGTTGCAAAGTAGAATTGGAAAAGCAGTGTATTGGTTTAGTGTTCAGATAATGTAAATGTTGTGTTTACTTGCATATGGAGATCTGAAAGTCAAAGGCTTTGTGCAAGGCATGGAGTTTTTGATTCGTCTTACAGTACACGTATCAGCTGAACATGTCTCCATGTATCTGTTCTCCAGCAACTGCTTAACACGCCAACCAGAAGAACAGCAGCATGAATGCGTTCCAGTAGAGCAGTCAAGTTGGTAGCTACAAACATACTGCTCCTATGATACTTCTGTTCTCTTGAGCGCTTAAGCGAGGATGTACAGTATCACAGAGTCACCTAACTGTTTGTGTTTTGGTATTAGTAAGTGGTTATAGTTAAAGCCTATGTGGCTATATTTTTAGATCAGGACATCAGGCTTTGTACTTCATGATTATTGCGATGCTTGCCAATATTCTGTTGAGTAAACCTGCTTGACTCCATCTGGTTCATCATTATTGAAAAATCATAGGTTTGCAGCTATTTGAAGGAAGAACATACATGTGTATATTCTCTATCCAACACTAAAATGTAGACACAGCTTACATCTCTTGAACAGCTATCAAAGTTTAAAAACAAAACACCCCCCCTCATATTGTAGCACTGAAACAGTTCCCATACAAGTAGGAAGTTTGTGGAAAAGTGGCACAGGTTTGGTCTACCAGAAGTATTTACTTGTGGTTTAAATGCTTTATGTATTTTTGTGGCTGGAAGCAATGACTTTTAAGTGTTTATTTGTCTGTAGTTTTACATATGTTTTTAAGTGCTCACTTTTTTTTTCATTCTTTCTTCTAGTAGTCAAAGAAGCCCATCACCAGGTCCAAATCATACCTCTAGCACTAGTGCATCAAATTCAACACCTGCACCGCAAAATACGTCTGTACGACCCACTTGTTCATTAACACCTACGCTAGCAGCACACTTCAATGAAAATCTTATAAAGCATGTTCAAGGCTGGCCTGCAGATCATGCAGAAAAGCAGGTGAGTACACTTGTGTTTTGTTCCCTGTGAGAGTGCAAAATGTGTAGCTTAAAATCTGGTTTTCTTGCACAGGTTGCTTTTTCTGCGAATTAAAAGTATTTTTTAAAAGTCTGATGCTTGGCCTTAGCCAGAAAAGAGAAGGGAGAGAGATTAGGCCAGACCTGCAGGTTTTACGTGTCATTGCCATTTAGCAGTTGGGTGTTTTCAGTCTCTTTTAAAGTACCAGTGCTTTTGAAATTCTTTCTGATGAATAGCTATCCTCATAACTATTTTCTTACTGCCAAAGTTCTGTTGAAATTTACAAAGAAAATAAATTTCAACAAATTTTCATAATAATGATATTTTTGTGATGTGGAAAACATTATGAATTAGGTGACAAGAGTTAAACTATTAGAGACTACTCCACAGTTTGAGTCACTGAGTTATTAGCTCAACACAGTGAAAAAGGAACTCTGCCTTGTTTGTTGTATCCAGGTTTTAAGATGATGTAGAGGGCTCAGACTAAATTTGGGCTATTTTTACATAATGGGAAATCCAGTAGACTTGCCATCCATATTTTATAACTAACTGTATGAAACCTATCCTGTTGTGGTAATACAGGGAAACTTGGATGCATGTCAGCAGCTTGGAATGTATTACGCAAAGGAACTGTATTGGCTGAGTCTAGCTCAACTCCTTTCTCAGGCAACCCTGTCTGACAGAGTCTGTGTGGGATATTAATCTTACCTAGCCCGGTTTACTTTGGTCTTTTGAAGAGTGGTTGCATGCTGGCTCAAACCTACGCTGGATTGTGGGATGACTTTTAGAAGTGCAGTCTAGGCTGATAGCCCATTTGGACTCTTCTGGGGTTCTTGTTTTATATGTTTTCATTAATTTTTTTAATTCAATTTTAAGGCATTACCAACCTGTACTGAGTCAAGTCACTGAGCCATTGCTGTGGAATGTGTGTTTAAGGAAATGGTGCAGCACAGCCACTTCTCTCTATGGCTATCAAGCCCATAGATTTGATAGCATTACTTTCACTGTGTTCTGAATTGACGTAGATCTTAATGCAGAAAACACAGATTTATACAGTTTATAGGTCATTTTTTCCTCACTATCACTAAAAGAGGCCAAAAAAAACCAGCTAATGCTAGGCGGTCATGTACTCACTGGATACTTTACCTTTGTGTCAAGTGTTACATGCTGTATTGTCCTGTCTGCTATTTCAGATGATTTCATGTGACAGTGTTGTTTATAGACCAGTTTTGAACAGTAACACTTGAGGGACTTAACTCCGATATTTGATAGAAAAAGTGAAAGAAAGTGTAGGTGCAATACATAGTGAAGACGGTAAGCTAGGTGAAAGTGGAGAGACTAAAATATGCAGTGCCTTGGTTTCTTCAGATTTCTAACCAGATGTATATCTTAAATTGAAATTAGGGCATAAGAGCACATGCCAGAGTAAACTGAAAAATAAATAAGTAAATAAATCAGGTGAGCCAGGACACATACGTGTTAAAGCAGTCAGACTTGAAGAGATGTACTGTGCAGTACTTAGTAGCTAAAACAATTCTTGAACCACTAGTAGTTATCTTGCAGAACTCATAAGAAGCAGTTAATGTGGAAAACTGGAAAGCAATCCAGTAATGTGGTTAATTGGAAAAATAATCAATATAACTATCTTATCTTTAAGGAATGTGAGAAACAGAATTGTAGGTGGTCTCATCTCAGTAACTGTAGAGGTACTTTTGAGTATTGAACAATATCTAAGTAGAAGAAATGATGAATTTACCGTTTTACAAACACCTGAAAAGAAAACCCTGATAATAGTCAGCCTGGACCTTTTAGAAATTATGTCAGTTCTGGGTGGGTTTTTTTTTCTTTTGATATCAGGCTTTGGTAATATGGGAAAGCAATAAATGTTATATCCTGATTTGCAGGAAGGCTATTAACACCTTTTAACAAGAATCTTGTATGCAAAAACAATTTCAAGGCCTTTTAAATTAGATTACTTTAAGGTGGGTAGCTGGTCAGCTTAAAAAGAAGTACTTTGTAAGTCATTATTGATAATTTACTCTCAGTCTCAAGGCTTTGGAGTTGTGTAGGGAGCACATGCAAAATGATGTCCTACTGGGGACTAGGGTACTCCTGGTTGGCAACACACTCCGGAAAAGAAAACTTGTAATTTAGGGAATTAAAACACAAAGTGCTTCTTTGAACTGGAGAAGTGCCAGAAGTTGATGAAGACCTGTGCTAAATACTATTATTTGGGGTAAGGAAAAATTAATTATGCAAGTACTTAAGCAGATGTTGTGGATTAACCCCAGTAGGCAGCTAAGCATCACACAGCCGCTCGCTCACTCTCCCCCAGTAGGATGGGGAAGAGAATTGGAAGGGCAAAAGTGAGAAAACTCGTGGGTTGAGTTAAAGACAGCTTAATAAGTAAAAGTGTGTGTGCGGGGGTGAAGTGATGCAAAAGCAGTCGCTTAGCGCCACCTGACCAATGCCCAGCCAGTCCTCAAGCAATGGCAACCTCTGGAAAACTGCACCCCAGTTTTATTGCTGAGCATGACATTGTATGGTATGGAATATCCCTGTGGTCAGTTTGGATCAGCTGTCTCAGCTACATTCCCTCCCTACCTTTTGTCCACTCACAGCCTGTTTGCTGGGGGAGGGTCAGAGTGAGGAAGGGAGAAACCCTTGATGCTGTGTAAGCACTTCTCAGCAATAGCTAAAACATTGGTGTGTTACCAGCACTCCTTTGGTCACAGACCCAAAATGTAGCACGATATGGGCTCCTATGAAGAAAATTAACTCCATCCTAGCGAAGCAGAGAATAACATTGCTACACAGTAATACTACAGGAAAGGATCTATTTAAAACAATTTTTTTTTTTCAGTGTGCCAACTTGCAAGAAGTCCTCTTTCCTTATTGCAGTGTGATACACAGGACCTCAGAGCAATTATACTAGTCTCCTTGGTGCTGTTGAGGAGTTCTCTGGAGTTGTATATCCAATTCAGTGACAAGACTTTAAGCAATGCACAAACTAGGGATAGGTCATGCCTTCTAAATTTATACTTCTGCTTGTCTCCACCTAAGTGGGGATATTAAAATAATGGAGTTTGTCTGGAAGAGAGCACCTGAAAAGGGTTGCAAAGTTTTTCTTCCTGTATAAGGTAGCTGGAAAGAAGATGTTGTTCAAATTATTTTTTTTTGTGTGTCACTAAGGCTTCATTTAGATGGGAAATTTAAGTCTGCCATTGAATTAGTGGAAGAGACTTTTAATTACTTTAACAAATTATTTTGGAAACTTGGAGCCCTGTCATGTACTATCTTTCAAGTTGGTTGGGTAAACGTTTGTTAGGATCAAGGAAATCCGAAGCATCCCTGCCTTAGCATGGGCCTGGCTTAGACAGTCTTGGCAGTGTTTTCATTTCTGATTCTAAATGGGCTTTTGTAGAGAATTTAACATACTTCTAATTAATGTTCCCCACTGAAGTTAGAGTGTTTTGCTGTTTCAAGACACACTCATCCAGCAGTCTTCTGGCTACAGCCAGTTGTTCCCAGCTAACTGCGTGATTCAAAATCCTAACCTTTATGTGTAACTGTTGCAGGCATCAAGATTACGTGAGGAAGCCCACAACATGGGAAGTGTCCATATGTCAGAAATTTGTACTGAATTAAAGAATTTAAGGTCTTTAGTTCGAGTATGTGAAATTCAAGCAACTTTGCGTGAGCAAAGGTAGGTGTGTGCTCTGTATTTATTTTCAAAATGGTAATTTTCAAGGTGATATTAGAATTTCCATTCTGATATTGTTTTGCATGAGCTATAATTACTGGTGACTTTGTAAGTATGCTAATACTTGCCAGGTTTGCAAGCTGTATTTCCTGTGTACATTCTACCTGTTTCCCACACAGATGCCTCAGTCTCCAATGAGTAGATCCAGTTATGCAACTTCTGTATGTATTTTCACTTAAATAGAAAAGAAGTATCTTTCCAGATACATTAGTACATTAGGAAAAAACAATTAACTAACACTAGTTCAGCATACTCCTAAAATATCTGTGCATACATGATGCATGGATCACATAGGTACACATCTGCATGGTTTGTACTGGTCTTATATGTATTGTACAAACTGTAGTGTTTGTTAGGTCTGAAGCCAGAGCAAGTTTGAACAGGAACGGGAAAATTAATGTTTGTTACTTAAGTAGGAGGCATCTGAGAAGATCTTGGGGTTCTTCAGTGAGACGTTGATTATAGCAAAGTAGACTTCTGCTTCTTAAGTCAGTGATAGCGGGTGTCTTCTATCATTGAAGCAATACACAGCCACGTTGTTGAAGACTGTTGTGCAAGACTGAAAAGTTTAGTCTCGCAAGACACGCTGAAACTTTTCACCAGTAGTCATGATCCTGAATCTACTTTCGTATTCAGTTTCTTTTTTGAGTGATGTTACCCCATCTATTAAGTCACACTACAATTTGAGTACAGTGATTCTGATTTACTATTTTAAGCTGCTTTAATAGCATTGCATGCTGTTTAAATAGGTAGCTTTATCTTAGGAGCTCTTGCTTTTTGACAGTTAGTAAAACAATCCTTTAGTCAGAAGTAGGCTATAATATATTTGTAAATCTTTCCTAATAAAGAATCAAAAATACCCATTCTTTCTGCAATTTTATTTCATAACTTCATTACCTAAATTACAATTTCTGTAGTATATTTAATGAACTGTTTGGTTTCTTACAGGTTTCATCTCCTAAGGTTTCATTTCTGTCTCTGGGTGCAGATTTGATCTAAAATAACATGTCAAATGTCATTGTTCAGCTCACTAAATAGCACCTTGTTTCTTGTACACTGTGTATCCTTCAGCTATTAATGGATAATGATTGTTATGACTTTGAATCTATGATAACATGTATCTTTTATTTTCTCTGCAATCCCAAAGATGTGGAATACATGGCATAAGTAACAAGTTGGTGGGGGGAGGCTTTTGCAAAGGATGGGATTATCAAAGCCAGTACACTTAAATGATGATACTATTTCTGTATTTTTGCACAGAACTATGTAAATTTGTTCTGAGAGGGAACTTTATCTCTAGGCAAAGCGAGTATATTGTTTTAACCATAACTGCCAGCATGTGAAAAAGCACTTTTTAATGACTGGTATATGCCTACGCCTTTTAAGTTTCATGACTTTTTCAGTATGTCTACCTTAATGGTTTTTCACCTACTTTTCAGCAGAAAAAGTATTTTTACTGAACTGGACATGTATTTGAAAAGTGTTCTACAAATGTCTGCTGAAGTGGATGCTTTTTCTGCATCAATTAAAGTTGCTTCGGACCTTATAGAATATATGAAACTTCAACTTTCCCTGAATATTTTCTTAATTCATTCACATGCTTGCATTACACTTCAGCATTATGAAAAGTTGTTTCAAAATATCCATTAAAAGTTCTGGGAAACAGTTATGTAAACCAAATGTTCATTAATCACAATAATTGTTTATGTCAGTTCAGTAGAAGGAAAAAATGAATAAGGGAATTGCTAGCACTATAATTTGTTTCTAAGTCAGGTGTAGTTACAACTTTTTTCCTTAAATGTCTTTTAATGATCAGAAGTTTTGAGATTGGAGCTTACCATAACTGGAGACTACGACTAGCCACAGAGCCAAATACTAGAAAAAAAGTGTTGCACCTAGAAGAAAACTTGCTTATTCAAAAAAATTTATGAGCTCTTTGGGTTGTTGTACAGTCTGGAAAAATGCATGACACAGGCATAATACCATTCTTCAGAGTACTCAGTTACTCAACGTACTCTTCCAGTGTCCTGCTTTTTCTGGGAGTTAAATTCAAGTGAAGAGCAGGCTTAAAC
This sequence comes from Burhinus bistriatus, assembly GCA_013397275.1. Classification (NCBI taxonomy): domain Eukaryota; kingdom Metazoa; phylum Chordata; class Aves; order Charadriiformes; family Burhinidae; genus Burhinus; species Burhinus bistriatus. The sequence continues at coordinate 840,838 of VYXH01002848.1, read as the reverse complement.
ATAATTGTGTATCAGTCATAATGAAATACAGCAACATAATTTTCTGAACTAAGGTATCGAACATGGCATGTCTGTGCATCTGCATATGGTGTTTATAGGTGATTGAACAGATTGGGAATGAATTTAAAAATATCTGAATTTTATTAATAGAGCTAGGGAGCTTGGTATGTTTCACTGAAATTGTAGAAGTAGTTCTGCAGATACTTATTTAATATCTGTAATGGAAATGTTTATACTAATTTTTTTTTTTCTCTTGCAGGATACTATTTTTGAGGCAACAAATTAAAGAACTTGAAAAGCTAAAGAATCAGAATTCCTTCATGGTGTGAAAAGTTGTAAACAATTGCACATGGTTTTGAGTACAGGAACTATTAAACTGATGCCCAGTCTTAACACTTTTGAGCTGCATTTGAGTAGACTTTGGACCGTTGAGCTGGGCAGAAAAAAAGTTGACATGGGGAAGGGGACAGGAGGGAGTCAAATTCAGGGGAAAGATACAAGAATGATTTGTAAAACCCTTGAAATGTAGATTTCTTGTAGATGTATTCTTCACGTTGTAAATATGTTTTGTAGAGTGAAGCCATGGGAAGCCATGTGTATCAGAGCTTAGACATCCAAAACTAATCAATGCTGAGGTGGCTAAATACCTAGCCTTTTACATGTAAACCTGTCTGCAAAATTAGCTTTCCTTTTTTTTTTT